>VWYO01021352.1:187263-415989 GCA_013400275.1 Rhadina sibilatrix | reverse complement strand
AAAAAAAAAAAGAGTGAGAAAAGAGGAAAGAAAACCAGTACAATGACACAGAAATTATCTCATTGCTGGGGGGGAAATAGTGCCTGTGAAGATGAGGACCTAGCTTGAAGGATTTAGAGGGAAGGGCAGCAAGGGCAAAGAAAGTCACATTAAAACAGAAATGCAGTCTCTAGTGGGTCATTTGAATTTCATCTTCAGAGTAATTTTCATGCCATTTAGCCATAACCACAGCAGGAATAAAGAGGACTAAACACATTAAAATGACAGTTGTACAAGGAGGGACTGTGGCCTGTGTTCATTATATTTGACAACATACAGTAGGCTGAGTTAGTGCCATATCAAAGATTTTAGTGTTTATAGAAAAAAAAATGTGATATGCAACAGGAGAAAGGTTTGTAGCACACTCATTCAGGGTCATGTAAGGTACACTAAGTAACACTAAGAAGGGAGCTGAAGACTCCCATGCGTTTTCAAGAAAAAAAAAATCCAATAATCTATCAGTTCCTGATAGCAGAAAACAAAATAATTCAGGGAGCTCCAAAACCTTCTGTGCTTCAAATGTTTGGCATAGAGCATAGATTTTTTCAGCTTTTAAGAAAAGGGAGTGAGACAAACACAGAGACACAGAAAAACCTGGTCAAGTATCATCAACAAAGACAAAAACCAGAAACAAACCTGTCCAGTCACACCAGAGAATAGGACATCAAGAAACTGCAGCAGCCTGGGACTTTGCAAAGAATAAGAATAAAAACCTGAGGGTTTGTTTTTCAGGCAGTCAGGCATTAATTTAAAATATTTCTTTATTGGATTGGTGCTTGAAAAATCACAGACAAGTTAATTTCATCTTGCCTCGGTAGTTAGTGAATGTAATGCAGAAACAACTGAAATCATAGATTTGTACAACTCAGAAAATACCTTGGTCATCTCATTTAATCTTGTGTTCTTTATAAGCCAATTGCTAAAATCTATATGAAGCCAATATAACAATGTTTCCTTAAAACACGTCACACCCAAGGAAAATCCATCTGTGATTGAAATATTTCAGGCAGCATAGAGAATCTACCAAATCCATTATGGTGTTTATCCTATATAAACATATAATCTTAATTAAACTGCTAAAAATACCTTATTTCTAATCTGAATGTATTCCTCTTGGCTTTTTTGCTTCCAAATTCAAAAAACCCTAGTTTATCATCATACTGGTTAAGTAAAAAAAAATCATGAATCAATTAAATATTGGCATATCAAAGTATGTGGTGAATAATGGTTGGCAAAATGAAAAAGAAATATACTTTTTTCCAAACAGAATATATACACATGATTATCAATTGATACAATGCAGTAATCCAGCATCTGAGTCATCAAAATCTGTTCATCACTTTTGATTTGCAGTCAGGGTGTAAAGGAATGATCAAAACGAGCTTTCCCTTGAGAAGTGATTCTCAGCCATCTTGTGTAAGCATGTCTATGCAATGTAACAGCAGAACAGGATTATATCTGTGCTTCCCAGTCATATTAATATGAGGAAGATGCTTTGTTTCCCCCCATCTCCAACCTGTGGACTCCTTGGGGTTGTGCACACGGCTACAACCAAAGAACATCTTGGAGGATCAGCACTAGAAAAGCCATTACATTGGGAAGCTCAGTGCTGTTAAAGAAGCAAAGTATTTAAATGCAAAGCTAAATTCACCTGCAGGTTGCTTCATTTGACTAACAGCTCACATTAAGGACTGACTTAGGTACGATACAACAAGTAACCACTAAATGTGGTTACCGGTGGGTACTTGGCTGGTATCGAGCCAGTTGCCAGTCTGAGCCAGACCTCCTGACCATAATTTAACTCTAGTAAAGCATTTCCAGTAATTACTCTGTCGGCATACTTGTTGTTATTAATATTTTCAGCCTGAAAAGTGAGCTTGTCTATTCCATCAACGACCAGATAGCCAGAGGCACGTGGGCTAAAGGATTCAATGGTATATTCAAAAACATAGACCCCCAGGTAGGGAACATGGAACTTTCCAGTTGCTGGGGCAAATGAGGCGCCGTAGTTGACATCCAGATTGTTAAATCTGATGGGTCCTGGAGTTGTCATTCCGTATGTATGAGAAGCAAAAAAAGCCACCATAGGTGCATATCTGTATGATCCTTTTGAAAAATCTGAAAAGGAATAAAGAACAATTTCAAGTGATGTTAGGTTGTAGAAAGGCAACTTGGACCAGCCAGACGACCAAAAAGCAGATTTCCTGATGTCACAGCATGCTGTGGATGACAAACTTTGACTCTGTCAAACTGAAACATAGTATTCCTGCATAAACACATCTCTTTATATTGTATAGAAAGTATTTTTCTTCACAACTAATGCTAGCAGTATCCACCAGAGAAAAATTTAGCAACAGCAAGGGAACTTTATCTTTGTCCATACTATGTTATCATTAAGGGAGCTTTCTTTCCTCCCTATACCCTCTCCTAGTTTTCCACCCCAGGATCTCTTTCATTGTTCATGTGAGTGAGCTGAAGCCAAGAATTTCAGCACAAATCTTAGACAAACAGCGAGGAGGTTTAGTGCTCCTGATGTTCAATGAGGGGATAAAAGTATATGGGTTTCTCTTCAAGCTGAGCCCGTACACTATCATTCCCTGCTTCTGTACAAATGATTTCATTCACTATTCATATGCTGTCATGAGTAAAAATCAGGCATATGACTGCTGAAAGATGCATAAAATTCACATTCCACATGGCCTGGATGTAAATTATTTATTGTATTTATCATTATGCTGAATAAGCATATTTTTCACTTTTTTTTTTCTTTTGAAATCTTTCAAGGGCTGCATCCTTTGTTGATGAAACCCAGAAGCAGGCCTAAAATGACTCCTTGAGGGCATAATCCCCAGCATCCTGGTAGCTACTGGTATTCATAGAACATTTATGGCTGTATTGAAGCTAGTATTTCCCAGTGATGTGGTTTTACCTCCCCCTTCAAAATCCATGACATCATGTTCAAATACATGCTGCACACCCTCCCAGTCTGTACATTTCAGCAGGGAGCTTTCCAGCTATTATGGCAGGTCCCAAACCAATTTAATCCCATCATCTGGTCATATTAAAAAAAAAGAGATCACAAGTCACCCCTGGGGATTAATGTCTTCAGCACCTAAACACAGGACTCTGCTGCTTGAGTTGTCACTCATTAAAGTGAAACGTGAGACCTCTGACCAGCAAACGTGCTGTAATTAGGCCCTGGGGCAGAGGCCTGGACTGATCCTGTATTTGCTAAAATCTGTACTTGCCAACACTCAGGGAATTGTCATTCATCAGCTTCATGCTGCAGTTGACTCCTCCAAAGGGGTGGCGACAGGCACAGACAAAACTCTGTCTGTCATTGACACAGGTTCCTCCATTCTGGCACGGGGAGCTGGCACATGCTGAAAACTGCCCTGTGAAAGAGAGTGAGGAAAATCAACAGCCTCACTTGTCATGTCATGACAGTGACCCATCCTAAGTATGCAGCATTTTGGAAAGGCCCTTTATCAATTCACAATTTCTGCTCAAGTTCTTTGTGAAGGCCAACCTCAGATCCTGTCCAATCTCCCTCTTTACCTGAACACAGCACACCCTCAGCTATCCTCCAAGATATTCAAGACTGCCTGTAAATTCTGAGTTCTGCTCGTCTCAGACGGTCAGGTGCATACAGTAAGAAAGAAGATCCTCCAAAGTTAGATCAGGCTGCTCTTTCTGGACTGAGCCATCTCATCCTTGGGTGTACCAGAAGAGATTCTGTACTGCTGGTGTATAGGTTGGACTGTTTTTTCTGTGATGTTTTTCACCCAGGCAGGTAACAGTCATCTCAGGAGAGTCAGGCCCTTGGTGATGAAAGGTCCTAAATGCTACCCCAGCCACGTCAAGTTCTTGTCCATAAAGTCCCTAATTCCAGTATAGCTACCAAGGTTGTAGAAGTTTTGGATTGCAAGCAAGAAAAATTATACTAAACAGGTAGCTTTGCAGAGCACCCTCACTGAGGATGTCCTAGCCCCTGTTCCCAATTAGGTATGAGCTGGCCAAATTACATTCAGCCAATACAGAGAAATCTGTCAGGCCAGTGCTGCTGAGCCCTGAGACAGTAATTACCAATTGTAATTGAATAATATGTTGTCATAGCAGTTTTTTGGAGGGAGAAAATTCAGGTCACATTAAAAATTAAATATTGCTATGAAAAATTCTGAACACAAAGCATTCCAAAACCACACATTTTTGCTTTCTCTTGGTTTGGTCAAATAAAAGTCAGATATCTTAGAAAACAAACGTTTTCTTTGCCAGGAATTACCAGCAAAACTCTGGAATGAGAACTCCACACAGTCCTGTTATGGTAAATCTAGGTTGGTAGGTCAGAACTGAAAAAGATTTGCATAAAAGGATCTAGTTATTGCCAGAAAAATGCTGACCTGGATTTCACACAGATATTTCAGTAATTCCAGTGTTATCTTCATGTTCCCAACCAGATATTTCACAGACTGCTGCATTAAGGCAAACTGGTTTTGTGTGATATTTTAGTTCAGGGAGCAGAATGCTGAGGCACTTTGTACAGTGACACTTGAATTTGCTCTGATACAGCATACTGATTTATAAACACAACAGTCATTCTTTTCACAGAAAATCATTTCTATTCTGTAATGCCTGAAATAAAGCAATTTAGGACTGTCATGACTGGGGTCACAGCACAGGCAACTGGACATGAGAAAATAATGGCTTTCTTCTCAGATAATAGTTTGCTACATCCTTCATAGAAGTTATTTTTCACTCACATTTACAAAGCACCTACAACATTTTGCTGATATTTACCAAGCATCCACATATTTACCACGTGTCAAAGGAAAGCAGGAAAGGAAGGAAAACAGTTGATTGTGCTGACTGTATCATACTCCCAAAACACAAAAGCTTCCTGTAAGAACACAGCAGTCTCTCTGCTAATTGGCCTCTACTTAACATAAACAAGAAGTAAACCCAAGAAACAGGAAAAAGATCACTAAAAGGAAATGATAATGAGATTGAGACTAGTGTTTTGGAAGTCTGCTGTGGGATGATTCTGCCCGAACTTAACCTTGGAGTTAATTCAAATTCAGACATAGCTTTATCTACATTAAATTAACCCTCCTGGTGAAGCACTGCTTAGCAGCAACTGGGAAACTCCTCCATTTGCTAGAATAGGAGAAATTGTGCAGGGGTTTGACTCAAATTAGGATTTTCAGAGCAAGAGAAAAATGCTGCAGATCTCCACTGTGCTAATAATCTCTATGTAACTGTGCTTCAATAGCTTCTTTCTGCTGTCATTTCTGGCTGAGGCTGCTCCTCTGCCCAGTATTTTCTCTTTCCTTGCTGAAGAGTGTCCTGCATTATGTCTGCATTATCTCCTTGAGGCAAAGATACCAGAAGGTTCAGATTAGGAAAAGGATCTCCTATTAAAGCAAATATTTTATTGGTAATGAAGGTTTCACAAGTTAGTACTGTAGATGAGTAAAAGAGAGAGACTATAAATTAAAGGCTTAAATTGTCACTATTACTAGCAGAGAATAAATTGTAGTTGCTAATTGCACTTGGTATGGTAGTAATGGGAAGAGCCAGTTAATGCTCAGTTTTGCTACTCTTTGGGAGAGCAAACAGCCAGAAGCTCTTTTGGGAAATAAACTGCCAGTGCTGTGCAAACAAATCTCAAACAAACAATGAAGCTCTGTCAGTATCTACTGGGGTGTTGTTAGAGGTAAAACAAATACTCAGCAATTTAATGGTCTCCTTATGGAAAGGATTGACTCCAGTAGTTTGGTTTGGAAATTCTTCTGACCAGGAGGTAACCTAAAAACACCTTCTCAGTATTCGGTTATCAGCAGCTGCTCCTCAGGAAGCCCTAGGACACTGGAAGAGCCTGGGAATCTACTAAACCACCCTGCTCACACAGGGTCAGTCAAGCTGGTTGCCAGCCTACAGTTATTAATCACCTCTGTCTTTGCGCTCTCAGGCTGACAGTGGGCAAAGTGCAAGGAGGTGAGGGCTGTGCCCTCCAGTTTTGAGTGGGGTGGAGTGTCAGGGCTGATCTCAGCTGCTTGGACTCTAGCAACTCTTTCTCTGTTAAGCAGATGTATCTAATAATTCCAGTGTGATGATTTTAGCTCACCAAATTAAAAACAGCACAACAGTTTCATCAAGTCATTAATCTAAAGAGTAAATATGCAAATATGAAGTGTATGTCACCAAGCTGAACTGGAATAACCATCTCATTTGTGCAATTAAAACACAAAATGGAAGACATTTGAATACGTAAATTTCACTTGAAATAAATGCTTGAATGATAAAGGAACAATGGAAGCTTACGTTTCTGTTAGGGGTTAGAAATCTTGTAAAAAACAGAATCAAAAATAAGGCACAAAGAAGGTGAGAACGAAATGAAATTACCTCTCACACAGGTACACCATTTTAAATACATAACACAGCTTGACTCTCATTTATGTTGATGGGAGGGTGGCATAATCTGAGTAAAGCAAAACCCACAACTAGTACAAGACACGCAACAAGAGGGTACAATCACATTCAGAAAGCACAGCAGCCTCTAGATGCCTTAGAGAACATCACTAATAGCAACAGAAAAATGGGAACTGAACTAAACTGCCCTCACACTGCATCACACATTTCTGCAGCAGAACAGCGCATTGGAAAGTAGGACTAGTCACAACCCAAACCCAAGACTAATTAATAGTTACTGTGTGTATATACGTATATTAAAAGATATAATTTTTTTAATGTCGTCATCTCCTCTTTGATATTGAAGCGGTCTTAAGATAATCACTCTTTTATCCACCCTGGGTTGCTGTTACAGTCAGTATCTGGTGAAGCATTGGTGCTTTCACCCAGTTACTGTGTGTATATACTTCTACTTGACGTAGAACTTTTCTTTTGTTCATTCCACAATATGGGAAGTCTGCAAAGTTTTATGTCCCTGCATATGCAACGTAAACTCATATTTCTTTCTTCTGATTTCGACTAATTACTTTTGCAAAGTATTACCTCAAGGTCAAATCCTGAACACACTGAAGCCAATTAAACCCCTAATCTAGAGTAGGTTGAAATATTGAACATATTGGAGTCAATGAAAATTGTCATTCACCTCTTCCTCCAATTTTATTTTGTTTTTAGTTGAAAAAGGAAACCTAAGATTAAATACATTTTATAATTAGCCAATTTTCCCTTAGAGTTTCTTCTGGAAATTTAAGTAGAGGCAGCACAAATCTCTGGTGGTGTCCTAGAATTTGCAAGAAAAAGCTTTCATGGAGAAGTAACATCTACCCAGGCAGAAGATGGATATTTGTTAATTAGGGTAATGGTCTTGCTTCTTTAACTTACAGAAATATAATGTATGGCTTTGCTAAGCATGAAATTTGTTAAGTACAAAATCTCATCACCAATGGAAAAGTCTGCATAACCATTGCTAGGTAGAAACCTCATATAAAAATAAGGCTTCTCAACATCTGCAAAGAACTGCACTTTCTGTAAGTGAGCATATATCCAATGCTATGAAGTAAGTTATTTGTTAAAACTGAATATAAATAATAAATGGGAAAGACATTAATTCATCAATATGGAGTGAAAACCAGAGCATGTGGCACCTTCCTGTGCTTCAGGCAGGTAGCACTAGTGATACCTTCTAAAAAAATTACATGGTGGGGGAAGGATCAAAGACATCTCTCATTTTCTCCTAGTTTCAATTTTGAAAAAAGTTTTTTTTTTTAATTTCCATCCTGTGCAGTGCCAACAACAGGCATAAATCAAAAATGTCTGAGGAAGATTTTCAACTTTCAATACCAAAATATTCAAATTATTTTGTGCATTTTAAATGTGATTGCCTCCTCTAGTAGCTGTGTCCCCTCTCTAAGTGAAAACATCACCAAGGACTGAAATCCTTCAACGGGGATGGCTTTCATCAGAAACCAAGCTACTCATGGGATTATGGTTCTACAAAGGAGCCTTTCCATCGATCATTGAGAAATGCTGTCCCTAAGACAGGAAGAGATGAAGAAAAGAAGTGGAAAGGAAGGAAAACAGCATGGAGAGGGAAAAGGAGATTGCCTATGACCTTAGCACATGAACAAGAGTAATAGCTCTTACTATCTCTACATCCGCTTGCAATAGGGACCAAGTATTGGTTTAGAAATGTTCATAAGTTTAAGAGCATTTTACAGAAAATATTCAGGACTGGATCTTCAAGAGTATCTGGACATGTCTCTGTCATTAAGAAATTTTAATGTGAATTGGAGTCCTCTCAGCACTTTGAGTCACTCATCCACTCTTCATTTTCTGTATTGTGCCAGAAATTATATTTCCATAAAACATCATCTTGTGCTATAGATTTTCACTCAAGTATGATTGCAGAAGTCACAACTCAAGAGTTTGTACTTCTGTGAATTCATTCATAATTCATTTCACATGATGGCATTTGAATTTAAGTTCAGAAGCAGATCACACTCAAAATTTCCTTATTAAGAATGGCAGCTCCTGCTTAGCTGAGCTGCTCTCCAGGTGGACTGGAGCCAAATTTACTTTATTGGCTGGATTCCTGCTTGTTCAGGAACACACTGCTGTAACTGTACTTTCCAATGAAGTCCTGAAGGAGCCAGCAAAAGCCTCATTACAGCCATTTTTGTTCACTTGCTTCAGGTTTTTGATAGCTTTCATCCCTGCTGACACTGCAAAGTACTGATGCAACTCCATATTTCTCTCTGAGCTTGCATACATTGTTTTCTACTGAAATTGCTAATGGAGATGCAGGCATAAAATTTTTGTTCTTTTGATTTTGTCTAAACTGTCAGTAACTTTTCAAAGGTCAGGCTCTCAGCTGACTGTGTGTGCATGTATATACACCTTAAACTGATCAGATGGGAATCTATTAAGGAAAACTAAATGGAGTGCAAAATCTCATAAGCAAAATAAATTCTATTGTAAGCAAGAGACTAATCTCCGGTTCCTCTGAAACACTCTTTACAGCAATCTTTAGAGTTTTTATTTACTCTTAGTCAAGTTCTGCCACTCAGTTCATCACGATGGTTACCTAAGTCTTTATAAAACATACCTTTATTTTTTGTAGAGTGAAATGCATTACCTGGATCTATTGTATTATCCGTATTTCTCTGGCTTCGGCTTGCCAGACTCATGGTGCCATTTCCTGCCACTTTTTTTGCTGAGAAGGGTTTCTTTGAAACTGGTTTCAGCTGCTTCTGAAGTTTGGTGGCATTGTTCATTGCATTTACCATCAATATGTCAACATGCTGGGTTAAATTTGTCAAAATAGTTCCTGCTTTTACTTCAAGCACAGATTCAATGAGCTCCTTGAGGCCTCTCTGCAGCAGGGGGATGTCTGGCTGAGCCAATTTAATTAGCACAGGTATGCTTGCATTCACTTTCTGGATGCTGTTGTTGGCATCCTGGCACAGCCCCCGGGCCTCATGAGCAGTCTTGTTCACAAGTGGAATGACATTTGAGAAACGGATCGACTTGGCTTCCAGGGCCTTGATCCTGGAACTCAGCGCCTGGAGCTGAAGTGAGACCACCTGTTCTTTCTCTGTGGAGGCAGCTTTGGTGTTTTTTAGTGAGACACAGTTGTTTGCCAAAAACTTGGAAATTTTTGCCTCTACATTCAGAAGGCGAACCTCATGGTCCTTCGAACCTTCCACAGAGTCAAACAGTTTTTCTTCCAGGCGGCTGATACCCTGTTGCTGCTTTTCCACTTTGGATGAGGTATCATTTAAAATATAGAAAACTCTACTCAAATTGTGGAGGATACTTCTGTCAGACTCCTTGTATGGAAGATCAGAAAGAGATGGCGCTAATTGTGAAGTAATTTCATATCTCTTGTTATAAAGCAGTGACGGGAGGGATTCATTCAGCTGTTGGAACTGGGGAATAAAAGCCAGGAGGCTGTCCAGCTTCTCAGCTCTGCCACAGCAAACTTCAGTCTCATTTCTTAGAGCATGTAGCATGTCTTTCAGTACATAATTATCTTGAATAGAATCGATAGCACTGTTTACTACTATCATGGTCTTATTTAATCCGTCCTCTATTTCCATGGAGCACTCATTGACACGACTCTCAAACAGTTCCTGATAAGCCTGAGATTCATTCTTAAGTCCTTCCTGAGTTTCGGAAAGTTCCTTCATTGCAGAACTCATTCTGTTAATGACAACAGTGAGGTTTTCAAGTTTCTCTTTGAATTCTTTAGCTTGGATTTGTTGCTCATACTCTGAAGTCAGACTAAAAGGTACGCCTTGTTCAATCAAGGGTTGCAGGATCTCCATATCATAGCACAAGTCGTTAATTTGCTCATTCATTCTGTCCACCTTATTGCCCAATGGAAGGAACATGTCAGAGAGACTCTTGTTTAGAGCAACCACACTCTCTTGGACTGCTGACAGCTGTGCTTGGAAATCTGTCCTGCTCTCTGACAACATGTCATCACAGACCCCCAGAACAGAGTCTCTCTGAATTTCCAGGGTAATGCTGAGATTGCTGATCTTGCTATCTTGGACTCTTAAGTCATCATAGATCTCCAGCACCATCATGCCTTGTCTCTTTACTTTCTCATGCAGTGTGATCATGTATTCTGTAACATTGTACTCCATGACTTTTTCTGCTGAGGGGAGGTTTTGTCTTGAAGACTCTTCAGCTGATAACAGTTGTTCATGAGCATCTCTCATTTCAGTAAGGGTCCTGTTTAAAGATTGATAGTAAATTATGCTTCTTGACTGTTGATGCTCCAAGTTAACTTCCAAGGACTTCTGCTTTTCTTGTAAAGCTTTCACAGGCTTGTCACAAGTGAGGGCCATTTCCTCTCTCATCTGTGCTATATGACTCTTTAGCTCCAGAATGTCAAGCTCTGTTGGCCCGTTATCTTTCTCCTGAGCAAATTTATTTTGGGTTTCATTCAGATGCTTGACTAATTCTTTCGTATTTTCAAGGTCGCCTGACATACTAGACATAGTCTTGAAAATCTGAGCCATGCTCTCTTGCATTTCACCTTGAAATACTTCAAAGTGTTCTCCAACTATGTCTTTAATTAAATCATTAATACTTCTGGATTTGAGACCTTTGGGGGAAAGAAGAAATATAGAAAAAAATCAAATCAACTGTGTTACTATCATCAAAGTTTTTCCCACAATATGAGCAAACACTGTGCTGCACAGTGGTGGAACACACATCCCTGCCCCAATTTACCCACGTATAGAGTAAAAGGTATAGCTAAAAACGTAGAGCATGCTTACCATTTATATACAGCTATAGCAGCTGAGGATTCTTCCCTGTTTATACTGAAATAAGTGGGACTTATGCTAGTATTGTAAATGGGCAAACTCAAACGATACATGTGGGATCAACTTTGACCTGTTTCTGAGCACTGAAAGGAATAGATCCGTGTGCTTTTGTGCCTTGCTCATAACAAAGGATGTGCCCTTTCTCCACTAACAAAGTAAGGCAAAAACCCATCTGCTTTACAACATTCTAGTCAAGAAATGAAAGCAGATATTATTACCTTCCTGCTGTATTATATGTGCTAGGTGATGATACAACACACTATTGTGAGAAAGAAGCAAAAAAAAAAAAAGAACAGCCTCATTGAATAGGTAAAGTTAGCGACAACAACTGCTGCAAAATGAAGGCATTTTAAAGATAAAAACTTTAAGCCTTGCATACTACAACTCCTTAAATAGCTCCTGGAAATTATGATCCTGAGAAGCATTAGGCAGAAGTGAATGAGAGGAAATTCTGCCCCAGTGAAAATGAAAATATGTTTCCCACATAGCCTTAGAGAGGTCAAGACAGGCATAAAAGAGTTCTGCATAACATATTTCAATCAATTAGAGCAGTAGCTCTGCTCTGCTGTGAGATTAGATGGAATTCTATTAATTTATTCTCCAAAAGTAGCTCCTCTGTCCAACTAAAACACTGAAGCATTCTTCGCACAATTTTCATAAACCCTATCAACATTTGCAGCCAGACTGTGATATAATGATTAAACTCTTCAACCTCTACAATGCCTCAATGACCACGGGTTCTCTGATTACAAGTGTATTGATAAAGGCAGAAATTATCTGTTTCCTTCTTCCATTTTCTTCTCAACTAATTCTACAGCCTGAAATTTATTTCTTCATCACTAAAATACTGAGGCATATTTTGACAACTTATTTGAAGGTACATCCTCAGCAAGTGCAGTAAAACAACAGGAAATCAGACCCAAGTTTGCTAGCCCAGGAAAGAGCCACATCAGAAATCTAGCATAAAGTTTCCTAAGAATTAAACTCCATTGTCGTCAACTGAGGTCTCAAATGTCCCAGCAATTTTACAAAAAGTAAAGACAACACTGAAAACACTGAGATTACCTTTTGTTATCTTCCTTTTACCCACATAAAGAGCAAGTCAATGACTAGACATATGCATGTACATGAATACGCACGTGTATGTGTACACTGAAATATCTGAGAATAAATGTGTCCTGGCAGCTAAGAAACAACCCCAACATATGAACCAAGTTAAAAAACAGCCATGCAGAAAAACTGACATGCAGAAAATCCAAGTGATGATTTGGTCTGGTTACTATACGATGTTGAAAAGTGTTCTGTGCTCTAGGAGACACAATGAGCTGTGAAGAAAAACTTAATGGCTGTGGAAAGAACCAAGATTACTCCAAACCTTCTGCAAGGAATCAGTTAAATTTGTTAATCTCAGCAACAAATCTTGATAACAGACCATTCATCTGCAAAAGGTATTCCAGAGGGTCTGTACCAACCTTTTCTCTCTGTGGCAGCCAAGAAGGTGCCAGCCTCACTCTCTGCTATTCGGGCTCCATGTATTTGGAGAGTGAATGCAGTATGGAGCTCAGCTCTGGCTTTCAGCTGTTCCCATCACCAGGGGAGTGTGGAGCCTGATAAAGCAGACAGCTTTGGGTTTCTCTCTACCCTGCCTCCTGGCTAGGACAACTGGGTAGCTCGTAAGCAAAGTGCAGCTGGGGCTGTGGGAACACACTTGTCCACACAAAGGCCTGACCTAATCTTGGTGACAACTGGGCATGTTGTTAAGCTTGAACTGCAAATACACATGTGCACTCATGGATGTAACTCAATTTCTCTGCTGCTCATATTGAAATAGAAAGGTCCAAGCTACCTGTGAACATTAAAGATCTCTTGCACTTTTTATGAGATTATAAATTTTAATTTTAGCTTCCTGGTTGAAAATGAAAGGGTGTAATTACTCTGTGTCAACATATAGTCTCTTTGCAGTTTCAATTATTTGAAGAATAATGTACAAAATAAATGTATGTACACAGGAGACTGAATTGAAGTTATATATGCAGCTGCAAATGACATTTCTGACTTGGCAGTGATTAACACTCCATTATTGAGTTCATTTTGAAAGAAGTGTACATTTTAATAATCAAGAGGAAAGGTGTGTATTAAATATGGAGTTAAAGGAGGAAGAAAAGACTAGCAGGAAGTAAGCAGAGTTTCTTAAATTAAAAAAAGCACAAAATTTTTTACCTAAGTAACAAATGGGAACAGCTTCCTGAGAACTGAAAGCAATTTTTACATGCACAACAGGTTTCCTTTAGAAACTACAGGAGCATATCAGTTACTCCAGGGAGTCTTGCCCTCTATCAACAGATGACACGTTTATATCATCAAAGTCATAGATGAAACCAAGAGTTAAAGACTTTTGCAACTGTATTGAATTGTTTGGTCACAGAATCAGACCTTGCTCCTAACAAACCCTCATAGAAAGCTGGGCAGAACTTCAGAATTTCTGTGATAAGAAAAAAAGGTTATGTACAGACTGTGAGCAAAGGACCTGGCACCACAGGAAGAAAATTAAAATGAAGTTGAAGAAGGAAAATGTCTGAATAGCATGAAACAACTACAGATTTTACTGTGCTTCAAAAGCAAGTTGCTTCAGGATGGCAGTGGTACTGGGAAAGTTGTGGTCTGCTTCAGGTGAGCTTCTAAGAGTAATTTATAGCAAGGTTGAGTGTCCAGTGTTCCAGGACAGTAGGGAAGGTCCTTTCAGGTCCTGCTACTTTAGGATGCTGTTTATGCATTTGAGTATAACTGACTGATATTTCCTGGACAGAAAGTGCAGTTGCCATTTGTCATTGCACATACAAGGCAACAGACACAATGACCTTTTCTTTCTCCCCTCCTTTCCTCATTTCTGCCATTTACCTACACAGAAGCCAAGAATAACCTGTGTTGAAATGCTCATAATTAGAGCCAAGAACTGAAGTTGACAGCATCTTTTTCATTGAAGCTACTTGATTAGGAGATAGATTGAAAAGATAAATCAAAAAAAAGGGACATCAGCTGGAGATTTTTTTCTCTGAGCATGTAAAAAACTTTTCAGGTAAAAACTAATAAAGGCTTGAAGTGCATTTTCAAAGAAGGGGGTGGGGGTTTAAACAGCACATTTTAATTAAGACTTAGGCCCTGAAATACAGATAGGGAGTGCAGAAGCAGAAACACAGGATGCTGAAACACACCTCTTAGACTAGCATAAAATGACAGCTAGAACAAGTGAAATAAAAAAAAAAAAAAAAAGAATGAGGAGAAAGCAGAAGGGAAATGGAAAATATTCAAAGACAAATTAAATGTGCACCCAAAGGTCAAGAGTACCATATGTGGAGAGGTGACAGCAGGTCACTGATCAAGAGATGGAATAAGCTTGCATACATGAGAGCCACCTAGCATGTGGCAGGAACAGCTCAGGAGACAGAGGACTAAAAACACAAGAAATGGGACCCAACTTGGTAAATTCGAGGGAGATACAAAACCACTTATTGTTTCATTCAGTTTTATCTCAATGTAAGGAGATCCAGAACCCCTGTTCTATTTTTAAATAGTAGCAAAATCCTCTGGATTCTTAAGTGTAAAATATGGTTCAGGGAATATTCCTGAAAATTTAGAAAAATATTGTACATGGAAGAAATGAAAGTTTCAGTCTGGATTTACTTGTTAAGCACCACTTTCAACACACAGATCTTGTGGCAGGATTCACAACAAATGGATGCATAATTCTGCTGGTGAGGATCTGCCCAAGCTCCTGATTTCTCTCTAGCTGCATCTTTCTCATATACTGAACATAAGTACAGGTGTCTATCAAAGATAGCCTAATACGATCAAGGAGAAATTATTCAGCAGAACATTTGCTGTATTATAAATACAACCACCACAGATTTCCTCATCATGTCTCCCGTGTGTGTGAATTATGTATTAAAGAATATTAGTTAGGCATTGGTAGCAAGACAAATACTACATCCTTTAGTGGCTGCCAGATAAACAAAAAGAGACATAAGAATATTTGCAGATGCTCTAAGTAAATGAAAACACATTGATATGGGCTAAAGCTACCACATAAATGATGAAGCACCCAAGAATACAAATTTTTTTGTCACTATGAAAGACAACAGAGAATGCTGAAATAAACAAATTCCTCTCTTATGAAGTGAAATTTTAAAAATTCTCCCTACAAGTGTTGAGTAATAGAATAGGAGAGTCTTTGAAGACCTTTAACTGTTGTTTTTTTTTCCTGGCACCTCTAACAGGGTGAGTGATTACATTAATTTATTTTTCTTACCTTTTAGAAAAGACTGGAAGTCTCTGCCCTTATCTTCATTGATTTTGCCTTCCAGAGAAGAAAGCATCTTGCTCACATCATTCATCGCAGCAGCAATGCTGTCAACCTTCTTCTGTAGAAAAGTCAGTTTCATCTCCTGACTGCTAATCTTCTCATTCATTTTTTGAAAAAGTGCTTGGTCAGGGAACAAAATGAGGAAAAAAACCCAAACAACCAAGTATTGTTAAACATGGTGGAGTGAATTAAAAAACCCTAAACATATAATTGACTGAGACGCATTAGCTAAAAGTGGGGTGAAAAGTTTCTGAAGTTTTAGTTCTGAGTGAATCATCTTGATTTTTGTCATGTATTATGTATTAGTGAGATTCAGCAGCACAGCAGTTACTAATTACTGAAGCATATGTATCCATTATAAAGTATTTATGATTCTACAGGAGTATTCTGAATGGTTAGCTTATTTTAATCAACATAATGCCAGTCTTCCTCCACCTAGCACCCTACAGAGTATTCAGTTAACTCTCATTTAGTCGATCTCCTTTAACACAATCACAGCAGCATTCATTTTTACTTACCATTTATAACACAACTTCATGAATTTGCAAGGCTCATGTCTGAAGGAATATATCATTTTTCCATTGTTTGGATCAAAATAAAGAATTGTTCAACACAGCAGCAAGGCAGAAAAACAACTAATAGATAAATTACTTTGAAATAATGATTAGTCTATCACGAAAAATAGAAGCTTAACCTACAAAGTCAAGTTTATTCTAAAACCTGCCCAAATTGTTTTTGACACTTGTAGTCTCCTCAGGAATAAAAAGGCCTAGATGGATGCTTTTAAGATAGGTAATGGTGAAGGATGTCTTGATGTTGAAAATTAGGACTCCATGTGACTTCAGCCAGCCATCTGACATATCAGGTATGTCAGTCATACCTGATACAGGTGACAGGTATCAAACCTAGTCTGGGATTTTCAGAAGATGCTGATTAAATTAGATGTTTGAATTCCTGTAAGCAAAGCTGGAAAACCTACAACAATTCAGCCTAAATGGCCTATGTTAGGCATGCGATATATTATCCCAAATGATCTGGGCTATACTATGGCTTAATAAACTGCTATGGAAGAGATTCTTTAGCATTGCATATGAATATTTATCAGTGTAAGTTCACAGTATTTCTATTGATCCTTTGTCACTTTTCATTACAGCATCAGTGTCTATTCCTATGGCAGCAAACAGTTCTCATCAGAAACCATACCTAAGTACAGGGGCCTAAAGGCTCCAAAAAACCCCCAAGCCACTTATATGCAAAAGGGAATATTCTGCTGATGACTTGTATTCTTTAAAGTTCTAGTATGTAAAGATACATACACATGCAGATGAAGCAGGCCAACACCCCTGAGAATGCTCCCCTGTGGAGGCATGTTGGTTGTAAAGGCCAGAATAGTAAGAGCCTGGAGAGCAAGGTGCTTTTAGGTTAGGGTTGTTAGGGTCTTCAGCTGTGTTCTCTGCCCCAGATATCTGCTTACACTGAGACTAATTTTTTCCTAACTCAACCACCTTGTTTAGACTCTGGCAATTCTTCTGACTGGCACTGCAAAAACAGGCCATTGATAGACCCTAGTTTTCATAATCCAGCTTTGTGAGAGACAAACAGGTCTGGACACCTCTGCTTCTGGTTGAATTGTTACTAGGAGAAAGGGATTTGAATTCATTAGTGGCTCGTGCACAGTCACCCAAATGGATAGCTAACCTGCAGGGTGTAATGCTTTTTTTAGCTTGGTTTCTATCAGTTCCCACTGAGGGAGGAAGGGATGGCAGATGAACCTGAAAGTGAGGTTTTATGACTGAAAGTGGCACAGCTGCATAATGGGGGCTGGAAGCAGAATCTGGCTTGTAGAGCCATAGCTATGACAGACCAGGGCAGTCAGTCCTGGCCTCAAGCCATGGTTGCAGGGTTGACAGCCAGAACAGGTATCTCTCTCTTTCTAAACTGACCCAATTTGATTTAAAAATACTGAAAAGCAATTAACATGGAGGTTAGATATTCCAACTTCAGATTTCTTTCTCAGAGCATAATTCACACTAACAGAAGTGGCATGTCTCAGTGCTCTATTGATCAAGCTCACTTTTTCATAATAGGCCCTGTCTGCTTTACTAAGCATCCTCCTCCCTCCAGTCCTGAGAGACTTGGTTGCTCACACAGTATCACCAAGGCACAACAGCCCAACTCCCTTTTGAAAATACCATTCTGTATCTCCGTGCCAGATTCAATCTTCCCCTTTCTTTTTCTTTCTATTAAGATATAAAATAAAGCCTATACATGCATCTAAGCACATGCATGGTCAAATCTACATAAAACTCTGCAGCAATCTGAATTATGACATCCCATTATCTCGGCATGCATTACAACCCACAAGAAGGTATTTAAAGCACACACCTGAGAATATAATCTGCCTTATTTATTTGTTTCAATAAAATGTTAATGGATATAGGCCAATAGGTGAGTGACAACACCACCACAGCTTGGAACAGATGATGGTTATACAAAAAGCCACTGTAGACAAAAACAACAGAAGCATCAAGAGATTCAAAAGAAAAGAAAGGCAGTAATAAAGTTCAAGGAATATGTTTCCATTAAAAAGTCCTTCACATCATGCCCATTTTTTGGCTCCTCACCACGAGAAGTAAATTTTTCAAGTAGCAAAGGGCCACCAGTTGAGACCAGACGACAAAACCAAAAGTCACTGCTGCCTCCAAAAATCTTGAACATTGCAGGATTTCTCCAAGACCAAAGCTGCCAGCAACTAGGACACTGGCTGCCCTTGGAGCCCCAAATTCCACCTCTGACCTGACCCTGAGACACGGGGGAATGAGGTTTTATGCCCATGGAAAATGGCCACAGCTGGCGTTGCAGCACGTGTAGCCAACACCGTGGTGCTGGCCCCTAAAATTGCAAACATCGCAGGATTTCTTCCAGAACAGAGCTTCCAGGGACCAAAATATGGAGAAGCTTTCCACACACCAGTCATCTAACATAGGTTCTCAATACAGATCACTATTTGAATTCATCTTTTTTGTTACTGACCAGCTCCTAAAATTCTAATTTTTCTGTACATATTTTTGCGAGACAACACTGACATTACATTCCAAAAATGCAATATCAAGATTATATAAAGTAAACACAATAACGAGCAAAGGTATAAGGCAATAAGTAATACTCTCAAGCACCTCTGGTATAAATGCTTAAACTCTTGCTATGTTTCTTAGTTATTTGATCACCCTAGACATAGTAGCTTAAAACACACCTGAGCTGTCTTTGTTAAGCTTTGAAACTCCTTGTACTGATTTTGAATAAAGAACCAATTTTTGTAAGAAAATATATAGCAATAATCATGTATTCAGATAGTCAATAACTTAATTATATTTTCTTCCATGTGCAATGCTGGTCTATATTACTCCTGTATTTGGGCTGGGGTTTTTCTGCTTTCTTTTTTGGTCTACCTTTATTTTTTCTCTCCTGTTAAATAATCTTGTATTCAATAACATAATAGTTGAAATATTTCTATACTAAATACTTTCCTGGTTTTAATTCAGGCACAAAACCCTCTGTAATTTCTAACCTGCTAGTACATTTAAATTCAGTATCTTCTGCCCATCTTTATCAGAAGAGCAAACCACTGCACCATAACTGATAGAAATTGACATTGCATTCAGGTCCCTTCAGTAGGCAGAGATTTTCCTCAAACTGTTTTTGCAGTGATCTCAGTGACTGGGTAGAGATGAGAGCAATTTTAACTACTGACCTGGCCCACTGGGGTCCTGCAGAGCTCCTGGTGACCTCTCACTGACAGTTCTGCTGCTTTCAGCCTGGTTGCTGTGTATAACTGATTGCTGTTCTTGAGCTAGAGAAGGGAGAAAAAGGATGTGAGTGAGCCACAGAACCTGATAATTGGGATGATTGTACAAATATTTTTTTCTCTCTTTATTCTGTACCAGCTGTACTGAAGCCTAATCATTTGCAATGACTCTTATCTGCTTTGTGCAGTGTGGGACCACTTTGCTGAAGATGTTGACTGGCTTAATAAAAGACTTCTCAAGAGTGTCAGGGGCTGGTGTTAATATTAAAATGTCAAAAATTGCTTTATAATGAACAGAATTTTTAAATGCCCTGGGCTAAATATTTTAGAGAACTACTTTAGAATAATATAAAACAGCAGTACAAAGACTATAAAGAGATTGTCAGTTGTAAAATTAATCAGGTTTTTTTAATGGTTACAAAATTAACCAGGTTTGTTGAAACTGATTTTTGGGTTGGTTTTTGTTTGGTTGGTTTTTGGGTTTCTTTACAGATTACACATATCTTTAACCATGGAAATCTTGCTTCTAAAGGCCGTGGTGATATTACATTTTTTGCAGCATCTAAAAAATAAACACAATTTCAAAACAATCAAATTCTAAATTCCAACATATATCATCTGAGATTTATGACTGACTGGTACACATATAAAAAACTTCACAAAGGTGGCAATTTTGTAGATATTTTCTTTGGAGATGGCAGATGGGATTATCTGTGCTTATTTTGCATTTCAGCCCAAAAGACCTGAAAACGATTTGCAAATAGCTGGACTAACATTATTATTAATTCAATATCACAGATAGAGAAACTGAGGTCCAAGAAGTTCAGTGCCTTCACTCACAAAAAGTAGTGAACTGATCAGATAGCTGGGAACTGAACTGAGATTTCCATATTCGTGACGTGCATTCTCTAGCCATCAGGCTGAATAGAGTTGCTTTCATTATTTAAAAAAAAAAAAAAANNAAAAAAATTGTTTTTATTTATTAAAAAAAAAAAAAAAAAAAAAAAAAAAAAAAAAAAAAAAGTACCAATTAGGTAATAAATCTGCTAGTGTAAATTGATACAAATTTTTATATACTTGCTCAGTTCATGGAACATTTTGAAATCCATGTTCCAGGAGTAGCATATATAAGGAATGCCACTTATGTGGCACTAATGTGATTTCCAGTCTTTAGTATTTGGGTATGATGACATTATTTTATACTTCAAACATTAAAATCTAGTTTAGCCATAACGTGAGTTTCCAGGGAGATGGATTAAATTGCTGGATCAAGGAATTCCATGTTTCACATAGTTCATTTGAAGATAAATAGGCTGCAATCAGGACAATATAAGGTGTTAAGGTTGTAAAATAAGGGTGTTGTAAAAATTAGGACAGGAACTCAGAGGAAATTATCACATGGACCAATAGTTTGATAGAATCTTTTGAAATTGCCTGATAAGAAATACAAAATCCTCAAATGGTTATAATTTCAACAGCTTCTGTTATCTTTCTGTGGCATGGTTATTGACAGAAGCTAAATTCTTGCAGTCAGCCCAACTCATTACATAGGATTTATCAGCTGGTGTTGTGATGATACAATCTATGACAAAGGAGTTGGTTACTTGCCTGTGATAAAGACCAGCTGATAAATGTAAAGACCAGCTGACAAATGTCCTTTCATTCTTTCATTTACTGGTCTTTCTGTTGCTCTAAATGCATTCCCTGACACTGTTGGTGCTACAGACACCACTTTTTTTTTTTACTATATATACTATCCTTATCTTTCATTGTCCCTAATAAATCAGTAGCCCTACATTTTAGAATACCCAAACCCTTACAGTTTTATTCACTCTTAATGTTCCAAGGATACTTCTCCCTTCATTGTTTTATTAATGCTTTAAAATTATTCATGTAACACAGTGTTCAGATAACACAACAGCTGTAAGACCAAGGACATGGCATCTCTGTCAGAGCAAACCAGCCATGGAGCAAGCCCAAAGTGCACTCCACAGACTCTGACAGCAGCAAGGACTGGAGCCAGTGATGCACACACACAGACCTCACCCACAGTCAGTCACATACTGTATACTTATTAAATTGCACCACGGTACAGGAAAGCTACTTAGCAAGTACAATTAGAAATTCAGGCTTTGCCTTTGTGAAATAAATTCAGAGGAGTCACTGACAATGGCAATATAGCTTCTCCTACATCATTCCTCCAGCATAGCTCAGGCCTTTTCCAAAGGAATCACTCCAAGACATGATACGGTGATTACATCTATGTGCCCCTTATTCCCACAGCTGAGATTTCCTGCTGTAGATGCTGGGTAACAGCAGGTGTGATGGGAGCACCAGACCAAAAACCTAATACACATACTCTTTAGGGTAGAATAGCCATCAAATTACTTACATTTGAGACCTTTTAAAAATTAGATATGCCACGCTCAGTTTAAACAAAACAAACAACAACAACATCAAATTAGACAGCTAGACTCACCTTAGAGGTGCCATTTTCAATAACAAAGCACCACAAACGCAGTAATAGAAAACCCTGAGAAATGGGTTCTTCCAGTTGTATCAGAAAAACAGGTAATGCATACAGAAATTCTACATTAGCTGTCTATCATGCAATATATCGGCCTAGATGTATAATTTATTGTCCCATATATTTTTAAACACAGAAATCAAAATAATTTCCGGGAATATTAAAGAAGTGGCAATTGGGTCTTTTTGACTCAGTATATCTTTGATGAAGCAGGAGTGGCAGAAGGGGTTTCCCAGAGGGTAGTTTGCTCCTGTTCCCTGTGTTTCAAGGCGAATTGTCACCTTTTCTGTGAGCCGCTCCCCGCACGCAGAGGATGGGACATAGCACGGCCATCTGCTGGAGAAATGCTATCACCGCCACGCCAGGGAATTCCCTGCTGACAGCGGCTGTGGCAGAGCCGGCTGCTGGCTCTAAACCATGTAATTTGGTGTTCCGAATGCACATGAGGGAACCGGGATTTCATTACTACACACAGAGTTAAAATAAAGCTGCGTTTTGGAAAGGTGGCCTGTCATGATGTCTGCAGCTCAGAATTTAAGTGTCCTTTTGTTTCAGTGGTTTTGCTCCAAGTTAAGCATCTGATATTTCCAGGTCAAAATGATGATGCTTTAATTGTTGAATTGTCCATATTGAGTTGTCTCGTTAGACTCATAGGAAATTACACCTACACTTTTTCATTATAAGTTTTCTTATAAAATTGCATTGTCCATGCTGGAATAGGATCTGTGTCCTAGCCAGTTTGATCATGTGTTCCCACAAGGGAGGTAAGGTTAGAAACAATGATCTGAACACATCATTTCCATCTCTCTCACTACTGCACTACCTCAAGAAGCATCTGTAACCAAGCAGTTACAAGGGGACTTCCCAGTAAGACTTCCAGATGTCTGGAAATAACTATCAGGTGGTGCTAAGTGGTTCCTCCTGCCTAGACTAACAGACTGAAATAGTTGCATATGACTTCACTCTGCCTGAGAGAGAAGTTAAACCAGAAGGCATTCCAAATTAGCCTTTGCTACACGCAACCCACATCACACTAACAGTGGCTTTCTGGGACCTAAAGGGTTGTCAGGACACCCCAGTTTCCTTGGCACGGAAACCCCTCAGTGACAATTCTGTTGCTGAACAACAGAGAGGTCCAGTGGGAGGGAGGCTCAGTGACTCAGGAGAGCCCCACTCAGCACTTTCAGAGTCTCTCCCCTGCTATGCAGAGCACAGGGAGACAAGGCTGCTGGGCTCCCAGCTGTTCAAGTTCATTAGCTGCCCTCCCTTCATGGGAATTGAATAATACAGGCAGGCTTGTGCTGGTGGTCTGCTCCTCATGGGAGGCAGGATTCCAGAAGCAAGGAAGAAAAGCTTCTCTGACATAACACCTTTCATCCCAATCTCTTTAAGCACTTCTACAAGCATTAATTAATTAAATATCCCAGTGCCCCTGTGAGATAAGTGTCATCTCAATTTTCTAGATGGGTAAACTTGGTTATGCAGATTATAAATGTCTTCCCCAAGTTATTCAGCAAGCCAGAAGAGGTTTGAAAATAGAGCCCAGGAGATGTAACACCCACTCTTATAACACTTCACAGCACTTTCCTTTCTTCTTATTTTTTACACAGATGCCACTACAAATTGAATTTTACAGCTTTTCTTCCTGGTCAATGTTTGCCTGTTATTTTGATGCCATTTCAATTTTGTTAGCTGTGACCTCCCCCTTCAATGCTAACCTTTACTTTTTTTTGCTAATGTTTGCTTTTTTTCTGAAAGCAAATGTTTAAAACACTTGATCCATGCTTACTGGGCAGCCTTGCTGACTGACCGTGCTCTGTTACATCTGTTAATATCTGGCTCCACACTCTGCTGTGCAGAGGAAAATTTTGTGCCAAGGTTTGGGACTAAAATTTCCCTCCTGGATGTGAACAATAGTAATTTTTCTTCATTCCTCTACATTAAATTTTAATCACAGCCCTTTACTACTGCTGATTGAATTCCCTATCACATTTAATAGCCTTTCTTGCAATATTCATTCATTTAAAACCATTATGCTGATGCCATATCTAATTTTCAAGGACTGCTTGCTTAAGGCCAGCAGCAAAGAAATAGCCATTATACAAATGTAAAACTACAATATGATGCCACATGTTTGGTCACCAGGGCAGAGGTAAAAGGCTATTCTGTCAAAAAGGGCACAATTATAAAGGGATCATGTGTAATAACTAGAAAAACTCAGTCACTGTTGAAATGAACAGCAGAGCAATTGTTCTGAACGAAATTCAGAGAAGTAAAAAAGCTGATACATCATTTTATCACAAACAAAATATATTCTTCGAGCCTGAAACCAAAAGGCAAAAGAGTGCTGCAGAGGAATATTACAGCAAGTACCAACAGAGGACCTGGATTTCATATCCCCAGCACTGTAATACTCAATAACTGAAAGGTCAAAAGTAGAGATGCACTGAATGCAAACTCCATATTTTAGCAAAATGAAATATGGCTGGAAATTTTATGAGCTTTATTTAGAGTGGAAGAGGGGAGAGGACATTCTGCTTAGCTGCTCTGGAAATTCACATGCAGGGAAGAGTCAACATCCCAAAGTGTTTTAGTTTACTGTGCATTTTATCTGTTTTTAACAAAAAGCACTGCCTTGGTTTCTGACAGAACCATTTGCTCACAGATCACACTTGTACTGTTTTCTTTTGCTGAAGTGAATAGTTCAGATCCTTGCAATTCTAATCACCTTTGGGTTGGCAGTTTTGCCCACTGCACCCAGGACAGCACTTCCACTCCAGCGATGTCACTATTTTATGTTTGATTCTGTAAGCCTGGTGTGTTGTTGTCTGGGACCTGTGAAAGGAGAATAATTTAAATCTATTTTAGGTAACCAAAAATGAGCTGTAAGATACCTGCATAACTACATTACATTATCTCACTTGTCATACATATCTTTTTATTACTGCTTGAAATTCAAAGTGAATTCTAACCAGGATTTGATGTTTCATTAGGAATCACAGCTTTAATATTGCAACCCCCAGATTATCTGCATGAATTTGAAAGAAACTCAATGTCTATTTAGATTTCTTCCTAGCCTATCTTACTCGGGATTTAAATACTGCAATCTTTTATGGAAGACATTACAATTAATAACTACTAAACTGGAAAAAGTGAGCCAAAAATACAATTGTCATATACTGCTTTTCTTTGAGATTGGTGGAAAAATGCATTCACAATAAATTTATGCCACATCAGCACACATTTAGTGCACACTGGAAACCTTCCCTTCTGATTATTTTAAACAAGATTATACAAACATTAATCCAATAAAGTGTGAAAATTTCCACTCTGGACTTCAGGGAAAGGAGGGCCTGGCTATGTAATTGTGAGGCCTCCATTATTACCTTCACAGTATGCAACTACAGAAGCAGCAACAATTTTATTTGTGTTCCAACAGATTCTGCATGTCCTGGCTACCCCACCACTTCTCTTAGGTTTCTTAACGTCACAGAGAAGTCAGTTTAGACTGAAGATGCAGTAGGGCATACAGATTAAACTACAGCAACCCTCCTTGCCCTTTCAACATATTAAATACAAAGATCAATTAAAAAAGAATATCACACACAAACCCTAGCAAAAAGAACACCTAAAATCTCAGAAAAAACAATGATAAACCAGCTACTGAATTGTTTTGTACACACAATCCCTGTATAAATCATTCCAGAAAAAGAGAGAAATTTAAAGGTTGTCACACCAAAAAATATCCTCCCAATGCATTAAAAAATGCCACTGTATTTCACACTCCAGTTAATGTTGTCATCCCTTCACAAGGGATATAATATTACATATATTAAAATTCTCACAGCAGCTGACAGGAGCTTTGCATGTGTCCCTAGCCAGCTCTGGCTGTAAGAAATGGCTTTTTCAGCAGCAAGAACTCTATAAAGATTAAGGTGATCTGAATTTAACAGAGTTCCTGGTTATTTGTCTGTATGGATGGTCTTACAATAAAAACATCTTATTCTACATTAGCATAATCCATTCCAAAAACCACACATAAAAATGAAGCATCCATGAAAGGAGTTAATCAGGAATAGCAATTTCAAAAATAATCCACTTTAAAAAATCATGTAAATGAGTCTCAGCAATTTATGTAGTAGAGCCTTATTCATAGGAGCAGCACAAGGATCTAAAGTGATTCAATTAGGAATAAACTAGAACAAAATACCAAAAATGTCAACATTTCAATCTCAGGGTGCACGCCACAGTTTTGCCATGCAGTCAACTTTATTTCAGAGTCACCAATGCTGAGGAAGCTCTATTCCCAGTTTCAACTCAAAGCTTTAAGTGTGTTCTGCTATACCATCTAGAGGACAATTCTCAGAACAGTCAAACTGACTTTTAACAGGCTTTTAAAATTTGTCAGGTGAAAAATACATTACAGTCTCCATTTTGTTGGTGCTGTTTCAGTCTGACATTTCCGAATTCATGCATTAAAATCCAATTCCACTTACAACTGAAATCTAACATCTGGAGAATACAGTGAGGCACCCAAACCACAAAGGGCAATCTGATTGTTTGACAGAGGTATTATTTACAAGTTCCATCCAGGCCAATTACTTATCTAGGTTCACTGCCTGACCAAAGCTATGCCAGAAATAGGCCCTCAGCAGAGAGATAATAACAGATGTATTTATGCCTCTCAGGGGAAGCCTTTTGCTTCAACAGAGCACAAGCTTGGAAAACTGCACAGAAAGGATTTTCTTCCCTGCATATGCTTGAAAGCTCTGTACTTATGCACCTCTCTTTGACTCGAAAACTTTGAACTGACTGGAGGGTGCCAGAGTGAGGGCATGCTCCCTCTTGTTTCCCTTTTAAAGTTATATTCACATTTATGGTGTATTTGGTTGTAATTAAAGTACTTGCAAGTACTTTTTGTTCCCAGTTCTCCATACCTCTGAGCACAGGATGCAATTTGCCAAGGGCAAGGCTTTGCTCTGCCCGATGAGAAGGTTTCCAGGTTATCCACCACAACTGTGGGTAGGAGCCTGGAATGGACATACGCACACCAGTTTCTGTAAAACAGAGAAGGTAAAATGATTAAAAGTACCAAGAACGTTTTCCACCATATGATGATAGATGATACGTAATTGTGAAAGTTATCCCCATCATTTACAAATAGGAGTAAGTTACAAAAATTAAGTTTGTTTCTCTCAAACTGCCAGTGTTGTCTTTGGCAATTACTTAGTCTTTGTGCTTCAGCAAAGGAAACAGATAATAATTTTTCCATCTCTGCATACACCCACATTACAAATCTAAATTTTAATTTGTAAACTTCTGTGGAGCTCCAAGAACAAAGAAGCTTTTCTAGACTGCAGTAATGACAGGTCCTAAAGTACACCTGCTTTTCAGACTACAGAAACTGCTTATCCAGAATTCAAAGGATTGTTCAGTGAGGCTTTTAATCGTCCCAGCTCTGACTTTATGGGCAGCCATTCTAATGTTTCTCCCTTTCCCCAGCAATACTGTGAATACAGGTAAACTTTGTTTTCCAATGCACTGTGAGGTCAAAGCCACACAGCAAACAAATGCCATGCCTCCACACTTGGCTGTGCCTCTGGATGCCCATCCAGAGAAGGCAGTCACATACAAAATGATCAAACTCAAGACCACTTCTGCACAGGGGGGCGAAGGGCTGGTGAGTACAAGAGCAAGTTTGCTGGGTTTTTTTGAATATGTTTCTAAAAAGGTTGCAAGCAAATCCAAACTGTTAAATCAGATTTTGAAACTTGGCGACAGTAGAAACTAGAGTAGAGAATAGAATTAAGCCAAAATTATGATGTGAATAATGGCTCAGGACAGATTTGTACAGGGAAATGATGCCACAGAGATATATTGGTATTCCCTGAATCAGAAGCAGGAAGACAAAGGTGTGATTTTTCAGAGGTTTTTGGCAAGGTCACTCACCAAAAGATATTGAGGGAAGCAATTTATTACATACTCAGAAGAAAAATACTGTTATAAATAAATAAGGCATTAAATCAGAGAGTTAAAAGACTAGTTTGTTTTTTCATGAATCAGTTTATCAACACAATCCCACATTAATCTGTAATAGGCACTGTATTCATTAACTGGGGGGGGCGAGCGTAAGTAAATAGGGGGATGGCAGAGTTATACACAGTCTTAGAAAATCATTTTGTGCAGTAAAAACTGAACTTGAAGAAGTGCAGAAGTCTCATGATGCTGAATTTCCAACTAAGCAGGTGTCAGAAAAGGATTTTGTAATACAGAATCAGTCACAAAGACAGGGTTAGCACAGTATCACTACGTACAAAGACAGGCTTAGCATAGTATCACTATGTACAGCAGCTTTCATCAGGGGAAAAATAATCTTGAAGTCATTGTTAATGGCTCTCTGAATAAGCCAATTTATTGGTTTGTCTTAACTAAGGTGGGTAATCAAAAACTTGAAATTATTAGGGAAGGACTAAAGAATACACAGGAATCACCACTGTTTCAGTACATCAACTCTTTGTAGCTATGTATGAATTTATAGCCAGTTTGAACAGAGAATTCAGGTTTGGTCCTACACCCTAAAGAGAGGTGGAAATAAAGATGAACAAAAGAGCAGGAGGGATACCAAGTCATTACATTCATTATTCAGTTTGTCTAGTTATGATAAATGGGCATCAAAACAAAACAGGTTTAAAACTAAAGAAGACAAAAATGAAGGGTCAGGTAGCATTTCCACAGCCATAGACTCTGTTGAATTTGGAAGCCAAATTAAAAAGCAGTAAAACTATTCCATGAAAAAAACCCATACTGTTAGGGTATTATCAATTTGTGGTTTTTTAACAACCTTTAAATTGTAACTATAACCCTTGCCTTAGGAAGTCTCCTAGCTGCAGGCTGGAAGGCATCATGAAGAAAGTATTACTGTATTTCTGTTGGTGGAACAAATGTCTATTTGGCCTAGTGCTGACTTTTTTCTTTCATCTTTAATTTAGTACAGCCTTTCTTAGGATCATGTTATTCCCTTGTCCATGCTGAAACATATTTAATTTTTGACTTGGTTAGTTAGTGACTAGACATTGTTTCAGTTGTAGGATTGGTGGAGCTGCAAGGAATTCCAAACAATATTTGCATATGAGGGTTTAAAGTTCATCTTTCTGTGTTCTGTTTTTCTGCTGACAGTTTTGTCCAGCTGTAGTAGTTCTGTTCATGTTTCATGAACAGTAAGGGAATACATATATTTGCTCCAGACATCATATCTTGCTATGGGCTCCTTACAGTGGAAAACAAAACACAATTAAGACCAGATTAGTTCCATTTACTTAAGTGGCATTAGTACAGATTTACATTGCTTCAAACATGAACAACAGCACAAAACACAAAATAGTGTCAGCATCTATCCTGAAGTAATGACTTTTGTCTACTGAGATCCTACCAGTCTATGCACATTAAGCTCAGTAGTGCTGTACTCAGAAAACGATTCCTGAGAAAAAAGCAGGCTAAGCCAGAAAGATGCTAAAACTAACAGATTTAACCTCACAATATCTCTACTGCCAATATTGGAGCACTCCCTTTTCCAACACATTGTTTATTTGAGGAATAATGTGCCTTATATAAAGTGGGATTTGAGTGCCTTTGATCTGATTTTGCTCACTCACTCTACACTTGCTTAAGAGTTTTCATTAAGATAGTATTTCTTCTTAATTAGGTATAAAAAGGCTGTGCTTTTTTTGATGTTTTCTTTATGTTCTCACTCCTGTAGTCTTTGCCTTTTATCTCTGTGTATTAATTAAAGACTCCATGAATATTTGCTACAAGTTAAATGCAGCTATCAACCACAAGCATTAAGATTAGGTACTCTGCTCACTTTCTCTGGGGAAGTCAGGAGCAACTTTATGCAAGTTTGAGACACATAAAACTGGCAAAAACTTTCAAGTTCTGCAGAGGCATAATGAAGCTACTTACTGGCCCCTCCAGGTGGGACATGTGGGTTCTTCACAATCTCCTTCACAGAGACTGGCAGTAGTAACTAAGCAATGATGATATTTGAGTTCAACACCAGCAGCAGTAAGCCAGGGAGACAGAGCTTGTAGCTGCATCTCTTCCAGAACACCTCTGCTGCAGCAAGGGAGCCCCAGCATCCTCTCTTGCCAAGAGACCAGTGGGAGCCAGACACAGAGGAGAATTGGAGCCCTTGGAAGCACTGCCAGGAAAACAGCTCTTCCAGGGAGCTTCCTCACTGAGCACCAGGGAGCACAAGAAGGGGCTGGTTCCTAAGAGAAGGGTCAACCACACAAACCAGGCACTGACCTCACCAGCAGCAGAGCTACCGCAGCACCAGGAACCTGCAGGCAGTGGGGTGCCAGGAACAAGCCAATGAGCAGCCCAGCAGGGACCAGGTAAGGAGCCAGGTCCAGGGGGACTGCTAGAGACAAGCACTCTCACGAGGAAACCAGCATAAGCTCAAGCCTGGGCTTAACTGGAGTCCAGGGGCGTGGGTGGAGGCTACAGGTGAGGTTGCTTAGGACCATCAAGGCTTGTTATCCCACTCTGTACAGGCAAGAAATCTCTTCCCTTTCACAGCTGTGGTGAGGGTTCTGCAAATTCATAACTAAGATTTAAAAACTGTATGTTTTTCCCCTCTGAAGTGTAACACAGAGATTAAAAAACAAAGAAACAAAATCTCTCAGCATATGAATAGGATACTAAATATTTCTTAACAGATTCAGGGAGGGATTCTGGGCCAGACTGATACTGATCTATTCAGGAGGACCTCTGACTAAGCATGGGGATTTGCTTATGACTTAAACTAAGTATAGAGAATGTAAACATCTAAATTTCTAAATAATTCTCAGCAATTAACTGATGGCATATGAAGTCTGCTCAGAAAACCTCTGAAGTAATAATGCCTGTTATGCAGTACCACATCTCCTTTCCTGTTGCACATTACTTCTCTGGGAAGTGAGGCTCTAATGCCTCGGGCAGCTGGGTGCTAAGCATCCCACCTTTGCAAATAAAAAAGGCAAATATAGAGGTCAGATTTTAAAATCTGCTCTACAGTGAGGCAGGAGTGAGGTTAGGGACTTGGGCCAGTGGCTCCCTAGCCTTCAATTTACCCTTGCATGCAGATCTGACAGCTCACCAGAGAAAGGGATTAAGCAGAAGATGTACAGCAATATTGTTGTTGACAACCTGTTCTGCAGTGCACATGTTTGGGCTACACATTCTAGTAACTGAGAGCCATTTTACACCTGAGCAAATGTGGTCAATGAAAAGATAAAAGAATGAAAAGAGGCATTAAAAAATTGCAAAAGACATGAAAGCACTGGAATATAGATTTCAGTTCAAAAAACAAACCCTTCCTCCCTCCAAACCTTTAAAAAATTCACACTGTTGTTGTTATTATTATTACAATTATTACTATTATTAAGGGTGTCTAGCTTAGAAGAACAGCTATTGGAAATTGTCCATTTTAGAGATGCCTTACAAAGGAAAAAATGTTACTGTATGCCCCAAATGTTAAGGGCTAGTCTGAACTCAGCCTCTGGTCTCTACCAAAAATGCAACTAACTTGAGCAGATTGTTTCCATTTGGAATATTTAACTCATTCTTAATGTACATGAGTGCAGTGTCTGAAGCTGTGGTTCTCACACGGCCCAGTAATCTTTGATCAGGCTAAATTGGAGGAAATATTCACAGCAAAAGAGCCCCTGGTGTGACTCATAATTAGGTTTACGCAACCAATGAAATAAGCTCATTAAGACACGTTAAGAATGTAAATATAATTTTGAAATCAAATTGTCTGAAAAAATGTAGATTTGGAAATAGAAGATGAAGCGTGGCGGAAGAACTATGACAGGCTGTGTTAATGCAAAGGCAGAACAGAAGACAACTGATTTGCATAACAGGACTTTAAACCTGAAAATCCTCTTTACCCTCCCTGGAATAATTTATTCCAGATAATCAACACAGGCTTCTAACATGCAGATTTTGTTGAGAGCTGGAGGAGCCCAGCGTCTCTTTTGCACTGAGCCTGATTCCAATCAGGAAAGCTGTATTTAAAAACAAAACAAAATCCTCACAACATACAACAGAAATCCAGCCTGGAAAGAGCGGTACAACTCCCCAGCTGGCGTGAAGCCCAAGTGACAGATTTCATCCTCCCCTTGCATGTGTTGGCCAGGAACATGCACTGGTGGCAATACGTGGGAGAGTCCTCGGGCCTTTGAAGCAGCCTGCTTGATGTGGTATTTGCTGCGGTATTCCCAGTTTAAATGAGATTATTTCTAGCCCAGCTCTGCACTGTACCCAAGTACGACATCCCATCCCGTCAGGGGTGAGGAAGCACCCACACCGAGAAAGCAGGGCACGGTAGGAAGAGCAGCATTTGCTTCTGCTGAAGCCTGTGAGCGTGTCTGCTCGGCAGCCAGAGCCCCCTGGGCCTTCGGGCCATTCCCAATTCCCTCTGGGACTTCGGGCCATTCCCAATTCCAAGTCCTGAGCAGGTAATCGGCCCCGGAGCCTGCCCATTTGGCCGGAACAAATCGCCTAGAGCAGGCAGGGACCCATCAGTGCCACCCAGACTCTGCCTTCAAGCCTTTTGGGGATCCCTGCCTCCTGGCTCGGGGGACACTCGAGAGCCCTTAAAGCCGTCTTTGCCGTGTTAAGCCCTGTCCCAGGCGGCGGCCAGGCGGGCCCAGGCTCGGCTTTGCGCGGCAGTGCCGGGCGCGGCTGGCAGGTGGCGGCCGCAGCCCGCGGAGGCGCCGCCGCTGGGGCGTCCGATGCTGCTGAAAAGCGAAATACAATCGACACCAGCGGTTTTTTTGTTCGGTTGGTTTTTTTTAGGGTCCCCTGCAGTCCCCCATCCACAGCACATTTCCCTTGTAAAATGTTCCCTGGGTCTGTTGCCGAGAAAAAAAGCAAACCTCACAAAAAGTGCCGGCAACGCCCGTACTGATTGCATCCGCCTGCCTGTAAGGACAGAGCCTCGTAATGGTCCTAAAGCCACCCCACAGGAACACCAGTGTTTGTCGGGCCACAGAGGGCATAGAATCAGTTATAGCCCCTTCATATCCTGTCTGAAAATGACTGATTTTTGTCTGTGAGTAAATTCGATTACCCGGCTTTTAATAGAAATGCTATTGAATCAGCCCAGCTGAACATCACTGAATCATGAAAATGAGATTACCGTGTTGCTGATGGAACACAAAAGGGCCCAGAGCTGGAGCTGTTGTCAAAGTCGGTGCCCAGCTTGGTGGTTGTGCCTCGTTCATGTTGCATGCAGCTTATTTGTATTTCACAGAATAGTTAATGAAATATTCATCTTGATTCTACAGCAGTTTTAATTTTATGTTGTCCTTTACATCTGAGCAAAGGGGATGTAGAAAGACGCTACAAGCATATAGAGCCAGGAGATGCTGGCTTTTCAATCTGCTTTAAAAAACCTGCCAGATTTGGATGAGGAGAGATGATGTTGACTGACACAGAGTAAACATTCAGATTACAAGGATAGCAAACACCCTCACAAGGTTCTTCTTTGCTATTGCATGGGAGACTAGTTTCAGCAACTTCCTTTGAATTCCACTAGGTGACCACAGAGACTTCTCGCTGTGATATGGTAAATTCTATATCTTTAAGTGAATGTCAGTCATCTTTCAAAAATATAAGTTTTTCAAAGAAAAATTAGAAGCTTGAACCAAAACCAGTTAATTCTTTAGGTTCAGTGCCCAGCTGCCTTTCCTCTGAATGTATGAGTCTACGCTGCAGTAAAAATTCAGTACTCACTAGGGACTGATCATAAACAAATCAAATTGGAAAATGTGTTTAACAAGCTGGCTGGAATGGAAGAAACTAAAAGGTGCATGTGACATGTAATATAAAATAGTATGTGATAGTAAAATATGTTATAGGATATGTTTTTATCCCTGAGAAACAGCTGACTTGTTGACACTGACTAGAGCATTAGGTGTCAAAGATTTGTTTAATGTGTTTTTTTTCAGGACTCAGTGTCCTGACATTTTGTCCCGTCTATTACAAAACAGAAATTCTGCTCTTGTCATTCATTTCCTTTTTTTGTATTACATTGCTGAAGACTTGGACTGTGAACAGCCCCTTTGTTTCATCTGAATTTTTATTTACTATTTGTCCTCCCTCGTGCTGCAAAAATTAATTCACTATTTCCACTTATCTAGCACTTCACCAATCTGTTTTAGCATTTAAAATGTTCTCTTGTTGCAAATTAGATCACCTCTTTGATGCATGATTTTCCACTCCATGTTCAGGGCCCTTTAACAAAATCAAACTTCTCCAGATGGAATTCAGACTTTGGAGAAGATATCCATTAATCTCAAATCTTTGAGAATTATCCAGTAAAGAACACCTGAAAATGCAGATAAACTGATCTTTAAAAAGGTCTGAATTCTGCCTTTTTACTTCTGAATTATAAATTTATTTTCAATCTTCTAATTGATGCAGAGTACAAAATTCATTAAGGTGGTTCTGGTCTAGTTTACTGTCAGTGCTTTTCAGGTAACCTTCAGTTGTATTGGTTTTCACTGCTTTTTTAGTGCCTTTGTCATCTACAGAAAAGGAGATTGCAATATGTCAGTGATGGCTTCTCCACTTTGAGAAATACTGACAACAGAAAAAAGCCTTTGTAAGTGACAAAATGAAAATATAAAAAATAAGGTCCATTACAGTTTCAGGGGTGAATTTGTCCTTGTTTATAGTGTTGTTTTGGGCAGCTTCTCTTTTCTTGTTTCCCTTCATTAAATGATTAAAAGCCTTGCCAGTTTCTTTGTATCTGATTTGCCACTTAATCATAAAGATACATATATTTATGGTGTCACTGTCTGATCTTATGGGGCTCTTGAACAGAAAGGATCTGAGCCAAAGTCCATGAAATTCAAGGTGATTTTTTTTTCCACAGGCTTTTCCTCATGACCAATGGTTTTGCTTACCAGGAATGTGATACAGAATAGATGCTCTGTATCAGATTTGGCAGAAAAATTGACATCTGAAACACTTGCATTCTCTATCTGGCTACAGAGATAATGCCTTTGGAAAACATTTGGGGACACCTTGCTGCTGTCCTCTCCTTGCCAAGTCTATTCTAGAATTAGGGTTGGTTCTCTAAAATGTTAATTATATTCAGACTTGTAAGAATTTTCTATTTTCTGTGCATACCTGAGCAGATGTTTCAGTTGTACCCTAAATGAAATGCCACAAAAAGCTGACTATTTGCAGTGGCTAGGAGGTAAATCCTAACACTGTGCCCAGTTTGGTAGAGTAATCCTATTCTATTCAGAGGGGTGAAGGGGCATTGCAGGGATGGAAAACAGTCTCTTCCTAATCCTTGCTGTTCCCATGGCAGATGAAACAAAGAACAAGGACAAGATAAGCATGAACATCAATGCAATAGTTAGTGTAATGAGACAAACAGAAACCTTCCTTACCATCCTGAAAATAAAAATCATAAGTCACCTGTATAGTGGTGCCTTACCTGATCACAGAAAAGCTAAACAACGAGGCTCTGAGAAGGCTAAGTACTTTGTGAGTGTTTAAAAAACAACTTTGGTGAAGAAGTGATGATTTTTTTTTTTTTTTTTTTTTTTTTTTTTTTTTTTTTTTTTTTTTTTTTTCTTCTCTTTTTTTTTTTTTTGTCCCTGTGCTGTATTTCCTGTCCTGCTGAAAACAGGCAGTCGTGACTCCACCAGCCATCACTGCTTTGGGACTGCTGACTGCTATGGGAGTAACACTTAGCTTAGCATGTGTAGGAAAATTGGATTGTGGACTTACAGCCGAGCATCAGAAATACATTCAAGGCACTGCTGGATGAGAGTGACTTACTGCAACCATCTTCTGCTTAGCTGTAGTACAACATTTTGGGGACAGACAGTGCAAAACACACCCTGACACAGCCACCAAGGCAACCTCAGGCCTGTATGAGAGCTTCTTCCTTCCAGATCATAGTGAATATACCTAGTGAGGCAGAAACCTAAGCCATGTGTGACTGTATTTTTTGTAAATGCACAGTGATGCAAAATCTTAGGAAATTGATTCAAGAATTGTTCTCTCTGCTCCATTAAAAAGTGACATGATGAAAAGAGACTGTGAACCTTGCATTAACCAGGCAGTTAAATCAGGTTTCTACATGTCTCATGTATCTGAACTGTCTGCTGATCTTAACCATTTATTTTAATTTGTCAGTGCACTAGATTTCTACCAAGCTGATACAGGCAAAAGCAATTTCCAGGGAGAAATGCAGACGTCTGGTCATGAGAATGAAATATTTCAGCACTCCTATCACATGTGACAGCTAAGCAAATCTCTCCCTGGTGCTGACTCTATTAAACCCTTCTGTGCTTAGTAATAAAATACTGTCACCTCACCACTACCCAAGGTAATGGTAGAGGAAGTCTATTAAGACCCTCAGTGGCTTCAAGATAACTGGAAAAGGTGTAATATACACATAATAAAAGAAAATAATAATGTAGAGCCACTCAGTAATGTGGGGACACTGTGCTTAATTTACAGACTGAATGAAAATCTCATGTATTCAGGAGCTGCCCTGGATAGTAATTAATAAAGTCAGGTTCAGAATGGAGAGCGTGATGGTCTCTTACTCCATTGCACCACTGTTGTTTAATCTGCTTTACCCAGTGAAATACTGCAATTGTCTCTCTCCACAGGCTGAAAAACACGTATCTCAAATGAGCTCAATTGAAAATAATGTATTATAAATTTTCTTTTTTCACACCAAATCGATACTCAGATTTATGTCACTGAATTTTGGAGAAATTCTCGCACTCTAGGTTTCCATTATTTCTTTATTTATTTATATGGATTGCATAAAACTTTGAAAATAGGTAGAAATAAAAAAATAAGAAAAAACGCATATTTGTAGAAACATTAAGTTTCACATTTCAGAACATAAGTCAAATTCATTACTAAGAGTGAAGAAATGAATTTTCCTTCAGCTCAGGCCACTCCAGATATGCTTCCTATGAAGTTCTCTTATCCTCCTGAAAGCTTGGGTGCAGACCCTGCCTGAGGGGGAGAATACCTAACCACAGAAAACACTGTTCTGAAATTATTTGAGAGTAGACAGCAACAAATTGTGTTCTTCTGTAGCTATTCTAAGGTTAATTATAAAATTGTTCCAATGTGAAGGGACAGGATTTAATTGCATTTCAGTATCAGTGAAGAATAAGGAAGAGATTTTTGTTTTTAGAGAAAAGGATGTGCCTGATATTTAGCCCTTGTAATACCACACCAGGATGTGATAGAGAGAGCTTCAAAGCCTAACCTAGAGTTCTAGAGTGCATGTGATAAGATATGGGTGCATAATATTGTCCTCACATAACCTAGTATAGCAATAGCAAGGGAATTATCTTTGTAATTAAGCCATTAAGGCACATGACCTCCTTCAGAAAGAGGTATTTGGGTAATTAAGTTTGTACAATGGACGCATATTGCACCTTGTGGATAACCCAACAGCCTTGCAGACTCTCCATCAAAGTGTATGTGTTGCTATTTTTTAAATTATAAATATGTTTAAAAATAAATGCTCGTTCTTGTCTGTTTTCCTTCCTCTTGTCTCTCACAGATCTCTCTCTATTGTTCCTTCTGTATGGAGCCTCCTAACATCAGCATCTCTGCACATACGTTAGCACAATGGGTTGCCATAAAAGAATTACAGAATCGTGCAGTTCCTTCAAGGTCACTCAAAAATTCAGGTTGGAGTACAGACTATAACCAAAGAGATGCTTGAATTCAAAGTAAATTCAAAAAGAAAATTGTTCTTCCAAACTTTCTCAGAGACAGTACGCTTTACAGCTGTGGAATCTGCTATTGAGTCATGCTGTGCTCAGGCTTCAAATGAGTAAAACCTTGAAGAAAGCTGTGTCTTTATTGGAATTCTTACAGTATCTTCTTCACTTTATTTGTGTAAAAAAAGAAAATATATGGTACAAATTATTTAGGGTGTAGTCAGTTGATGGCACCTACACTTAAAAAAATTAGGCATATTTTCTCAGCAGTAGCTTTTCAGGTGTTTTAGCAGTGATTGGTAACAGTGAGCGTCCTAGACTAGTCATTTTCTCACGTCTTTGCAGAAAAAGAAAAATTAGTCACAAGCAAGTTTATTATTTATCCAGTTCTAATCCATAAGGAAAGGAAGATGGAACGGTGAAGTGACTTGTCACAGTCCAGGTCATGGCAAAAGTGGAAGGAAAGTTCAAAACACCGTATCTGATTGTAAAAACACTCATGTACAGTGGGAAGACAAGCCTTGTAGAACAAGGATCTTACTGTGTAAAGGACTGAGCCACACCTAAAACTGTAGATATTTGCTGGAGAGGGAGAGGCTGTGTAGCTCAGCAGTTTGAGCAGGAGAGTGGGGATTCAGCATTCAATTTTATGCTGGGGTTTCATGCTGCTACACATTCCTGTAAATTTTATATGCAATCCTGGCTTTATTGCTAACTGGCTCAGTGGACTCCAATATGCATGTTGCACAACAGGTTGCTCCTTGACCAATTGCCTTGAATTATGAAATTAGGTGCTGGCAAATACAAAATTTGCCTCTCTGCAATTGTAACCATGTGTCATTATGATAAATAAAATATGTGGCCACCTTCACTAGAGACTAATTTTTTGCTATTTGTATTTATATCTCATGTAAAAGGTAGAAAGAATACCTGCTGATTCACAGAGTTTTGCTGAAGATTAATTTAATTGGAATACTGTTCTTGAAGAAAGCTGTGAAAGCTACAGACCAAGGTTACCATGTATTGGGATTTATTTCAATGGAGATGTAGCTATCAGCACTCATGTGGTATAGTAGATGACTTTCAGAACTTGAGGAGTATGCTAGGAAAGCTATCTGGGAAACACAGCTCCTTTACTGGGCCCTCTCTTCCAAGCAGAGGCAAAGGACTCCTTTCCTTAGGGTCCTTATGCATTATTTCCCTTATGCATAATCCAAAACATGCTCAGGTCAATGGGAATCTTTTCTTTTACTTGAAGGAATATTAACTCCCAGCCACACACAGCAAGATAATTGTAGGAGTGATGATTTATTCCCTTTTCCATGAATTTGGATGCTGCCATATGGGAAAGTACTATCAAAAGAAGAAATCTATATTCTGAAAGCTTGCTCTCCATAAATACTATGGAAAACAACCTATCCTTTGTGTCTTTCATTTTCTACCAGTATCTGATTATATATCAGCAATTAAGGGAAACTTGCAATATCTGCAAAGTCAGTGCTAATATCCCCATTGAGAACAGAAGACATTGGGGAACAAAGAAAAGAATTGAGTGTTCCAGAACTATAAAACTAGACAGTACAGTTTTATATACTCTATTATGCACAGCTATTGTGTATTAAGTTATAGAGCTCTGAATATACATTCACCTACAACATCAATTTTCGTAAGTTTTTATCACAGAATAGAATGTTTCAAATTGTCAGACATTGATGCATTTTGTACATTTAATTGCTTGTATTTTCAGTTTCGTGGAGAAGTTTACAAACACAATATTTTTAATAGATTCAAAATGAAATAGTGTGTTTGCAATTTCTTTTATCCACAAGAAAAGAAGAAAAAAAATAAACAGTAGTTTAATGTGCATAAAACAGAGGACCATCTATTGTGGCCTTTTCCTGCCCACATATGATAATGGCTTCCCTGTTGATTTTGAGATAACCACCCTAAGGAATAAAACATTGCAGCATTTACTCTGTTAGAAATGTTACAATGGTTTTGCCTGAGTAAATGCTGCCAGTTTGGTTCCTTGCTTGTTTTAGATGGTCTTTTTTAAGGTCAAAAATAATTTTGCTGAAATTACTAGGACTTTTGTTAATTATGTCACTGGAAACAGGAAAATAAGCAGTACACAGGAGACAAGAAAAAATACGTAGCTTACTTTCCCCTGGTAGTTTCAAAGCCGGATGCTTTGGAGTTGGCATCCTGCTGGCTCCTGGTGATACCAGAGCTGTGAGAGGACTGCTTGACAGATCTGTTCCCTGTAGCTGTATCCAGGCTTGCAGTGGTCCTTTTCTTGAGAGGGGTCTCTCTAGCAGTGCTTTGTAGAGTTGTCCCATTGCTGCGAGATGAGCTTCCAATCTTGTCTCTGCCAGAGTCACCATCACTGTGTCCATTTGACTGCCTTGCAGGGGGAGATATTGTAGGACTGGAAGTTTTCTTCACTGCTGTCATTCCCAGTGTCTCAGAAGCAGATGCAAAAGGAGGTCCCTGTGAGGCACTTGCTTTGGTAGCTTGGATTTCAGAATGGGGTGACCCCCTAATTGTGGTCAAAGATGGAGTTGAGTCTGAGTGACTTGTCTGGGTTTCATCGCCTTGTCCTGTGATCCAGAATTTTCCTAGAGCATCAAATCCAGTGCTGCCCCTGTGTAGGTGCAATAGGAGCAGCAAGAAAATGATCTCTTTCATTCTGATAGTTTTTAAGTTATCTCACATTTATTTCCTAAACAAGAAATCCTGTAGTTTCTCCCTGCTCCTGGGCTGCTGCTCTGGTAGTGAGCCTACCCAGAGGATGCCCTGACAGGCTTTATTTCTGTAGAAAGGAAACAGGTTTTGGTGTTTCGAAACTGACTGAGGAAGCCTGGTTTCCTGTTTCTGTGGATCCCTCTGCAACCTGTGACCCCATGGAGAGCAGGACCCTGGCAGCCTATGTGGGAGGAAAAAAAGAAGTCTGCAGAAGGCACAGGATAAAGATCAGTGGTGGGATAGAAATGTGGAAAAATATGTACTGTGAAGTAATCCTGAGGGATAAACCCTGAAATTATTAGCTAATTTTCCTTTCACATGTACATGTACAGACAAGTGACTTATCACATGTGCCCTTTGGATGGTTCAAACTTATGACCTTGTTATTGGTAAAACTGGTGTGCTACACAAAGCTGAACATTTGCTGCACCTTCTCTTTTTTTCTCTGAACATTTAAGCACATTGCTGCAATCTGTGCTTGATAAGGAAGAGGTTCACACTGTATCCACCACTGATCTCCATGCCTGGAGATATTCAGAACTTGACTCAAAACTCAAAGACAAGACCCTGAGCAATATAATCTCAGCTCTGCTTAGAGTTGGGTTTCAGACCCAACTGATGACCTTTGGATGTCCTTTCCAGTCTATATCACTCTGTGAAATAATGCTTCGTAGCTGCAAGGTGGAACACTGCAGCCAGGAAAGAGGAGATGAAAGCTTTCCTCCTCTACTGCCATTCTCCAGCTCTCTGAGAGTAAGGCTGCTTAGTTTCTTGTTGAAGGAAAAGAAAGGGAAAAGGTAATTGCTGAAGAAATTGCATAGAGAAATACAACATGAAATTTTAAAGTGGGTACAAAGCAGCAACAGAATAGACCTGTCAGGAATCATATAGATCTGAGAGGCCATTGTACACAGAGCTCAAAAAGCCTCTGGCCACTGACACAAGTGCTGTACTAAGGACTATGGATAAGAAATCCCTGAAAGCAAGCTCACACATCTGCAAACAGAACAGCATCTTCTGGATGTACTTTATGTTATTTGAGGATTACCTTTTCTCAAAAACAGATGCAAAATCTCCATTCCATGGAAATCTGATGACTATCAGGGACACGGTGGAAAAGCTAGTAAATTACATGCATATTTTTTCAGAAAATACTTTAAAAAAATCCCCCAAACCAAACCAATAATCCCAAGAGCAAAACACCAAACATGGGGGATAAACCAGCAGCTCTTGTTGCAGTCAAATCTCTGTGAGGATTGTTTCTGTTTAGAAGATTTGAATAACAGTGCCTTGCTTTCAGTTTCCAGATGAAAAAGTTTAGATGTGCTAAAGGGTTGGGTTTTCAATCTCTTATGGTTTATTTTTCAGTTTTATTGTCTTGGAAAGCACGGGCTTCTACTGTGTAAGTAAACCGGATGCAGTTTTATGATACAACACACTAAAAAAGATATGCAGTTGTGCTTTCTTTTGGAGACTATTTCCCCTCTCTTTTTTCTTATTCATAGTGAAATCTGTACATGACCTTTGAATGTAGGACACAGGAGACAAACTAATGAGCAATTTAATTTAAAGACTAACACAAGCAATTTCATATGAGCACTTATCTTTTTCATCTTTATATTTGAGATTTTGAATTAGTACCATTACCTGAATGAGCATTTGGCATCCTATATTTTTTAGAAATCCCAAGAAAATGAAGGGTAAATTAGTGTTGACTGTATTTGCAACTTAAACACAAGTTGACTTAAAAAGAAAAACACAGCAGCTACATACTGTGTTTATCTATCCAATAAGAGTGCCTAATAGCAGAAAAAAAATAAAATCATGGATTCTGCTTTGTGTCACTCCACTGCAAGTGTTAATTCTGCCTCCAAAGTCAGAAAAGTGAGTGCAGATTTCCACCAGTGCTGAGAAAAATAATGCAGAGGAGTCTGGCTTTTGATAGTTGGTAGATTTCACTACAGCAGTGTTTATTTCCCTGTCTGAATATTCTAAAATAAAAATCTATTATTAATACTACTTTATTAGCACATGCCTGGGCTTTAGATTAAAAGATAAAATTGTTTGAAGGCTGTTTTTATTTAGCAAAAACAATCTTGGCACTGTATCAAATGCATGATATCCATTTTCAGATTGATGTATGCTGGATCTGAATCCCAAGCTCATTATAAGCCTTATTTCAGCATTCGTTCACGTCCAAGTGCTGCTTGTCTTGGTGCAAACTGAACCCAGGAAAAGATCAGCACTTGGATGCATTTGGTGAAACTCAGATAGAACTAGAATCAAAATTATCCAGAAAACACCCACTCAGCATGCTGCCCACCCTCATGAGCATAAATGCATAGGTGCCACATTTTTTTGTATGCACATTTGTGTATTCATGTTACTGAAATGTCTTCATGTTGGGCTGGCCTCATGGGCTCTTCTCAGAAATTTTAGAAGTTGAGCTTGGAGCAGAAGCTGGATCTTAAGTTTCCAATCTGTATTAAGTGTCCATATCAGAGTCTACACTCATAGTTGCTGCTGAACACATATTTTTTCACTCAATGAGTTTTAATTCTATAGGTATTGGCACATTCAGCAGGAGGCATGGAGAGTCTCTCACCATGAGAGCACAGGGTGGTAAAAGAAACAGTTTTCTGGTAGGTGGAAATGGATTGCGAAGATGCAAATGCACTCCTGGGGGGCATTTAAGTCACCAGGCTACATTAATAAAGGAGCAGCACCCTTCTGCTCACAGTGGTTCTCTGTTCTGTACTGCGGAAGAGCACCATTTATTTTCATGGTCACAGCTGTGGTTCTTCAGACAAGGTGAGTACTTTACTGATGCTTGAGTGAGCTGACCGGAGACTGTGGTCTTAGAAACACTTTTATATTTTACATCTGCTAATGGCACACACTCAACACTGTGACTTCAGACAAATCTCTGAACATCTCCTTGCATAACCTGAGCCATCTTCAGGAACTTTCAACTCTCTCCAAGCACTGTAAGGAGAGAATCAGGTTTGCTCTCCCCTAAGTTACCAGACTGCATAGCCACCTTGGTAGAGTTACTGTTGATCCTCCAGATTATTTAACAACTTCAATAAGATCATGGTGGCTACACAGCCAGTCGGTCATCTTCACTCTTCAGGCTTTACCAGTAGAAAACCTATTCCCAGTCTTAAGCAGAGTAGTCCGAATCCATAGGGATTAGTCATCCCAGAACTATTCAGGCCAAGGACTGCACAGCCAGATTGTCTCCTCTAGCTCTGCTGGCAGCTACAACAGCTGTAAACCACTGCTCATTCAATGGGCTGGCTCTCTGCCTGCTTAGCACCTGGGGTCGCAAGTGATATGGTTAAAAATGAGGGTTTCTATGCAAGTGTTGTGGTTTAACCCCAGCCAGCAAACAAGCCCCATGCAGCCACTCACCCAATCCCTCACCAGTAGGATCAGGCAGAAAATCAGAAAGTCAAAAGGTAGAAAACTCATGCATTGAGATACGGACAGTTCATTAGGTTAAGCAAAAGCCACAAATGCAAGCAAAGCAAAACGAGGAATTCATCCAGTGCTTTCCATGGGCAGGTAGGAGTTCAGCCATCTCCAGAGAGCAGGGCCCCATCACATGTGATGGTTATTTGGGAAGACAAACGCCATCACTCCAAACGTCCTCCCCTCTTCCTCCTCCTTCCCCAGCCTTAATACACTGAGCACAAAGCCATATGGTGTGGAATAGCCCTTTGGTCTTTTTTGGGTCAACTGTCCCAGCTGTCACTCCTCCCAATCTCCCCCACACCCCAAAATTCCCTGCCAGTGTGGCAGCACGAAAAGCACAAAAGGCCTTAGCTTTGTGCAAGCCCAGCTCTGTGATAACACAAACATTTCTGTATTATCAGCCCTGTGTTCAGCATAAAACACGGCCACACACCAGCTATTGGGAAATATTTTAACTCTACCCCAGCCAAAACCAGCACAGTGAGAGAGATTTTATTGAATAGCTCTTTATTCTCGAGTGTGTTTACTGCTGGGAGAATTCTCTTTCCCTTGCTCCAGACTAAACACACTTGTATTTGACATAAATTCTCATATTTCCTGCAGTGCCTCTTGGTACCAGCTGCACGGTCCAGTGAAAAAGTCACTTTGCTTTCCTCTCTCATATACAGATGCACAGGGCAGCACTTAAGACAGCAAAACAGGTACCTCAGGATAAGGAAGAAGAAATCACTTCTGCAGTCACTCTGCAATAATTCAGATAATTCTTGTTGGGTTATGCAGTGCTCTATATATCTCTGTGTCAAAAGAGAAAGTATCTTTTTCTTATCAAAATGTTTCTTCTGTGAGGTCTAAAAGCATACTGAAGACTCCTGAGCAATATTCACATTTATTTGGTTTGTTTTGGTTTTAGTTTTTGTTTTTTTATTTAAGAGCTCACATCCAATGTGTATGGCTGGTTAGCATGAATTAAAAGCATATATTACAAAATATGTTATTATAATTAAGGTGGCTCCATTATACAAATTACAGCCACTACATATTTAGAGAAAAATATTTCTCTATGTCTACCCAGGAAATTCAAATTTTACATCTAAAACAGGATTCCATGAATCAGTAAGATTTCTTTAGGTTTGTCCTAATTACATAATAAAATAATTCCATCAAATCCTAGTTTGCTTAGAACGGTAGTAACAGGAGAAACCATTAATTTATTTAAAAAGGACAAAGCAACAGAAGGATTTTTCAATCAAAGGCCAGGACATGAAGTTTGCATGGTTCCAGCATGAACTCCTTGTGTTTCTAAAGGCTCAGCTGCGATTGGGATCCAGCTAAGGCAGAGAGTCCTAATCCATCCTCAGCATCACTCCTGGTCAAACTAAGCAAACAAAATACCCTACAGTATCTGAGTATACCTTTGCTGAAGTATCATGTAATAGCTGTGTTTTTAAAGTGTACTCTAATATATTCATTTCCTTTGCCTGTGGGCACGTTTTTGGCCTTCAGAGACATTTATGTGTTCTTTTACTTGGGAGCAGCAGCAGCTGATGAAGGAGATTGCTGTCTGTTTTGCTCTAACTTCAGCCTGTCCTTAGGGCAAAGACATCAGATAAATGGCAACTGGCAATCATCGGGTTAGTAAAAAAAACCCTCTGTAAGCTATTCCTTTCTAGAAATTACTTTGATAAGCAAATAAACCAAAGAACACTAGGTTTTTCCTAGAACAAATTAAATAACTTATTGGTGCAGAGATCTCACTTAGGCCTTTTTTCACATCATTGCCTCCCAGGTGTGATGAAGCCACTGGTCTTTGATGAGCATTGCAGCCTCTTTTATCAGCCTCAAGGTGATAGTGCTAAAAAACAGCCTAGCTGAGGTAAGGCTGACACTATTCTGGAAACCAAACCACTCCCATGAGCCAGGAAATCAGCAAGAGACCAAGGAAAACAACAGTTACCTACAGAGGCTTTAAATCCAGCACTAAGAAAAGTTTGGCCTTCTCTTCAAGAAAATGTGGCAAGCTGAGGACTAAGTAATGATGCCTGAAGGGCAGAAACTTCCTGGATGCGTTTTGTCTGTCTGATAGCCTGGATTTCCCACCCATGTCTGCTACTGACAAAGCTTCCTTAGTAACACCCTGTGAAAAACAAACCTGTGCTACTGACAAGCTCCTATGCCAGCTCATTCTCCAGTGTATCCATCAATAACATTCTGTGGAAACGAGAAGGAAGCCAGGAACATGACAAAAGATCAGAGAAACAAAAATTTCCTCTGCTGGAAGCACACACCCATATCTCTGCTGGGCTGCTCTCCTGCAGCTGAAGGTGACTCCATAAGGTGATCAACCCTCCTGAACAGCAGTGCTGCAAGTGACTGAGAAGTATTTCCCTGAACTCTGGGAGCAGCCAAACCCCTTGGCATTCCTTTGAGGGCAGGTGCTGTGAACTCTTCTGGAGTGTGTACCATATTTACTTTGTCGAGTCTAGGGCTAAGAGACTGCTTTGAGCATGTTTATCTCTCTCCTTTGGCAAAAGTAATTGCTTCATTTTGTTCACATCAGTAGGGATGAGAAGAGAAACTGGGATGCTTCCACTACACCTTTGGTAGCAGAAAGAATGTAATAAAAAAGGGAAAGAGAGGTGACTGAAGAACAGGCCATCTAAAGGAAAGGAGACTGTTAAGAGGAAAAAAGAGACATGATGACTACAGAAGTAGTGACAGCCCTGGAAAGGGAACCCCATGCTAAAGTTTGCATTTGTTACTTCAATTAAGCTTTCTTAGACCCTGGAAGTGCTTTTAATGTCAAGTTTCTCCTGGTATATGTGAAAAGCTTCAAAGCTTCCAAAGTAGAATACCAGAATTAGGCCTGCACTTGTTTGTCTTCAGGAGGTGTCCAAAGAAGTCCCTTTCCTTTCTTATACTGTATACCTCTGCTAGGATGTAAAGAAACAGGCAAATGTGGGAATGAAATATACATGAAGGCTGCTGCTGGCCTCACCAAAAAATGAGGTGAGTGTCCAGAGTGAGGTGAGAGTCTTTTTCATCCTTTCCACTCCATTCCTCATATTTCCTGAATATAGTAAAGGATACCCAAGACATTTTGAAAGTAGCAGCCAGAAATGACCCATAATCACCCAGCTAATAAAACTGGAGGGTCGGTCAAGCTGCATGAGGAGCAGCCTACTTTTAGCCAGTTTGCATGACTGCATTCTGCAGAAATCAGACTGAAGTGATAGTTTCTATTCCTCCCATCACTATGTTTCTTAAAACTGCTGTTTCCATGGAAAATATACAGATTTGGCTTTTTACAATCACACTCTTTTACCACGTTTCTTGTAGGTATGCATTTCGTGGGAAAATATATGTCTTCTGTCCTCCCTCTTCCACACCCTGCAAGCAGCTCAGTCTGGAGTGAGAGTCACAGATCCTTGAAAGGACAGTGAGAATTCCTTTGCCTCTTACTAAGTAGAATGAATGTTGTATAAGTTATGCAAAAAACAAGGTTTTATGGAGCCAATCAAGATAAAAAAGCTGCATGTGATCTCCCAAGACTACAGGAGCTCTGCTCATGATGTTTTGTTTTTCTGCATTTTGCTCTTCTGAGAAATTTCTGGGCCAATTTAATTTCTGTCATTTTATACACAGAATTCCTTTTCCCACTTTTCCTGCAGTGAGGCCCCAGCATTGCAACTGGTAGTACACAGATAGCCATTATGTTCTTCCATTACTCATGAGCTATGGCCTGTTGCCAAACTCTGCCTGGGACATTTGGAAAGGCTTAGTGGGATAGAAACCTAAAAGGGAAGGTGATAACACAGCTGTAAACATTTCAGAATACATAAATTTAAGATTATGCATAAATCTGTCTCCTAATTTTTGCTGCTGTGTTTGAAATTCATCCAGGTTTGGTTGGATGCATGACTAGAGCTTGTTGCTGTTCATTGGGTGAGTGTGTGAAATGCACAGAAATAAATATGTCAGTCTCTAGTTTTTGTAACGACCGTGGCATTCTAGCTCAGTAGGGTAAGAAAATTGTTTTTCTGGGTGTTTCCCAGCTAGCATCTCTGTGGTTTGAAGTATACTGTGTCAGGATATGGTAGTGTCTTATTTCCTTCAGATATGACAGAACTGAACCAGTTCAGGAGGATGTAAAAGTACCTCTCCAAAGAAGGAGCAGTCTGGTGGCAGACAGTTTTGTCTCAGATTTGCAAGTGGGTTTTTACATGAATAGGTTTGGTAGAAGAGCTAAAGATGTGGAATATCTATACAAGAGAACAACCTGATTCACAAGTGATGATGTGTTTCACTGGTGATGATGTGTTTTAATTTTCCAGTCAGAAAATGGTGTATAAGCATGGGACAAGCCAAGGATGTATCAGAAAAGAGATCCCAAACCAGCTCAAATTTAGTCTTTGATGTAGCCTTTAACCCAAGAATTTCAAAATTATCCTTTTCACCCAGACTTAAAACCTCACATTCAGCTAATGTGTGTGGATTGCTACTACATGGAGCTGTATTTTGTTTTCCTGGAAAACCTGGTAACATGTAAAACAAATCTACATTGAAGTCTTCTCAAAATCCTCTGATCATGCAACAGAAGGATGTCGGTCTAAAGTCTAGGAGTGAGCCCTCTGCTATTTACAAAAAAGCTTTTTCCATCATATGGAAAATAAATTTGAGAGAGTTTTCTCTGGCTCACATGATTAATTCTATTCCTAGAAAATTAGTTAGCAGCCTTGACATGCCCTGGGAGAAAAACAAAGGGAAGACAACATGAACCTCTGCGTGTAATCTTCTATTTGAGCAAATGTAGATTATTTGTAGTGACTAATTTTTCCCTTGGAACAAAAAAGTGAAGGAGGGTTAAGTAATGTGTGATGCAACGGTTGCCGCAGCTGGGAGTTTAGAGTTGGACTGGAGCCTGAAGTGGCTTCATTTAGAAAAAAAAAAAAGAGCTTTGGGAGCAAGTAAATCTAAATATATGCATGTGTGCTCATGTACAGCAGCCATGACACAGTAAGTGTTGAATGAGAGTTTGGATTTGAAAGGTGTTTGAAGGATTTCTTAGCTGTATCAGTAAGAGGAAAACTGGAGATTAAGACAGTGTCAAGGGAGGGCAGAGCAGGCAGTAACGGCCACCAGCAAATGATTCCAATTGGAAGAGTTGAAAAACCTTGTACCAAGTTTATACGCATGATTTCTTACTTCTCAACCTGCCTTCTTTGGCAGGAGCTTTATAGCATAGGGAAGGGATCATATCAGCAAAACCATGATTCAGCACTGGACAATTGTTAGAAAGAAGATACAAATAGGTTATCAAAGGAAAGCAGCTTCAGCAGCTGGCTATAACCAGTTCTAGTGGGAAGAGAAGAGAACAAAAGAATTTGTTTATAACATATGCTGAGCTCACAAATGAATGTGTAGCATGCTATCACAGACCAAGGAAAAAAGAGCAGAGCATAGATGCTCTTACCAAATATAATATTGATCTCAACCACCAGTCCTGGTTTGAGAAGGGAAAATCAATACCCCATTCCTCCCAGGGAGGAGATACTGTGCTGTAACCCCTGTCCATGGCCTGAAGGTATCAGCCTTAATACCCAGAGGGGCAGTGTAAGGATGAACACAATAACACAGAAAGGGGATAGGTTCTAGGAAGTTTTCGTATATGTCATTTTTAACTGTATTTCATTTGAAGTGTGTAAGTATCATTGTAACTGCACCAAAAGTAATTATTTCATCCCATGGCTTAGAGTTTCATTAAACTAAAAATAAGTTGTTGGTTTTGGCATATAAGGTATGTTCCCCTTTTTGCTCATGAGTTTGGAGTATAATGGTGAAGAATTCAGGCAATGTAGTCTTTGATATGGATGCATCAAACTGCAGAGCAAAATCTGTACTGTGAGTAAAGACTGGAGGTAGCAGAGGAAAACCCATTAGTGTGTGTTGCTGTCCAGGACAAGCCTTGCCAGTAATCTGGGCCACTCACCAGGGGTGTTTCCAACAACTGGAGGGGGAGTTTCACTGGGTTAATTTCTGTAAGAAGGCTCACTGTAAATGACATGCAATTCTGCTGAAAAGACAAAGGAAACATAATAGAACGGGGCAGGCCAGGCTGTGCCTGGCTTCATGTGAAGCTTCATGGTTCTATAAAATGGGTTTTATAGTTTTCTGGGAAGTACAGGCTTCCCAAATTTATGAGGCACAGTAAAATGAAATGATTGATGGCTTATTCCTGGCTTTTCAAACTGCTTGAACTGAGCAACACATTTTCCTGTTGTGTGGTGGCTAGGGCCTAAGATAAGTGCTTATGTTTGCATGCAAGCTGTGCTTACCCTCTGCAGTAATAAATTTTTCTCTATGAGCCCTATTTCAATTTCTACGTTTCCAGTTGTTTTGCCACTGCCAGCTATGTTTGCTGAGTTTCAAACAGCCCTAATTGATACATTTCTGAGTCGGAGGGGTGGAAAAGATAGCTTTAGTTTGGGATGGTGGCAGTTACTGTGCAAGAAAATATATATATTTAAAGCCTTCCTAAAGCCACTAAGCAAGGCATTGTAGGGGATGTAGAAGAATATGGGAGCACCTGACTGAAGGTGCATCATGATGTTGAGTAACCCACAGCAGCAAGTGTGTAACAAATCTATTTAATTGACAGAATCTGTGTATTCTCCCTTCAGTGTGCATCAGCATTCAGCCTCACTCTTGTCCAGATCAAGTGTGGAGTGGCAGAGAACCATGGCTCCCCCATCCTGACTACTGGATCTCCTTCTCAGGGACACCAGAAAACTGGTAGAGTGACTAGGGACCCTCTTTTCTGGGTTGATCTGGTTTCCATGGGTTTTTTCCCCCATTTTGCATCATGACTTCAATGTTGGTAAAAGAGCAATGAACAGTCTGTTTACTCAAAGAGAAAAAGCAGGGGTAATCTCAGAAGTACAAGTTGTTCTGTATTAGTAATATGTTTCCAAGGGAATTTTGAACTCATCCTCTGCAGAATAGCTATAAAGGTACACATGGGAGGCCAACTAAAGGATGAAGAGAGTTAAGGCCCAGTTATAGCAATCAGAAAGAGGAAGAAAGATGGCTCAAAGTTGTAGGCAATTTCCTTTCTGAGGGGAGCAGAGGCCCAGCTGAGCCAACCAGGCCCAGCCCATGGGAGCATCTGCTGCCTCCCTGAGACCTGGGTTAAGGACATCACCAAGAAATTTCCTAGCCTGGTGCAGCCCCCCAGAGTACCCCAATACTAATCTCCTACACAGGGGGCAATAAAACAGCAACGTGTAGTCCAAGTGCCATCAAAACAGGACTTCAGGGCCTTGGGACATTCGTAAGGAAGTTTGGGGCACAAGTTATATTCTCTTCTAGACTTCCAGTTGAAGGCAACAACACTAGAAGAAAAAGATGGGCTGAGTCTATTAATACTTGGCTCCTTGGCTGGCCAATATTTTGTGGGTTTTGACAGTGGGATGGCCTGCATAGCACCAGGCAAGCTGGCATCAGATGGGGGTCACCTTTCTCAGCAAGACAGGACAGTCCTTGCTCAGGAATTGGCAGAGCTTTAAACCATGTGTGACAGGGGAGTGACAGACATGGCACACAGCAATGCCAGGGCTGCTCCTGGGGTGATCTGCAAAGGTTAGAGGGACAGGGTAGCAGTGAGGCCCCTCCACCAGGGACTCCGAAATGTGTGAGCCACACTGGAGCACACTTCCAGTCTTACAGAGATGGGTCAAGAATTTCTGAGGTAAAGAACAGGGAAACAAAAAAAGCCAACACCAGGGAAATACCTCAAAGGAATGAAGGGGTGTTTCTTTAAGAAGGTGACACAGCCAGCAGCCCAGCTGAGGTGTCTTTACACCAAAGCATGAAGCACAGGCAACAAGCAGGAGGAGTTTGTTGTGTTCAGCAATAAAGGAGGAGGTTAATGACTTATTTTTTTTGTAATCTGTGTTTTTCTTGCAAGATGCTCGGAAACATTTAAAGAGTTCAACTTAATAAGTAGAAGGGGGTCAGGTGTATACCTGAACTATACAATCTTTGGGCACACTTCCCTCCAAAAATGTAATCTTTATACAAATTTATGGAAATAACATTGAAGATAAAATCTCAATCTACACTCTTACAGGTGTAGAGCTGAAGAAATTGTGAAGAAGAGAGGAAGAAAAGAAAAAGGGCAAGACATAAGCTGGAATCAGAGCTTATAACTGAGCATATGCATTGCTCTATTTCTTTACTTTTTCTCATCTGATGTGGTGACTGAGGTGAGTGTGATTAGCTCAAGATATGAAACTCCAACCCATGAGCAAATCTGAGACCCAAAAAAGATGGAGAAGAGTGGGGAGAGGAGAAAGCAAATGCAGACATCCTTAATATATTAAGCATTACAAATTTAGTCAAGGGTTTTCCAGCAAACTCTGGTGGTCATTAAGTGCTCACCAAGTAAAATTTCCTTGGAATTTTAAAGAGGGTACTTTATCCTGCTGATTATATATATATATATATATTATATATATATATATATATAAACTGTAATCCTTTCAAAAAATGTAATAGAAAATGTTTCGGGTTTTGGTTGGGTTGGTTTTTCCCCTGCTGTTTAAACCTTGCTGACACATTTGAAATGGATTATAAATCTATTATTTTTTGACTTGATAGGGTGTACTTGAACTTGTACTTCAAGAATGGAGTCCTTTCTTTGCCTGAAGTCTTTAAAGTTTAAAATATAACTTTAGAAGTATGATGTCCTTGCAAGACATTTTTGTGTGGTCACCTGGGGGGACTGATTTGTCAGAAAAGGACTACTAGCACAGAATAGGTGCACATGATACTGAAGGAAGAAAACCTAACATCCATAATACAAGTTACATCCTCAAAGTGCATTTATGATGGACTTTAAAGAAAACTTTGCATTACAACTATTTAAAAGCCCTAGAGACAGTTATTTATAGAAAATGTATAGAATATGAGTAATGTCAGGACTCTTGCCTAGAAATTAAGCATCCAACGTGTGAAGTCTGCCTTGCTGCTGTGCATACTTCAAATTTAAAAACATGGTGATATACACTGTTGAATTAAGGAGTCTGAACTACTAGCATTCCCATACAGAAAAATTATTTCATACAGGCAGATCACCATAAAAATTATTGGAATGTAGCAATTTTTAAGCCTTATTGTATTGAAGGATACTGTGGACTTCGGTGAGACTCACATATCTAATCATTGGGAATCTTGTTGCTTTAACTGAATTTTAAAGAGTTGAATTTTTAAAAAAAATGTAAAAAATCTGCAGTCATCCACTGAAAACTACCACCATGTTAATGTAGAATGTGGCAGAACCTTTCCTTAGGAGGAAATCGAGTATCTCTTACTAATTCTGCTTTGGTGTTCAATAGCTTAAACAAGAAGTTATCTTTTTTGATTGGGGTAAATTTAAAAAGAAAAACCCACACAACTTGGCAAGAGAATTGCTTGCTATCTGACAATTTCAATTACTGTGGAAAAACAGGCATATACAAATTCTATTTGATTTCCAGCATAATTTTTCAGTGAATATTCAGAGTGGAAATGTATGTGGAAGAGGGAGGCACTGCAGATGAAGATGTAACTTGAGAGGTACATATACTGGTTGTTAAGGTAACAGAAGAAGGAACAAGCAGAAATTTTCATCAAAGACTAATTCTCATTGAGCTTAACACATCCTGGCTGCCTAGAGAGTTCAGTATCTAAAAACTGGAAAGAACATAGCAAAAGGTCAAATACAGAGATGTGTTAATCCTTTGGAGGAAACAGTTTATGAGTCTGCTTGAGTTACTGAACCTCTTCTTCAACCACAATGTAATGACATGCTTTTCATGTCCCCCTATGTGAGCCTTGAACATTAACAAGAGAGAGAGACAAAGCTGCAACTCTCAAAGTATGACAGGATAGGAAAGCTAGTGACACAGCAGAGCATCTCAGAGGAACAAATGTAGAGTTGAGCTTCTAATGTTAACGGCTGCTCATATGTTTGTAAGAAAGCCTGGAAGATTCCAAGCCACACTGGAAGTGTATTCAACTGAAACTAAATGTACTGGTTTGTCTGGGATAAAGTTAAATTTCTTCATAGTAGCTTGTATAAGGATATGCTCTGGATTTGTGCTGGAAACAGGGGTGTTCTAGTTATTGCTGAGCAGCACTTACACAGCATCAAGGTCTTTTTTGCCTCTCATAAACCCCACCAGCAAAGAGGCTGGGGCTGCACAAGGCGTTGGAAGGGGACACACTGGGACAGCTGAACACAACTGACCCAAAGAGTATTCCATACCATATGGTGCCATGTTCTGCAATAAAATTTCTGGAAAGAAGAAGGAAGGGGGTACATTCCTAATTATGGCATTTAACCTTCCAAGTACCCATTACTTGTGATGGAGCACTGCTTTCCTGGAAAATGGCTGAACACCTGCTTGTAGATGGGAGCCTGTGAATGAATTCCTTAGTGTGTTTTGCTTGTTCATGCGGCTTTTCCTTTACCTATTACAGTGTCTTTATCCCAACCCACAATTTTTTGTACTTTCACCCTTACAATTCTGTATCCCATTGCACTGTGGGCAAGGGAGTGAGTGCCTGCACAGTGATAAGCTGATCACCAAGCTTAAACAAGGCAAAGCTTGGCAAGACTAAACATGCAGGAGGCATGCAAGCTGAAGTATTGATCTACTCTATAAATGAGACTCACTAAGATTTTTATAGAAGCTGCAGCAACACAAACAAGCTAGCTAAGCCTGCGAAGGCAGCATACCCTTGGCTTGAGAGGGCCCTTTTGTTTCCATGCATTGCTTTTACTAGAAGCTGTACATCACACTGAGCTGCACAGCAGAGCTGAGTTATGAATATTACAGCCTCCCAGAATGATATCACTTTCCTCCAGCAGACTGAGGTCTTCCTACATGTGCCTATGCAGACATGTTGTTGAGAGAAACACATTTGATCCTCACCATATTCTCAGCTAGAAAGAATAAGCCTGTCTTTGTGGACTTACACCGATAGGGTTTTATTGCAAGAAATGTCTTTCTCTCTCCTTACAATTGCACAGGAATACTGCCACAGGATCCTGCTCATCTATTGATTAACACTGTTCTTCTGTTTCTGCAATGAATACTAAATTGCATTGCTCTCTTCTTTTAAGCAGCTCTGGCTTGTACATTTTTCTCCCTCTGTTACATGTAGGCTGTCTGTCTGAAATCTGTAATGGTAACAGCAGATGAAAATGTCTCAGACTGTGCCACCAGCATGTGGGTCAATGCTCCATGCTAAAATGTCATCTGCTTTCTAGATGCTCAGACCATCACCATCTTCAGCATGGAATTTCAGTTCGATATCTGAACTATGTAGTGTCTCCAGATTTACAAGGGCGCATAACACAGCTGTGTCTCTGCAACAAAGCTCTGAACAGGGTGTGACATTAAAATGAACAAATGTTTTGGATCTCAGGGTAGCCTAAGAGCATGTGAATGCTTTCTTGGTTGATGAGAAATGGCCCAAGAAGATTGGATTGGGAAGACTTCCTAGAAGGAAGAAAAAGACTTGAACCTCTTTTGTGGAGTGGTAAGGGAGGGAAAGTCCTACGGCAGGGCCATACAGCACCACCTGCAGCCAGAAGCCTACAGCCCACAGAGTTTGTGGAATGGCACTGAAGAGCAAAGAGCAGCTCCCTGGTCTCAGGTGGGGCTGCAGGACTTTCCAAGGACCAAAGGGGAGCATTCAGGGCTTGCTTGCTGTAACTCAGAAAGATGATAAGCTGGTCTGGAAGCAAAAGCTGCTGCCAGAACACAGCAATGTGGGACAAAGTCAGGTATAAATTATTTATTTTCAGTTGGGCTAATTAGTTGGTCTAATCTAACCTGACTTCACTAGAAAATTTGGTTTATGTGCTTAGATTCTACTCAGAATCTAAGCAAATAGCTGTTTGAATGTCTTGATCTTTTGAGACAGAGACAAGATAGATCTGCCTCATAGCTTTGCTGACTCAGCATCTCATACCTCTCATATATAAAGTTAGTTCTGTGGTCCCTATGAGGAATCAGTCTTCCACAGAGCTGGTCTAAATGGTAGCCCAAATCAGACAGGTGAAGTCAAATGGAGATCATTGAAGTAAAAAATGGGAAAGGGTGGTTTTTGGTGACTACACACTGGATATGTTAAAACTGCAAAACTGTAACATTATGATGAAAAGGTACTGGATGGGAGTAACATAGCTGACTTATGAAAAATGTTAAAAAGACTGAAAAGGCTGTTCTCAGACTGAGATGGCTTAATGAAGTGTCAAGGTTTCATTTTCTAGTTCATGCTGTTAATACTTTGCAGCACAGATGACCCCTGCAGAGTAAATGCTATATTATTCACAACAGACAGAAGTAGCAGTGACTGAAAAACAATGTTTTAAAATCACTAAATGGATATATCATAATCAACATTTCTTTAAGGTGTTCAGCACAATGATTTTAAGTGAAGAACATTAAAGTTCATCTAGGAATTTAAATGTTCAGTTCAAATGCATGTAATCAGACATTTGCCAAACTGAAACGCAAGCTTGCTGATGATAGAGAATGCCTTTCTTCACCAGAGCGTTCAGACTAGTCATAGAATGATGAAATTTGTATTTGGGACATGGATAGCAAGAGGATATTCTGATTTATGCCCATTTCAAATAGTTCTGAAAGAGTTTAATTTTTGGAGAAAACTTCATAAGCGCCTGGTAACATGGTTGTGAGGATGCCATCAGAAAATATTATTGATGAGTATGTACCACAGGTACAAAGAATTTACTGCTACAGAAATGTCAAATTCTCATTTCACAGGGCAGTTGGTACCCAGGAAGGCAGTGATCTGTGATTATTGGTTACTGTGAATAGTTCACCTGTTCCATTCTCACTACTGAAATTCTTCATCTGTGCTTTATTCCCCTGTTGGTATCTTGTCATGAAACCAAGACAATGAGCCCCATTGAGCCAAGAAAATTGTCTGACCATGGCTATAAAATATCAAGCACAATGGGGCATTCATCAGAAGTTATGAGTGAAGTGAATGCCAAAAAATGATGGGGGGGGGAAATTAACTTTTTAAAATAGTTTTAATATTTCCTGTAGATTGGTACCAAAAATGATGGGTAAATTCCTGAGACACTGATTCTGCACAAATTCTACATCTGTATTTCAAAACACAAAAGGAAATCTTCACACACGAAAAGTCATTCTGCAAAAATCTCTACTTAGCTCACTGACAACCTGCAATTTCCTTCTGGACAAACTCCTCATTGCAATACCTACACAAATTTGACTTGGGTTGATTGTGGCCTTTAATTGTGACCACTGCCACCCTGTTTGCTGCTTTGTCCTCCCTTTGTCCCTTACTTAATTGTCTTGTCTCTTACTGAAGTGATGTTTTGAGTCTTTTTCTCCTGCCTCTTGGGCATCACTGCAAATGTGAATGTTTCAAACCACGAATTGAAACAAATGGGAAAGCATAACAGAAATTAAATGTTTCTAAGGTACGTTTTTTTCCCCCAAGATCTAGGCTTGAGGCTGTAACTGGAATCGTAATTCAAATTAAATTTACAAGTACATTTATTTTGTGCATGTTTATGAGGAAAAGTAATTTTTTTCTATTGCCTACATTGCCCAAGCCTGAGTATACATCCCCTTGTGAAGAAATCTGAAATGGCTTCCCACAGTTATTCTGTACCCTGCTTAGTGTTCCATATAGGTAAATGATAATAGCCCAGGGTGTTGCCTTAAAAATATGAATTTTAGATCAAGACAAGTTCCTATATGTTTTGTGGTAATACAAACATCAGCAAGAAGGTACAGGCTTTTGGGTTGGAGATTGCACTAAAATAGGATTCCAATAAGTGATTCCATGTAATAAATAAAGGAGCCAAAGGAACCAGAACAGATAATAATGTGCTTATAGTGATATTTCCTTTGATATTTTTGGTTCCCCTGAGTCAATCTCTGGTTTAATGTCAGCATGAATGGGAGTTGAACTGGATCGGTAGTTGGTGTTACAAAAAAAGTGCTGGCAACTGGCAACAGTGTCACAAATTTACAGTGTTTGGGGTGGCATCAGCAAAAATATCCAAGGGACAACTTGGCTGGGAAGCTAGAACATAGGCATCAGAGAAATGAGAAGAGAATCATGTGTTGCCAGAGAGGACTTTAGGTTTTCCCTATGAATGAAATATATAATATATGAAAGCCACCACTTTTCTTCTATGTGATAGCTATTTTCCTTTAGAAATTACAGAAAGAAGGCAGTTCGATAGACTGAATGAAGCATGCTCCTGTTTGGGTTTTCCACCTGTTCAAAGAGTTTTCTGGTAACTAACTGTAGTATCTAATTAAAGCTGCTGCCTTCCTGGTGCACCTCTTGAGAAATGCTGCCATCCAGGTAATTAATGTGCTGTGCCTGCACTGGCCCAGATGCCTATATTTGCAGCAGGCTACTTTAGAACATGCTGTCTTATCATTGACCTTGGAGACGTCTGGTGCTGGCTTCTCAAACAATCCCAAACTTGGGACAAGACAGACCTGACTTTGGCTTGGCGATTTCCACTTTTTTAGCATTAGCATTTTCAGTTATATGGGGTGCTGATTGATCACTGCATCACATGTGGGCAAGGTGATGGTTTCTTTCAGGTAAAATCAATTAATGGGTGCTATGCAACTTGGCCTATTCTGTGTGGAGAAGAGGAGACTGAGGGGAGACCTCATTGCAGTCTACAATTTCCTTGTGAGGGGAAGAGCAGGGGTAAACACTGTGGTGACCAGTGATAGAACTGAGGGAATGGCCTGAAGCTATACCTGGGAGGTTTAGGCTGGATATTAGGAAAAGGGTCTTCACCCAGAGGGTGGTTGGGCACTGGAACAGTCTTCCCAGGGCAGTGGTTGCAACATCAACACTGATAGAGCTCAAGAAAACTTTAGGCAATATTCTTAGGCACATAGTGTGACTCTTGGGGATATTCCTGTGCAGGGCTAAGAAAAGGACTCAGTGAGGTCCCTTTCAACTCAGCATATTCTATAATTCTGTGGGAAACATCTTAAAGCACAATCAACACTGATTTTGCCAGACAGCTTATGTCAGCCTCATTTGACCTACTGGTTGTCTCTGAGTAGAAACGTGTTGCCTGATACTTCCTTGGCACTCAACACACTGCTTTTCAGAGTAAAGCTTTGCTTAAGGTTCCACAGACAACTGTGCAACAGACAGTTTCTGTGCCCTTTAGGACTGAATTTCTAGCCCAGATAGGTTAATTATTTAATGAAACGCTACCATTGCTTATGAAAGCCGTGATGTCTCTGTAACTTCACCACTGACTGCAAGAGAAGGAGAGGCAAAGGTCTGGCAGGCTTTGCCTGTAACAGAGGTGGTGTAAAGCTGTGAGACCCTTCTGTCTGGTGGTTAAAGTCATGTCAAGATCAGTGTAGCTGAGCTGAAATCCACCAGAGAAGAGATATACCTCAATCTTCCTGACATATATGTATATGTACATCTGTGTGTACATACCTCCAAGTACTCCAATACAATATATATACACATGTCATACATGTCTATATCAATTAAAACTTTTTTGATCAGTTCCATTTGTGTCCCTTGGCAATGGTTACATGACAGTGGACACCCAATAACCCAGCCCATAATGAGCACCTGATTATATCCATCCAAACAGTTCAAAAACAGAAATCTTTGCAATGGGATTGAACTGGAAATGGCAACTGCTGCATAATAATGAATATTAATTTTAAATTAATAAACAGAATGCTTCCACTGGGAAATTAACTCTGATATGAGCTGCATCTTGATTGTATGAAGGCTTTAATACAGGTGCTTAACTTTCAGTTGAGTAAACATCATGGGAACACCATGTATGCTCTGGAGTGTTAAACAACAACACTTATGATAATTATTAAAATAGTGGTTTGCTAAATCTCAGGCTTACCTATAAGCAAAGATGAGATTTTTTTTTTTTTAGCGTATTTTTGAGTTCTCAGAAAGGGGCTATGCACACAGGTAGTTATAGCATGGTCAGTAAAGACAGCAACAATCCACAGAGCGAGCTGAGTGGGAATAGAAATACAAACATTGTGATGCAAGAGTCTAGGAAACTGATCTGAACTCCCAGTTGCCTCTAAAGCAATCCGCCTAGTAAACTGTTCTGTAAGAAACGCAAAGATTGGACAATATGTGCATAAAGAGCTCACGGTTTCTCACAGTTAATGTATTTATCCAATTAAGACCATTTTCAAATTATCTGCAATCAGTAGAAGGACCTTGCAGTAGAGTAATCAATGTTAACTGTGAACAGACTGCCCTAATAAGACAGTTTCCCTTCATATTGCAGCTTTCAGATTTTCAAAGGTACCTTTCCTCTGAGGAGCATCACCTATCAGTTCTGTGGTAACACAGGGAGCCTGTGCCAGTCAGTAATCCAAAACCAGAAAATTCTGATCAATTTTACTCTGCAACATTTTCAATTGTCCATAATTGTTCTTTTCATAGTGCTAAAGTAGATATACTTGATCACTAGCAACTAAACCAATAAGTTAGCCTGCAAGGCAAGATGGATTAAAGAAGATTTTAATACTACTTAATTGATTTTTGCTCTAGATGCTCATGTGAAGTAAACAGTGTCATTAAATAAAGATTTGTTTTAAATGTGATCAGTGGGCAATCTGTTTGCTACTATCCTTTCTTCAGACAGAAAAGGCTTCAGGGGAGAACTTACTGTGATACTAATAGTACTGAAGAGACAACCTAAAAAAAGCCCCAACCAGCTGTTGTAGACAATGTGATTTAAATAGGAATTGCCTTGGAGATACAATGCCCATTCTCTACCATATTTAATCTGTTTTCCACTTAAATCCCATTCATTTCCAGAATGAAGAATTTCTTGTGTCAACATTTGTACTCTATTTTTTTCTTACTGTGCCTCTTACCCTATGATTTATAATTTAACAGCTGCCTAGTTTGAATACTACAGCTGAAATTTTAAGTTTTATTTCTGCTGCAGCAATTGATCCCTCTTGCCTTTACCTCTCTTATTTCTAGCTGCATGATTTTGTTAAAGGACAAGCTGTTACTTTGTTTAACAGCAGAACATAATGCCTGCCTTTGATAAACATAAGGCAAAAAAAGAAAAAAAAAAAAAAAAAAAGACTGCTTGCAAAAGCTAGGAGCTGCAAACATCCAAGCTCTTCTTTGTAAAGTTTTCAGAAATAGAGCCATAAATGTACAAGGTTGTTTATCATACTAGATTATCTGTATTCCTAACATAATTAAATACAATAAGTCTGTCTAGATTTATATCAACATAATAAAAAGCAACATTTCATACTCATAGTTACTTGCATGCCGGAAAAGCAGAAGCCTTCTTTAAATCTGGAAGATAATACTTATATAAGAAGTGCAATATTCACTTTAATTCTAATTTGGGGTCTAAGTTTACTGCTCAGGGTAGGAGAGAATGACTAACAGAAGGGTTTTCAATAGCCAATTTACATACTAAAATAGATAAATTGGGCCAGTTAGTGTGCGAAGAATATGATTTTGATTAAATTTTATTTATGGTCTGGAACTGTACCTATTGTCCTCTCCCCAAAATAGGAAGAAAAGAGAAATACCACATCTAGATGTTGCACTACTAACTATGAATGTGCTGCACAGAATGAGTGAGGTGAGGTACCTTATGTAATTTAATTTCTGTACTTTTTTTTTTTTAACGTTTTCTTGAAGGCAGAATTATGAGAGAATGATTTGTATTACCAGTCTGAACATTCTTACACAAAGAAGTAAAATCTGTTGCCTAATTCTTGGTTGATTAAAACTACTAGTTGAATGAAGCAAGATAAAGCTTACCAAACAATACAGAAATATTACAATTTACAAAGAAACCTGAGAAGAGTAAGACCGTGCACCACATGTTCAGCATCAAAACAAAACCAGGGGTGCAGCAGCTGTCTACACAGGATAAAAGATGCTCCTTGCAGCTCACAACCTTGTATCTCATCTATGCCACGTTCTGCTTCTCCTTTTGGAGCGCAATAAACCCCAGGCTGTTTCTGTAAGTCTTGCAGGACTTGAATTGATGTACTGAGGCTGAAGGTCCATCTGTTCTAGTGCCTCATCTCCTACTGGTCTTGGCTTTTCATGCTTAAATTCTGTGACCAAAATAGAAAAGTTTGATAGGTTTCCCTTTCTGGGGAGAAAATTACTTCTCTGCATGGGTTTAAGGTTCAGGTGGCAGTGGCGATGGATTATGTGGTGGAGGATGCCAGCAGAGGTGTAAGGGTTGGGCAAATCCGGCCATACTGCTCTTCATTTGGTATGAAAACTCTTGTGTGTGTGCAATAGAGTTAAGCCTCGAATTACACCTGCAGGAGCACCACCTCCCGTGCTTAAAATGAGCCGGGATCATGAATCTTGTGAGAACAGTCACACTGAACTGTGGTCATTCAGGCTTGAAGATTTGGAAGCAGATGAAAAAGCGATTAGAAGCCGGGGGAGATTTTCTAAGGCTTTGGTGAAGTGACTCAGGGGCGTGCCCCATCTACAGCTTCCTTACACTTTTAAGATGAGGAGCTCCAGCCTTCGGAAGGAGTGGTGATTGTGTCGAGTCCCAGAGGGACCAAGTCGCCTGGCTTGCCTTTTACCCTCGCTCCTCTCTCGGTCCGCGTCCAGGGAACAGATGTTCCCAGTTTATCACACCTCCCACCTCACTGCCACGGAGGAGGCGATAGGGTGGGCGCAGGGGGCCGCCCGGGGGGCGCACACTCAACAGGGAGCAGGCGGCTCCGCTCCTCCCTCCCTCCCTCCCGCGGCGCATCCTCCCGCCCCCCGCCTGCGGGGCTGCCGCCGGGGTGGTGCCAGCAGAGCCGGCCGTCTCCGCGCCTCGGGATGTGCTGAGCAGGGCCCGCTCCGCTCCGCACCCGCGCCGCCCCACGCCTGCTCCGAACGGGTCGCTCGCCGGTGGCGGAGGAGCCCGGCGGTGAGTGCGGGCAGGGCGGGGCCGCTGGGGCGGGGGGCGCGCCGGTGTGTCCGTGGAATTGTAGCCTATATATGTGATATGCCAGAGGTAGCTAGGTAGATGCATCCTGTTGAGCGTTCTCGTGCGGGCGCGGGGGAGGGAGGAGAAGCCAGGCGCCGTGTCCGCCGTGTGCCGACGGCGTGTCCGCGGGAGCCCGTGGGTGCCCAGATGGTCGTGCCGCCGCTCTGCTTTCCTCGGTAGGTGCCTCGCTGTGTGTCTGTATTTATACGCGTGTGTGCATATGTTGGTACACGTATGGGTGCATACACACGCACCCATGTACGAGCGCGACGCCCTGCTCCCTCCCTCCTCCCCCTGCGGGTGCCCGTGTGCTGCTTGATGCGCACCCGCGCTCCCCAGGTGCCCCCGCACCTGGTCGCGGCGCTGCCCCGGGGACCCTGCGGGTGGAGGAGCCGGAGGGTCCCGCGGCCCGGCCCTGCTGTGTGTAAGGCACCCCGCTTCGCTACCGCCGTCCCCGGGGCGGCAGGTGCCGTGGGCAGCCTGGCTGGAGCACAAACACTGCCTTTCTTCGCACGCTCGTCACGAGTTAGTGGAAAGCTGCGACAGCCCAGATGCCTTCCTAGACATCCATTCCTCCTACTCAGCCTCTGGCAAAGAAGAGAAGATAACAGGCAGCACTTCTGTCTGTGTGGGTGGAGGAAGAGAAAGGACTACTGATAATGGATTTGTTGAAGGGACACTGATTCTGGGTTTTAATTACTGTTTCAGTGTAGCTAGCACTGGATTGAATTGCTGCCCGAGGATTCTCTTGGTAGCTTTAGTGCAGTGCTTTTAAAATCCTGGGTTTGTGCTTTTGCTTTTTAGTAAAATATTTTCTCGGTCGTGATGCATGCAAGGAACCCATTCAGGAAAACTCAGTTTCCAAAAGAATTGTGTGGACTGTGTGTAAAATGCTGGACTAGTGGAAATGCAGCATTTTTTTATTTCTTCCAATCCTGAGTTGTAATGGCATTTTCTTATAATAAGTGAGCATTTGTTGTTTGTGAGAGGTTTTGGTTTATTTGGTTTGGTTTTCAGGTTGGTCTCTTTGCTTTTTTTTTATGAGAGGTGTGTTTATTTAAGTTTTTTTTGGTTTTTTTTTTTTTTTTTTTTTTCTCTGAATGAGAAGTTGAATCACAGGGCTAGATCTTGCATTCAGTACATGAACAGAACTGTCCTTTGGGAGAAGGGTTGCCTTGATAGGCAAGGAAGGTACTTATATCAATGCAACCATCTTCCAATCAGAATTGCATTACTGGCAACCTCTCTATAGGATTCTGTGGAAATAGGATATCTGTTTTATATGGCTATACAATTTGGGGGTATAAATAATATAATTTTGAAGTAATTGTGTTCTCATTCAGTTGGGAATGTTTTTCCCTTTTCTGGGATAAAAAGCTGAAAAAAACTTACTGAAACTGTTCTGTGTTTTGTTTTTTTCTCTAGAGCTGTGTGAAGAAGGTCTACAGCCATGGATGTGTTCATGAAAGGGCTTTCCAAGGCAAAGGAGGGAGTCGTAGCAGCAGCAGAAAAAACCAAGCAGGGTGTGGCAGAGGCAGCAGGAAAGACGAAAGAGGGAGTCCTCTATGTGGGTAGGTGGGCAGCAGAGAGCTGCTGATCAGTGCACCCTGACATTCACAGCTGGATCCTCATCAGACCTGTTCTGCAAAAAAAAAAAACCCCAAGTAATTGCTTATAGGAGAGGGTTGCAAAAGAAACAAGAGGGAAGCTGTGCCTTCCTGAACTCTGGTTCATTGAAGCCAAGTGCCTTTACAGTGCAGGTCACTGCCTGGCACTCTGTGTAAGAAGTTTGCCAGATCAAGGCTGAAGGGATGGTTGGTTCAGTAAAAATAAATATGAAAAATGTAAAAGCTGGAGGTGAAGGTGGCGTCCCAGCATTCTACAGAGCATGTGGGGCTTGAATATGATTTCAGGAGAAGACGCTTGAGAGGTTAGCTCAGGAGTTGAGTAGTAGACGTGCCGACTGCTTGGTATGTTCACAGTAACATTTATATGGCCGAGTGTTATCTTCTGAAATTAGTTTCATGTTCTGCAGTTACTATTGCAAATTCATGACAGATATTTTCCATGACTTCTCAAGGAAGAGCCTCTACAATTAATGAAGGAGGACAGGTAGAGCCCAAGGTCACAAAGCAGCTGTTAGTGTCTTATTCTAGGTCACACAAGTCTTGTGTAGAGCCTGGGATAAAATTCTTTTCAAATCCCTGACTGGTACTTTCATGCATGGTAGTCATCTTCATTTAGCATGTGTTGGGCTTTAGAGGAGTGTCTTGCAAATGCTGTCATGAAAAATTCACAGAAAAACAATCTGTCAAGACTATATGAGTAAGTGGTTATTTATAAGAAAATGATTATGGATCAGTTTCTCTTATTCGTCAATAAAGCTATAAAAGAAGGAAGAGGGAAAAGATACCCTTTTCTGTAGGTCGTTTCTGTTCTGTTGATTTTGTAGCAGGTCAGTTCTGTAATGGTCTCTGTGTGTACTGAGGGAGATGTGCACACATAACAGAGAGAAGTTAAACAGAGCTGAAAACCAGAGGCATTTCTTTTCAATGGGAGTACTGAGGTCTCTGATATTCCAGTGCCTTTTTTGGATTCCCTCTACTGTTGCAGGCTAGTGCCAGTCTGTAAGAAATTATTTCTGCTCCAGATAGTGTGGACTACTCATTTGGAATATACTTCCCTCCCTTTTAAGCCGTAGCAAAGCTCAGTGCTCTTGCCAACAGGGATGGCAGTCATTTTGAACAGTAATTGTATGATGAATCTATTTTAAAATGAGCATCTGCTCATTTTCAAGTTATCAAAATAGATGTTCTTCCACTTGATGTTGGAATTATTTTCCAGAAGCAGGACTTTCTTTTCTTTTGTGTTCTTGTGGTGCTGGCCATGCTTCTGGGGTCATCAATTTCTTTGTAATAGAAATGTGCGTTTTGTGCTAAATTAATCTTTGTGTCTGACCTGTCTGGCCTGTTCTCCAGGCCATAATAACATTTGAACCTAGTTCTGTTCCCAAAGGCAAGAGATTTCCCATTTTTTTTAGAGACTCTTTTGCTGAGGTTGAGCTTTGGAGGGCAGGCTTGCTGTTTTTTTCAAGAATTTCAAGAAATTCTGGGGAGAGCAGAGCCCTGAGCCATGATAGGTACCTGTGCGTATGACTGTAGTAACAATGGAGGCTCCTTCTCCCACCAGGTGCCTTATTTTCAGGAGGCAAGGGCTGTGTGCACAGTTTTGTCATGCAGGTAAAAGAGCCTTTGGTTGGAAGCTGTCTCCAGAAGCTCTGGCAGCTTGTGTCCAGTTGTGTGCTTGCTCATACAGGCAGGATGTTCCAACAAGTTCAGATAGGGGAAGGAAGAGCTGGATGCTTCTCTGTCTACTTCCCAAGCACACAGCGGAGGTGTCTCTTCCTCTGTGCAGCATTAGCAAAGGACAGAGTGATAATCTTCTGTTCTGCAGGATGATAATGATCGCAGCACAAAAGGTGGTGAAGCCCCTTTATGAGGAGAGGAGCAGCAGAATTCATTAGAGCTCATGAAGACTTCTCACTGCCTTTTTCTATAGTTGGGTTTTCAGATTTGAGATTCACAGCCAGATTATACTGTGAAAGCTGCCTGACATCTTGCAAAAAAGAACCTAACAACACTGGGCTGAGTGGGACCTGTTAATCATTTTCAGTTTCATAACATTCAGCCTCCAATTGCTGCTGGAGAATTAAGAAGATGCAGAGTCTTTGGTCCAGATCCCCTAGGTGATGTCGTTTCCCACTGAAATCTGTGCAATTTAAGTAAATGTGGACAACATCTGGGCCTTTCTGTCCAGGCTGCTGTGTTAACTCTTGTGTGAGAGACTATGACCTGGTTCTTAGAATAACCTAATTAGGTTATTATTAACAGGTAGAATTAGGTTATTGGAATAACCTAATTCTACCTGGTAAGAATTCTATTAACAACAGCTGCTCTTTGGACTGAAATGTAGTCATTGTAATTCTTTTATTCTTGTTTTGGTTTTAGCATTTTTTTGGCACAAGGAAAATTTCTCTTGGCAAAGGGAGAAACTTGGAGCTATGTAGGAGAGCAGTGTGTATTAGAAGATCAATTAAGGATTTTTTCCCCCCGTCCATGCTGAAATCTCTACTTTCTTCCCTCAGTCCACTGTCTGGCCTCCTTTTCAGTAGCCAAGATCCCTTCACTGCAGTCGACAATGTGTTTGTACACTTTCAGGTATTGGGGTTTTTGTGGGTTTTTTTTTTCCCCCTTAAATTTCTCTGCCAATAGGCTTCAGCACTGGTTGACTGAAATTGGTGGTTCTCTCTTAACTCATTCAAGCACAGTGTCAGGATCATTCTTGATGTCAAAAAATGGCCCAGTCATTGTTTAGAAAGAAGGACTGGGGCTCAGCAGGCCTGTGTGTGCTGTAAATTTAAAACTGCATCTTTCTGTATCCTTCAAGAGCTGTTAGTTTGAAGCAGAGAGGAAGTGAGTGGCAGTGCTCTAATCCCCACTGGCTTTGAAACTAGAAACTAAGAAAGAAGGATGTGCTCACACACTGTGGGAGGACAGATATAGTGCTGAAGGCAGCCTTGCCCCTAATATATTGCAGCTGTGTTAATTATCCAAGGGTGGGAACAGCCTTGCCCTCACAGCTGTGAGTGTGATAAAAGAGTGAGTTAGCTGGTACGGAATCATTTGGAGTCTGCTGGTTGTGCTGTGAGGAGGAAGGGACAGGAGGTCGTGCAAGGGACAGAAAAGGTGAAATGTCGTATGAGGAACAGACAGGGTTAAGTGGCCGTGCTAGGGACAGGAAGGAGTGAGCTGGAACTGCAGAAGGAAGAGAGAAGGAGAGAATGAGCCAGAGCTGTGTGGAGCTGCCCATGGAAGGCTCCATAGAAAAGGTATGAGAGAGTTTTAGATAATGAGGTGCTGATGCTTGAAGCCTTCTTTGGTGTCAGTCATACCTCCTCCATCAACACGCTCTTGGCAGTGCAGTGTTCAGGATGTCTGCTGAGCTTCATGTGTGCTTCCAGGGAGCTGAAGATTTTGCTCAGTTGACTCTTGAGTATGTACATGTTTGGTGCCCAGGAATGGAAGTTTCCAGTCTCATCCTTTTTGATGTGTCATAAGCTTGCAGAACAAAGGAATAGTTTATTAGCAGCAGAATGGCTGACAGAGTTGTTTACTACTCCCTGTGCTGGCACATGGCCTTAGAGTAGAGCAAAGCAGTCATGACCTATTTGGCAAAGCCATCCAAGTTGCTCTACTTCCTTTTCATAATGTTTTGTATTTTCCTTTGGTAGTAGAAAAGCCAGCAGCATAGTTGAGGACTCAAGCTCTGTCTGGTGGAATAATGGGCTTCAGGACTTGGAAGCAAGTGTTTTCCTTAAATGTTGATTGCCCCTTCTTCTAATTTGGGTTTGTATCCCAGTCTGTAACCAGCTCTGACTAAGCAATGTGAATAGTCCGTTGTTCTGAAATAGTCCAGAAAAGAGTATATTTGCCAAGTGCTGATACACTCCTTAGTTCTGGCACAATGACAGCAATTGCAATAAATCCTGAAGGGACTCTATGATACTTTTTACAATTGAAAAACAAACCAAAAATGCTGTTTAGTGTTCTCCCTATCCTCACACAGATGTCTACTATAGCTAGGAAAAGTAGCAGTACCCGTGTTGTTTCTTGGTTTAGGTTAGAGTCATGTTCCTTGGTCTTTATATTATCCCTACTCTGATTCCTCTGTTGCCCTTGTTGTGCAGGGTACAATGAGCATGGCTGTTGGTATGTTGGGAATGCCAGGATGAAAGACAGGTAGTTCGTCCTGGAAACAGTGTGGACAGCCAGCTTTCCCTTGTGGCCAGCCAGAAGTCATCCTGCTGAATTGAACTGTTGTTATTTATAGGCCTGTTGTGGCAGATCCTCGTGTGCTTCTAGATGCTGTTGTAGCTGCGATGCCAGGAACAGCTACTTGCGTGCAAGTGTGCAGCAGTGGGGCAAGTACTCTTGAGCTCTAACATATGCTGTAGGGTCTGGAACACCAACCAGCTGGTTGTTTGCCAGTTAATGGATCTGGCTATACATATCCCTGTTCCATGTGGGTCTGTGAGCTGAGCTTTTTTAAAGAGAAGTCTGTCTTCTGCTAAAGAGACCAGCATTTCTGTTTGAGCTGTGGTTACAGCAGTGTTATGTCTGGGCAAGTGAGGTAAGAATTGATTTGGAATAGGTCCTTCTGGGGATGTGTGCATTGCACAGGTCCTCAGGGAGTTCTGTCATACAATCCATCCCTTTCTGGCCTCTAGGCAACTGAGTACTTGCTAATTCACAGCTTTCCTTGTCTTTAATGGCTTGGCTTGCAAACAGTCAGTTCAACAACATGAATGGGGTATTGGCCAGGTCTAACAATGCCTTCAAAAACATGTACTTAATATTAAGTATTCCAATAGACATACTGTAAGCCTGCAGTGGTGTTTAGTTGCTAGAAGTCAGTAGTGACATCATCTGCTTGAATTCCATCATGTGCTTTGCTTCTTCAGGTCTCAAGGTGGTATGAAATTGAGAACCAAAGTTCTAAAACAAGTTCTTAGATGTGAACACCTTGCAAACAATGCAACTTCTGATTGTTCAATGCTAAATATTTTTCAATGCGAGACAGCAAACTTTTTTAAAAGATAAAATTGGAATAAAGGTGGGGGGGAGGAAGACTTCTCAGCTGTTTAACCTCATAATTAGCTAAAGGAACATTTCATTTTACTTGATGCGGTATTTTCTTTCCTTTTATTTCTCATGAATTATTATTCTACTCTTGGTCATGGGTAAGAGAGCCTTTTCAATCATGTAATCAATCTAATAGTGCCAGAAAAACGTGGCTCAAGTTCCATAAATTTGCGCTAGTAGCAGGTGGGACATATTGACGAATGAGCTTATATTGTGTTTCTGTGTTTAATTATATTATTGGAAAGAATTTTGGACAAAAAGTAGCTTTTTTCTAGTTGTTTTTTTTTTTTTTTTTTGCTTATGCGTTTTCTTCTGTTATGTTAGAGGTGTAAAGCTAGAACTATAAGTTATAATGTCTCAAATACTGAATGACAGCAAAAAAATTCTATTACAAATAAGGTCATTTCTGTGTTGGTAAGAAAAATAATATGTCATCCTATCTCTGGCAGACTAGGTAAGATGATTAACTAGGAGGCCATAAACCCTCTTAATTGCATATTGTTAAGCATCACAGTCCACAGATGGATATTAATCCCTGAAATGTAGCCAAATTATGGAACCTGACAAGGGCAAGTAGAGGGCTGGTAGGGAAAAAGACACCCAGTTATGTTTTAAACAGCACTATGTGCTAGTTTGTTTCTCTTCCCCTTAAAGACACAGGAGGTTGTTCCCTTTCAGGCAGTGTGGTGAAAAGTCATGGGTTTTTTGCATGGGTGTTGCAGAAATCAGTTTGGTCTTCAGCGTGGCAGAGTTACATTGATTACACAGATCTTGTGTTGTGCCTCAGCCTAGCACAAGCTCCAGGTTGCTTCCTGCAGTTCATGTGTGATCTGTGACATGTGCCTGTGGACAGTGGATGCAGCAGACCTCGGGTGGCCTGGGGGGCATTTTCGTGTTAAAATCCTATCTACTGCTTCAGGTTGTTCTTTTGGATTAGTTGATATCTAAATCTGGCTAGCACTTCCATCTCCCTTTGAATTTAACCTCTAGGCCTTTCTGTAGTTCAGTAGTGATAGTCAAGCCCTGCAAACTGAGATCTGTCAGAGATGAGGTTGTAAGGATCTTGTGGAATCTGTGGCTCAGAGCTTCTACAAATGCATGCATGATCTTCCTTAGGATGTTAACATGGTTTCTGTGCAGTCATCCCTGTGAGTGTGCCAAGTGGGAGGCCTAACACAGCTATGCAGAAAATGGCAAGGAAGTCAGTATGTACTGCACAGATACTTCCAGTATTATTCACCTTTCCACAGGTGATACCCATCCATGCAGTTGTTCTTTACTGATGGTTTTACCTCTTCTTTTAGACTAAATTTCTTTTATTTCTTTTAATAACCTTAGAAAATATTGTATGCAACAGTATGTGATCTGCATATTAATTCTCTTTATCATCCCTCTAGTCTTTACCAGTACTTAAGAATATGCATTTTCAACCTAATATTTTCCTTTGTTTAGGTTCCAGGACCAAGGAAGGAGTTGTTCATGGTGTTACAACAGGTAAGACAATTATCTTTTGATTTCAGCTTCTTTCCTGCATGACATTAACTAGCCATTTAGCTGTTAAAAATTCTGGTTTTTTTGAGAGCGCTACACTTTATGAAGGATGGAAAAGCAGAGGAAAATTGAGAGATCTGGTTGGTTGGGAAGTCTGAATGCAAATGACAGGAAAGAAACAAATTCAGAGTTTTGATTTGAATTTGTCACAGTTATGAGTGTTTCTTTTATTTTCTTTTTTTTTAACTGACTAATCATTCAGTAGCAAGAGCACTTTCAAACTTGGAATTTAAAGCCAGGCATGTATCTTCACAAAAGAATTTTTACACCAAGAAAGAGTAAATTTGCATTTTAAATTGATTTGCAGGGATCATTTTAGGTATGAACTGAAACCAGTAACCAATAATTTAAGGGTCAAAATGAATGCAAGTCTTTGATATCTACGCAGTGCAGGACAGCCTTAGTTGACCATAGGGCATTGAATAAAAGGTATAATTTTCTGCTGTAGAATGTGGGAGTTGTGGAGATGTGAAGAGAATGCATGGTCAAGAAATTTGTTTTTCCCCCTAACAAATTCAGAAACAAATAAGAGAATAAACAAGGATGTTTTTCCTCAGTGTACAGCCAGTGTATCATTCAGCTCACATATCAGTGCATCATTGTGCTCGCATAAGCCAAGGCAAAGGATGAACACTGGTAGGTAAACAAATGTCAGTACTTAATGCACAACCCACATAAATGGTTGAAAAGTCAGTCAAGACTGTAACTATTTCTGTAACAAAACAGAACAGAATATTGAGGATAGTCCTTCAGAGTTTAGCCTTAGGCTCAGCATGCTCTGTTGTTAGGAGATTTGAAATCTCAGCTTGTTAGACCTCAATTAAGAGAACTATTCAGAGGGATCATTACTATCACCAGTAGAGGATTGCAGCAGAATGAGATTTGGGGCATATACATCCAATATCATCACAGATGTGGGAGCAGCAACTGACAGCATTAGGAAGCAAGTTAATAGAGGTGATGTTTGCCAAGCTGGGATGTGGTAGCATCCAAGTCAAGGGCATTTGCACACGTATGAAACATGCTGAAGCATCGGGATTGCAGTGGGCTAGCTTAGTGGGGGACTTCTCTTCCTCATCCTGAGAGAAACTACTGATCTCAAATGCTTTACCTCTCTTTATGTAATGGCAATATATTTAGTTAGGCAGGAAAATTTTCAGTAGATGAATAGAATTTTTAATGGGTTTGAAAATATGCTAACTTTTCTTCTGGAAGTTACAAAACAGACTATAAAGCCAAACATAAGGGGAGCACATCTGGTATGTGCTGTGTCTGTGAATAGAAAATTTGGAGAAGTTACCATTGATTGTAGGTAAAACAGTAGCTGTTCCTCACACACTTGAGGAAACAGGTGACACAAAGTGAAATGCCCAAAACTTGGGAATAATGGGCTCAGTGCTGCAGTTTGCTTCCTTCTGGCCTTTCAAACTGTTTGAGATGAGTTTAGCTGTTGATTGAAAATGCAAAATAAACAGGGAATGAACAGGTTGAAATGTGGCAGTGAGAAGAGAAGACTTCAGCAAAATCTACAGATCATGGCTTCCAAAAGAAAGTGTGGACTTGCTAGTGTAAGAACAGAGGAACTACTTGGAAACATTTTAAGAATTAAAAAAAAAATAATAGCGAGCCTATAAATAGTTCTTCTGGCAAGAAGAGATGATAGATAAAAACAGATTTGGGTTCACTGTAGTGATTCTATGAGGTATAACATGAAGACAGAGATGTTAGTGAAGTTGCCTTAGAAATCAAATCCATTTAAATCAATGATGCTAAAGTTGATGTGACAAAAATGGCTTTTAAGTCGCTTGTAAAGACCTACTTGTCTCTTTTCATGACTGGGAGTTCACAAGTTGTGCTGGTCTTGTGATATTAACTCCCCAGTACTCATGTGAAACCTCAGGTGAAATAAACACTTTGTTATGTAAATAAAAATGGTTTGAGAGTTTGGAGACGGATACAAACTAGAATCACAGATCAACATGAGTGTTAAGTTTTGCAGTCAGTATTTTTTTAATGTCTAAGCTCCAAAATTGTGATAGTTTTGCTATCTTTGAATAAATTGATTTAACTCACTATGCTGGTGAAATGACACACCTTAAAGGGCTAAAAAACCTAAATGCATTCTTCAGTCAGTTAATTTCCAAACCCAGAGTTACTAGGCTGAGGTGTTTCTTGCTTTAAATGTGACCTGATTGTACCAGTGACATCGAGATACTGTGAAATGAGAATTCCAGGCTGTGATTCACAAGCATATGGTGAGTGTGTTGTCAGGTCACCTTTTCTCTGAACTTCCAATGATAAAGCAGCTTTGCTTATTGGTTTTGTGGTGTATGCTTGTTTTTAGATTTGCCTTCCTAATTAAAATGTCTTCTGGCCTTTGACTGTAAATGCATAATTCACCTATCTTACTTATCTCCCAGAAATGAATAGTATCAAAGATGAAATATTTACAGTCTGTCTCCTGATATTTAAAAAAAGCAGTATTTGTAAATAAGTCAGGGCAAAAAAGTTCTTAGTCCTTCAATCATGTGAGTGAAGACACAATATTGATAGTAGTAAACCATAGTCAAGTGTTTTGCTTAATTTTTTTATCGGATCATTCTTATTCTTCCTTAGTCTTTAGTGTTCCTGGTCTTTAAATCAAACAGTTGTCTTACAGAAAATTGCAGAAATTAACCACCATATTTATGGCACTTTGTAAATTAATTCTTCAAATACTTAAGACAAACTTACTGTTTGAAATACTTACTCAAAAGTATATTTGGTACAATAAGAGTAAGTTCATTAATTCAGAGAAGTTCTGTGGCTTGATTCTACTTTTATTGTTCAAGGTTGAAAGTAACTAGTTATTTTGAATTGCTCCAGTGGTTTTACATTGATACTGTATGCTACACAGTCATCTGTAATAAGTAGGGAAAAGACAACTTCAATGCTGTAACTTTTTGCACAGCACTATAGTCAGTATTAGAACTTAGAAGTTTGGCTTGATGTGGTCATTGTACACTTCCCAGGGTCATTTAATGGAATGGACAGTCTCTGCATAGATAAATGAAGTAACCAGGCCAGCAAAACTCTGCAGAAGCTGATTTACTCGGGTTCTCAACACTGTGATGCAAAGGAGATAGCAATTTTACAAAGAATTAATGGTTTAAGATCATTAAGCAACCTGGTATTCAGATAAATTTAATAAGTTAAAATCAACTCCCTGTACTCTGAACTGATTTGTTTGTGCACACTTAATGCATTCCCCATTAATACTTAGTGTAAGCAATAAAATGCATGAGACCGGAAACCTATTTTGGTTTTTATTCTCCTGTTGTGGGGTTTTCAGAGCTGGAGGGTCACCAGGCTGGAGCTCATTATCAGAGTCAGTCTGGTAATGATGTTGATCTTTAGTTATTCCTTAGAGACAGGAAAGAAGATTCTCTCCTTACTACGATGGCTTTTGCCAATCTGTGTAATTTATATAGTTTGCTGAATTTATTTTCATGGCTCTGATTTCTGAAGCAGTGTGTGAGAGATCTTCCATGGTAACTCCTGTGTCAGCTTTCTTATGCTATGTCTGAGTGCTGGGTTTGGCTGGCATGGAGTGCAGGCACAGTTTGACTGGGGATGGAACTGTGGCTCAGCCTCAGCCCCAAAAGGCTACAGCTGTGTAGGACAGGTGAAGAGTATTGAAGGTAAAGAAAAGTGGAATGCTGAGGTGCACTTGGCAATCACAGAAAGGTAGAGAGGGCACACAGGTGTAATGCATGTAAGATGAACAGTATGAAAGGTTTTACTGAAGAACAGTAAAGTGCTGATGCTTGAAGCCTTCTTCTGTGTCAGTTGTACCTCCTCCATCAATAGAGGTAATGTTCTTCATAGTACCTGGTATGGGGCTGTTTGGGGTTTGTGCTGGAACCAGTGTTGATAACAGAGGGACGTTGTAGTTACTGTTGAGCAGGGATTACACATCAAGGCAGTTCCTGCTTCTCAACTTACCCCACCAGTGAGGAGGCTGGGGGTTCACAAGGAACTGGGAGAAGACACAACCAGAACAGCTGACCCCAGTTGACCAGAAGGATGTTCCACAGTGTATGGCATCATACTGAGCAGTAAAACCATGGGGAAGGTTGGTGGGGGTCATGTGCTTGGGGACTGGATGGTAATCAGTTGGTTGGTGGTGAGCAATTGTTTTAATTTGTGTCACCTGTGGGATTTACCTCTTTCTTTTTTTTTTTTTTTCTTTTAATTACATTTTTATTACTATTATTATTTTATTTCAATTGAACCCTACTTAGCCCATGTGTTTTGCTTTTACCCTTCCAATTCTCTTCCTTCCCATCCTGGTGGGGGAAGAAGTGAATGAGCAGTTGTGTGGTACTTAGTTTCCAGCTGGGGTTAAACCATGGCTGTCTGACATAGAAGCAGCGTTAAGTATACTGCTTTTGATACTACTTTTATCAGTGTCTTATTGCTGTGCCAGTAACAGTGTTAGTGGCCTGATTCTTTTTTCATTTGGGTTTGCATGTACTAAGCCTTTCCTAGGATAATGTGCTTCTTGGAGGAAGAAAAGTACTTCAGACAGTGCCTTCCCAAAATACTGTGACAGTGGGAACAGCAGCCACTGGATAGTTGCTCTCGTTAGGTGGTTGCATTTGCCATGACAACATAGTATAAGAAATGGGGGTATAGTAATGGCATTGAGAATCAGGTGGTGTACACTGCAGCACCTACAGTTGATTCCACTCTGTTTCTTGATGTTTTGAGGTGCAATTGCTTGAAGAGCTTGAGATAATGAAACTAATTGTGCCTATGACAATCAACACAGTGCAACTATGCTTTATAATTTTATCAGAAAGGATGAGTCTGCTCAAGGCCAGCTGAGCCCTTTGCAGCATCAAGCTTACTGAATTTGTCCTTTACGTGTTCTGCCATTCAGTGTTTTTTGCAAAGGAGAGTTTTCAAAACCATGTCTCACTTTAATACAAACAAACAAACAAAAACAGAATGAAAGGACCCCGAATTATAGAATCATAGAATGGTTTGGGTGGGACAAGACCTTAAAAATTACCTGATTCTTACCCCCTTACATGGGCAGAAATGCCTTCTGCTAGACCAGGCTGCTCATGGCCCCCTGGCCTTGAGCACTTCCAGGGATGAGGCATTCACAGCTTCTCTGGGCAATCTGTCCCAGTGCCTCACCACCCTCACCGTAAAGAATTTCTTCCACATTTAAACCTATTCTCCTTTAGTTTGAAGTCATCTGCTACTGATCTGTCCCAACATGATTCTGTGCAATGTCCCTCTCCACTATTCTTGTAGGGTTGGAGGTACTGGAAGGCACCAATTAGGGTCTCAACAGCTCTCTGTCTGTCTTCATAGGAGACAGATCTGATCCTCTTGGTGGCATCCCATGGACTCACTCCATCAAGCCTTGTGCTGGGACCCCAGATTGGATGCAACACTGCAGATGGGGTCTCACCAGAGCAGATCAGAGGGGCAGAATCATCTCTCCCTTGCCTTGCTGGTTATGCTGCTCTGGAGGTAGTCCATGATCTATCCCAGAAAATGAATGAGACAGAGTAAAAATAAAAGCAGTACTGAGATGTACCCAAAATGTAACTTCTCTTTAGTTTTTTGTTTTGATTGGTTGTTTTTTTTTAATTTAAGTATTTATTGTAAAATTGGATTTTTGAATCTACTTTTATAAGATGCTACTTTATTTTTTTAGAATTCTTTTTGCCATTTGGAACAACATTAATGAATTTATTTCATAATGTTACTCAGTTTCTTTCTGAAAGGCTCCAAGCACAATCAGGTCTCACTAGGCTTTACAAGATATGGTGTGTTATGAGGATACACATCTTAAGATACGTTTGCAAGAACTAGTGGAAAGCTTCCTATATAAATTTAATGCATAGAATCCAAAGCTTTTTGTGGTTTGTAGCTGCTAATAATCAAATGGGGCATCTTAATAGAAGTATTTTTGCACTTGCTAGCAGTAAGTCAAACCTTCCCTGAGGGCAACGTTTGCTTTTCCAGAAAACCTCCCTTTGATTATCTTTCCCCCACCCCACCCCCCCGAAAAAAAGCATAGCAGTAGAGCAGTGAATGTATCCAATGACATTTCTCATGCACTTTTAGATTATTAGCATGTATAGTGTGGGAGATATTTATAGCAGACTTTTTCTGTTTCTAATTTCAGACAATGTGTAGTCTGTTGTTCTATCCTGTAATGAAAGCTCCTGGTCATAATATGGATAATACTTAATTAGTTACTAACTTTTGCCTTTAAATTAGCTAGAATAAGCATTAAGTTATCTGCCTCCATTTTCAGTCAGCAGATACTTTTAATTTGTGTCTAATGAAAGTTCAATATGTGTCATGATGTTTAGCTTTCTTTTTCCAGATTTTTGCTATTTAATATCAATTATAGTAATGTATGCTGCCTACCCTGTATATGGATATGTTGCTCTTTATGTAAGGAATTAAAGAAAAGTAATTTATCCACAGAAGGTCTAATTTTCATACGTGCTTCCCAAAAGAAAACTCAGAAATGGTGGCCTAACTTTCAAGCAGAATCCAACCCATGCTCATAAAGGATGCAGATAAAGCTCTGAATACATTTTATGGATCAGATGGGATTTAGCCTGAAGGAAAGTATAGGATTAGTTAGAATGGCAGAAATATATGATGGATGTTTTTGAAGAACATTCTCTTGTTCAGAGGAGTACATGTGTGTTTTGCTAAAAATCTGGGTATGTAACTTCAAGGCATGAAGTCATTCCATCCCTTTTCTTAGAGCAGTTTCACTGTAGTTCAAGCTGCTGTCAGAAAGAGTCCTTGCGGGTGAGTGAGCAGACAAACCTCAGTGATATTCTGAAAGGTAGAATGGCAACTGCTGATATATATGTAGGCTAGATGAGTTATTGTTTCCCTGGGGCTTGGAAGTTAGCTATTAATCCAGTTTGCGTTGGCATTCAGTCTTTTTTTATAAATTAGTATATTATGTATCAGCATTGGGGCAAAAATCTCAAGGGAGTCAGGTAAAAGGTTCTCTTTGAATTTCTTGGTTGAGCATTGATAGATCTGCATTTTAATGAAATATATCTTAGAAAATAAATATAAAAAGAATAATCAATGTATTTTGAGTGTAACTCAAAAAATTCTTGTCTTCTATGCCCTGTATCATGCAGCAAGTGTTTGGTGGACTAATTGGAATGTATTTCTAAACTAGGGTATATTATACAGTGAGGTGGATGTAATAAGACCACCTAAATAATGCCTTTTCTTCTCTAAAGTGCAGTTAGACATGAATTAAAATGTCAGATGTTTTTGACAAGAAGGGAATTGAGCCCCAGCTAAGGCTTATTTTTACCTCTGCTGTTCCAGCACTACCAGATGGGTAGTTTAATTTCTTAAGATCCACTTGGGGTACAGAAAATGTAATGGCCTTATGGTCATGATGTTGGGCTGTCAGTGATAAATTCTCTGAAAAACTTACAGCTCCCAGAGGCATAATGCATTTTTTTCCATCTTCTGTTTCTCCTCAGTGGCTGAGAAGACCAAAGAGCAGGTGTCTAATGTTGGGGGAGCTGTGGTGACAGGAGTGACGGCGGTGGCACAGAAGACGGTGGAAGGAGCAGGGAACATCGCTGCAGCCACTGGCTTGGTGAAGAAGGATCAATTGGCCAAACAGGTTGGTTTATTTACAGTCTTTTCCAGGTGAAGAAGTGAGCAATGAGAGGCACATGAACTGAGAGGCAGATGGACTGCTTTCTGTCTCTCAGCCGTATGAGTGCAGGATGAATTGTGTTGTGCCAAACGAACAGCCAAGATGATGCCTGCTGTTTATAGCTTATGTTTTGAGTGACTTGTAGGATCTGGGAACTTGAGTACGATTAAGCATGGAACTTTACTATTCTGAAGTGTCTTAGTTAATTTGGATCTCACTTGGTTTAAAGTATGATCTAGTGGTGGTTCTGAACCTAGCAGCCTCTAGTGGAGGCCAGCTGCTGTAGGATAGCTGTGTAGTTTTGTGTGAACTGTAATTTTTCCACAGTAATTTGGGATTGAAAAGCAATCTCCTAGAGCTGAAAGATCAAGCGGCAAATCTCAGGTTTAAGAGCACAAGTTGTATCCTCTCTAGTTGTAGAGAGGAAGATTTGTGTACCAATTCACTGACTGGTTAGTCACATTAGACATTAAAGTCAAGATCTAGCTGGAGAGTCACTGTCTTCCATTGTCGCAATACGGCACAAAAGAACGACACTTGTGCACTGAGATGTCCAAGGCAAAAAAAGGGCAGTTTATTTACAGACCTTGACATTTACAGAATTCCAACAGTGGCTATGGATTGGAGGAAGAAAATTGTCCTCTCCAACCACACTGGTCAATCCAACAGTCCATCAATTTTCTCCTCCTACAGAAAGGAATGCAAACCAATCATTATTTACATGAAAAGTGCATGAGAAACTCCATTGCAAAAATGCAAACATCAGAAGGGGGAAGGAACTTTACAAAAACAGAGAAGAGCTGATGCTGGTCAAGAATATGACGACACGGACTCTGGCTCAGAAGGCTGACAATGACTGTTTATTTTCTGGGAATTTCTTCCCTTTTATGCTATTTTACAAAGAACAACCCAATGGGTGGAAGAAAGACAAACTTGTTCCATTACATTGGTCAAGTCTGAGGGACATCAAGAAAGAAGTCCTTCCTAGGGAAAGGAATGTAAACATAGGTTAGTTAGGAAAACATGTCTCTTGCTGACAGAAAAGTCTCTGGAAGAAAGTTTCAGAGGAACCAGCACATCACAGGTATGAACCAGAGCTACAAAGAACAGGGTGACATTCCATTAATGCAGTGACACTATCTCAAAAATGCCTCCAAGTAGCCTCAAGTATTCAGATTAAATTTGCTCTAGGTCATCCTATAGAACACTAAGTATTTTTATTCATACAATATAGTTAATATTGTTCCACTAATGCTGGGTGACAAGTGACCCCAGCTAGTGGGAACGATGCTTTTCAAAATGTGTGTGGTGGTTTTTGGAGACAAAAATAATCCAGAAGAGACAAATACCTTCTTTTGTGCTGTTTTCTCTTTGAACATTTAAGAGTTAAACAAAAATAGGATTAGGAAGAGTACTTAGTATTTACACAAAAATATGGCTGTCAGGAAATTTGGCATGAAGTTCTGTTGTGTATCTTGTTTGCAGTTAGTGTCCAGAGGAGTTGTAAAAATTGAATCCTTAAAAATTGGAGGGTTTTTATCCTTACTGAAGTGTAGTCCTGCCTGTCTGACAAATCCTATTGGTGCTTTACTATGGGGAGCAAAAAGGGATATTACATTGTGGTAGGCATTCATTTCACTGCAGTGGATTGTCTTGAGAACATCTCCCAAGCAGTTTTAGTCTTTCTCAAGTCAATATTCCTGGGGGCTTCTTTAGTCTGCTTTTATTTAGCCATATGTAACATGCTGCTTTTGATGTGGTCACAGACCTTTGTAAAACCTGTGCGGGAAGATTTGCAAAATGGACAGTCGAATGAACTATCCAGGGGATGCATGAATGTGGCATGGTCACAGTGGTCACTGCCTTTTGTTTTTACTAAAGCTCTTACACAATTTTATGCTGAGAATATTCTTTTCTATCCGCAGCTCTTGAAACTCAGTGTAATAAGCATCACTGCTGTAATGCACAATTACCCCCCTTAGTATTGACCATAACTAATGCCTTTTTTTATCTCTTTCTGTAGAGAGAGATCCCTGTAATTATTAAGTATAAAGCAAGTGTCTACTGACTTTCATTTAAATCTGTTCTCTGTATTGTAAAGCTTAAGTCTAAGTCGTGATGGCTGTAACAGAATAAAATCACATCTGTGAAATGAAAGAACATCCATAATGTACATGGATATTATTCCTATTAATAGCAACATTATTCTGAACTGGTGTTTTGTTCTTTAGATATGTAAAATCATTCATTTGAGGCTCGATACCAATATTTTTAGATTGATATTCTTAGCCATCTATGCAGTATGACCATGTAGCTAATGAGTATCTGTGGCCCCTCCTGGACTGCCTTGCATCTCTGTCTTTTACTGGTTTTTCAAGGGATGAGTAGCCATTTCGAAAATGTTAATATCAAAACTGAGTCACATAAAGTTATTTTAAAACCTAGTGGGTTTGCATTCCTTTGCAGCTCGGAGGCACATGAGAGATTTTTGCTTGGATTTTCCAGGTAAACTGACAGTTGGGTAGGGCAGGTGTGGGCATCCAAAATAGCAGTGGGACACAGGTTCTTTGGAGGAAGCAGGGTGAGCCTTTCTGAGATAACAGAAGGTCCCAATCAGGCATTCAAAGTATCAATGTAACTCTGTAAAATTGTATGTGTTAAGGCTGCTTGCCTATGTGAAAGCCTGCAGTCTTGTATGGTGACTGGCATTTTTCTTGTGCCAGTGGATGGAAGTTTGGTTTTGACTTTCAACTAATTAAAAACACTTTTTTTTTTTTTTTTTAATATATGTACCTGTGGATGCAATGATACTTATGCAAAGGAAGTACTTAGCAAATTCATGGTAAAATGTCTTCTTGAGAAGTTTTTCCAAGCTGGCCTAGTGTAGCCTTAAAAACTGGTGTGCTTTGGAGCATGAAGCACAAGCCTAAGCAGCCAAGTGAGGTCAGGCTGGAGGGCTGCTGTGACACCCCACTGTCACCCACCTGCCCTGCAGCTGGTGTAAGCAGGCAGTGTGGAGTGACAGCTGAGACAGTGAGAGATGGGGATGACTTGAGAGTGCCCATCTGAGGCTGCCTGGGGGAGTTCTGCTTGGCAGAAGCTCACTGCTAAACACAGCCAGGGGTAGTAGTGGTTTGTAGCCTCAAATTAATTATAAAAGGGCTAATGTACTGCAAGCAGTACATTTTACTGAACAACAAAACATATATTGTGTGCCTCTGTGTGTTTTATTTCTGTGTACAGTGTGTCTTCTAAATGAGTTTTTTTAAGTAAAAATTATTGATAGCTGCATTTAATGCGGAGATGAACATGAATGTTCTATTTGCAAGTCAGCCTGAGTGTATGGATACAAATGGGGGAGGGAGGGGGGGCTGTACCAGCAAGTGAGTATCTAGTGTATAATATTGTGTGAAAACAAAATATGGATTACCAAGTTTATTGTGTTCAGATAGGTAATTAATTGAAGTTCTTACCTCACTGAATCCATGTCATTTGGTTCCCTGGCATGTCAACAATAAACAGTTGCCAACTTCTATGATTTCCATGCTGAGTAATTTTATTTTTACTGTTCTAGCACCAAGATTCCCAGTCAAGCTGAAATGCCAAGGTTCTTTGAGTGCCCTATGATGCTATAGTCATATAGATTTCATGTGCTGTAGATTTTACTAAAATAAATAGATAGGTCTTGTCCTTAAGATTTTTGGATTCTGTATGGATCATGTTTGGTATCTCTGCTGAATTTTTTTTTTCCTAGTGTCTCAAGTTATTGCATTTGCACTAAATAGCATTGAAAACATAAAATTACATTAGCAGGTAACAAGTTAGGTAGAGGATAGGCTTCCTGAGTAGGTAATACAACTCACTGGTTTAATTATGAAGCTTCCAGTGAAAAAAAATCTCTGTATGTCAAGACTGACCATTTAGGCATTAGGTGTTTTCTTCTATAGAAAATATGAATTAACCAGGATCCCTTGCTAATTGCATTTAATGTGAAAATTAATATAGGAGAGTAAAAGCAATGGCAAGCTTGCTGTATCTCCCCTTCCCACTTCATGCATTTCCTGGCACTTCTTAGAATTCAAACAGTGTCATAGCATAAACATTCAGTGTAGTGGAATCCACAGGTTTTTTTGCTTTACTTACTACTTTTCTTTTCTAGACCAGCTCATCTTGTGAACCACCAACATTTTCCACAGACATGATACTTTTTTCAGAGCTGGGGTGAATAAATTCACTTTGGGGCATTACCATAATCAGATAGAAAAGTATGTAGAAGGCTTTTTGATCCTTCTTATAGGGAAGCTCCATGAGACATGATGCATTGCTGAGACTAAAGACATGATGAAACACCTTTTAATTTTGGTGATAGCAACTCAGATTTGATTAAGACACCAATCATCACAGTCATCTGTTACTTGATCATTTGGGAAACCTTGCTAGTAGAAGGAATGCAAACCCTCTGAGTGTCTCTGGAAATTTGTCTTTCAGTGGCAGAAGGAAGGATACTTTTTCTGCTTTATTAAGCACCAATTTCTTAAATGTAAGTGATGCCACTTCTTTCAAAGATTTGATTTGTTGCAAACTGAGATTCCTGCGTGTCCCCAAAGAAGTTTTTCCCATCTGTAGTTTAAAAAACCAAAGAAGCTGAATATGAAATCTTGCAGTTTCGCACTTTACACTTTGATTTTTAGAAATAGAGATCAGTTTAGAAACCCTTCTGTAGAAATCTTATGCAGAAATAACTTAGGCATGACATTTGACTTCTACTGAAGTTATTTTGGGTATCAGTTCCCAAAGTTTGAATACCAGCATTAAAGTCCCTAACACTGCTTTAGTGCTCTCCTTGTTACCTGCATACAATAAAAATGCCTAGCTTGGTAATGAAAAAGCTTTGACAGACATTTTCTTGTTTTGCCTCTTTTTATCTTTTTGAGATCTATTTAGTGCATTTTCTTTGCTACAGTGCCATAATACTGACATGGCATGTGGAAAATTCCTGGAACTTTAAAAATTAACTTGAATGGTGGTTTTTTTGTTGTAAATAAGGTTCTAGAAGTAGGTCTGATCAGTGCAGGCTTTGGGTGTTGGTGGAACCATGTGTCTTGACAGAAAATGAAGATCTCCTGGTTCTCTGACCATCTCAGTGTTCAGTATACTGTACAGGGTGCTTGGCTTGATGAAGAATCACCATTCTATAGCTTAGTCAATTTATTTTGAAAAGCTTGGCTAATAGCACAAAGGAAAAGCTGTGGAGCAGAGATGTCCAATTTCCTTTTTCAGAAAGTCAATTAGAGAGGTTTTTACCTTTACATTCCCTTGCGGGTTTTTTTTTTGTTTTTTTTTTTTTTTTTGCCACTTGCCACATGTGTCCCAAAAATAAAAAGCAAGATGGTAAGTGCAAGCTGCATGAGACTTCAACTGTTGTTCTTTAGTTGGAACAAGCAGGTCTCCCAGAGTGTTTAGTATGAGCAAAACATCAAGCCTTGATTTAAGCGAGGTGTTTTCAGTAAGATTTTAATGTGCTAAATGCAGAAATAGCCTCCACTCAGTTAACTTCTGGAGTTAAATATTTTCTGTAAATACTGTAGAGCAAGTAAGCTTTAGGGGTACAGCATCTAATTGACCTCCTCAACTGCTTTTTACCCTTTATGGCTCTAATAAAAGTCGCAGTAGAGGATAGAGAGGTTTGATTTAATATATTAAATAATCTAGATCCCTAGCAGGACTGCCAGGCAGTCGTAAGTCTAGCCCATCATGCCTGAGGCAAACAGTGCCAGTTTGTCTTGTGCAGTGCAGAGAGATGGGATTTCTGATTGTTCAGGGTGGGCCTCTCTGTTCTGATGTGACACTCCTGGCTGGTGTGTGGGTGCAATTACAGCAGTGGTTTGGAAGTATAAAATGTTTTGGGTTGGAAGGGACTCTTAAGATTATTGAGTTTCAAACCCCTGCCACAAGCAGGGACACCTTCCCCTAGGCCAGGTTGCTCAGTGCCCCATCAGCCTGACCCTGCAAGCTTGCATAGAGTGGTTTCTGGTGGGATAACTAGCACACAGTCCAGGAAAGCAAAGTAGTTTAGGTGATTTGTAGGAGAAGGCCTGCTCAGATAGCCACAGCTGAACATCAGCTTCACTTGCTCTCAAATTTCTATTTGAATAATATTGTGCAGAGTTTATAGTCTGGAGTAGGTTTCCTTTTTCCCTTCTTGTTTTATTCTTGATCTATGCATAATGTATGAGTGACTGCTGCAAAACAAAGAGGATATTTAGCAGCTATTAGCAGTATTTCCTTTTTTAATATCTGTAGATTGATTGAGAGTGGAAGAATGAGGGATAGATTTCCCATTAGGGGATACACACTTCTCAGGAGCTGATGCACAGAAGACCCTCAAAGAGAAAGCCTTTGTTAGCTGTTTCTTTAAATTCTGGAAGGAAGTAGAACTGTCAGTGAGCTGACATCTCTTTGATTGCAGCATAGCTGGACTGATTTATTCTGGTAGAGCTTTTCTTACTGATCTCAGAATTAATGATGGCATGTTATACTAAAATATCTGTAACAAATTCTTTCTACAATACTAATCCATATTCTAGGAGCAGCAAACTCTGATTTGTTATAAATTGTAAGGCACCCACAGGCAGGTGATATTAAAGTTTTGAATCTGCTTTTTTGGTGGGAAAGTCAAAAAATCCTTATCTAGGTTGTACAGAGGTACAGTCAGTAGACCTGTGAAATTGTGTTGCAGTCCAGTATGAGTTCTGACTGTTGGAGTGCAAGTGGCTTTGATTTAGTGCTTTGCATTTATTTTGGAAACACATTACAGTTGCAGTTGAGGCCACTTAATTCAGTTTCATAAATGCAGTTCTGTTTTCTCTTGGTGTTTCCACATGAGCAAGCCTCCCATATGTAGCTTAGTATATGTTGATACTGCCTAATGGCACAGTAAAGAACAGTGTGGAGTGTGTGAAGCAGACTCCCAATGTTTACAGGAAGTCTGATGGAATATGCTAATGATGCCCACAGAAAATATGCTGATTAATAGGAAGGGTACAGAAGTCACAAAGCCAGCAAGGAAATACATTTTTTCTTCTACTTTGCTTTTTCTTTGTAAGATTTCCTTACCTGTTTCTTCCTTCTTGGTAGGTATGTGCACATTTTGGTAGCACTTCTGCATGTGAGTAGATTAATTTTATGTCGCTTTGAACACCACTGTTTGAAATATTTAAAAATAGGCTGGGTTATATATGCACAGAAAATAACAATCCAAAGAACCAGAAGGTGGGAGATGGGTGGCTGTAGATAGAAGTGGTAGAGTTTTTGTGTGTGTTGAAGTGCTGGTAGAATTTTGAATAGCAACTTATGCTTGACCTCCCTGGTTGACAGAGAAAATGCTTAGCAACGTGCCCCACAGTAGGATATGTTTTTTCTCAGAAGGCAAAATAGCAGTATTTGAAGGAAGACCATGTTTTCTCTGTCAAAGCATTTCCATTCATTGATATCTGTGACTTAAGCAGAACTTGAAGAAAGAAAACTTGTAAGATGTTATGAAAATATCCTGGTGGTTATTGCTCTTCATTAATTCAGGAGCAAAATGTCAGTGTAATATAAAGGTCTTGTGAGTTTTCCTGGTTTCCTAATGGGTTCCATGCTGTGAGAACATTTTAGTGCAGACTCATGTTCAGGGTCTACCTGCTGCCTTCACTACTTCTCACTATAATATATTCCTCATTACTTGTAGAGAGGTTGAGTTGAGGAGCTTTTGGATGGCACCATATTGTCCTTCATTTTCTAGCAATTGCTTTATCTCAGATTTATCTTTGTGGAGAAATTAGGTACCCCCATCTTAAACTGAGTATGCCTGTCTCCCTTGATCTCTAAGACGAATTGTTTGCTAGCTGATGGAAGGGTAAACACACTATCTACTAGGAGTGGTTCATGTCATGCTAATGAGGTAATATTTGTAATATCTACAAAGAACAGAACATAATTTTTAATTTTTTTCTTTAACTTATGAGGGAGAAGCAAAAGACATTCCCTATCCTTTACCAGGAGTAAAGGGTTTTTTCTGCCTTCTGCATTTATTATAAGGATTTACTTGTGTGCACTCTGCTCTCTTTCTTTACTAGTATCTCCCTTCCACCTCCTATATCCTCCATCTCCTGCTTCTGTGTAGCTTACCTAATATGCCCCCACAGCACATTCCAGGCTTCTGTGTTACCTCCCATCTGTAGGTATGGCCACTGCATTATGGAATTCTCTCAGGCAAGCTATGGAACCAGTTTAATTTCAGTGTCCCTATTTATGGGATTTTATGCAGTACTCACAGAATTTATTTTTTTTTCTTGTTCTAAATAGTTGCCAATCCTATGCTGAATATTCGGGAAGGTGCTACTTGGTGAGAGGAATTCATTTGGGGATAATATATATTTCTGCCAACTATTCCTGTTCTTGCCCACTTTGAGTGAATGATCGAGCAATTTTAGATGGGAAATAATTTCATGTAACCCAGGATAGCTGGGCAGGTTGTCAAGCGGCAATTTTGTGCAACTTAAGGTAAGGGTTTTATGAGCTTCCAAATACTACTAGTAGGTTGCTATAAATGTCTCCATAGCATTTCAGTGCTCCTTTCCTCTGCTGGCCAAGAAGGAGTGTGTAAGCCTTGGAAGGTAAGAAGCTTAAATGTGATTCATTCTGTGCCTATCTGGAAGTCATTGTCTCCAGAAGATTTGTGATGGTAGCTGGTTGCTGATGTTGTAAAAGCCAAGGACTGCAGCTGGCAGGTTTTTTTTAGCTAGCAGTGAAAGTTTATGGTGCTGAAGTGATGTTTTGGCGAAGCACTGCAATGTGTGTTTGTCTGCCAGTCTCTTCAGCAAAGCACTGCAGTGGGATCTTTAATAGGCATGAGTAGCAAATTGGGGTCTTAGATTGATGCGGTGATGAGGGCTGTATAAATTTCAAGAATTGAAATGTGAAGTAAATATCTCGCTGTGGAGATAGAGATTAATCTGTGTTTTCTGAATGTCAATCCAATGTCATCTCCCTCCCAAAGAAATCCTGTAGGTTAAGCGAGAGAGGGAGGATGAAAGAAGTAAGGTGGGATGCTTTATTGGGACTGCCTAATTACTGGCAGTGCCGTTGTTACTACCAGAAGAAAGGAAGTTTATATCAGGATACTGGTGATAATTAGGCAAGTATTACTGTCATATGATATGTACCAATTTGTGTGGCTATTTTAATCACTGATAGAACTTCCTAAAGAAGCTGTGGAGAAATTGATGAAAGCTTGGACATAGCCTGCAGATGTCTGGGACTTTTTTACAACTGTAGGGAAAATAATGAAAGAGATGATCCGTCTTTTCTACAGTAAGCTCTTGTTAAACTCTGACACTCACCTGCTTTCCACTGTGTTAATTTGTTTGTAAGAAGAAGTTAAGTGGCCTCGATAAGGATGATTGGTAGTAATTTTTCCATTTTAAAGTACTTGTCTAAGAGTGTTTCAAAAGTTTCCATGGCATATGTGGACACTGGAATTTGTTACTGGACAAAGCTACATTGAATGTCTCAGAAATGCATTGGAACATTTAGATTGCAGACATCTTTTTTTTGCCAGTGGCTTATCTAATGCAAAATATTCCCTATGAGGGATCTGGAGGTGTAAGTTGCTAAAGTTGTCCTTCAAAAAAACATGCTTTTTGCGAGACTGGAGCAAGCAGAAAGCCTGATTCTGAAGTGTATTGGACATATTGATTGCCCTCCAAGCTGTTGGTGTTAGCTTTCAGAGCTATTTCCTTGTGCTCTATTAGCACATGCCCTGGAGGTTTGCCAGGTGTGGGTCAGAAAAGTCAAAATCGAGCTCAAGATGAGGAGGCGCGGTCAGTAAAGAACTACTTTTACCCTGCTTGGTGGGTTAGCTATGAACAGAAAGAGGAGCTGTCTGTAATTGCCTCTCCTTCAGAAGCACATAAAACAGGATTTATGCCTTTGAAGCAGCCTAATCCCTCTGTCCCACCTCCCACTCCATCCTGAGTAGAAGGGGCATCACCTGGAGTAGCTGATATCCTGCCAGTATTATGTCAGCCATGCATATTTCTTCTCAGGGGTTGTGGGATGATGCAAAGGCTCTGGGCTTCTTTGACTGACCTCTGCTATGCCTTTTAATTGTGTAATGTAGTTCTTTCTTCATGTACTCCTATTTGTAAGAAAGATATATGGATTTTTTTGTCCTTACTAATTCCCTGTGATGGTTTTAAGGCCCAAAGGGTTCTTTGTGGTCTAAATGAACATGCATTTCCCTGGAGTGGTGTTAAAAATTCAATTAAGGTGTCAGGTTGTGTGTCAGTCATGAGAAATCTCTACTTACCCATGGAGACAGTATTTCTAACAGGGAATGTCCATTCAGGATGAGGAAGACAAGAAGCAGTGGTTGAAATGAGCTATCACATCTAAAGAAAATTATTTTTACAGCTTGTAATGCAAAATGTGCTTGGGAAAGGAAATGACAAGGCAATTGAGCTGGGTTACAGAGCACTTTTAAGACTTGCAGGTTCTCTTGATTTTATGTGAGCCTTCAGGAAGGAGGCTGGAAGCTGTAAAACCTGTTAGCATCTCTGGTGTTGAGAATTCACTATGACCTTCTGATTGCTTCTAGTTTGAAGTGTTCTTAATTATTAAGCTAATAGTTTGTAATAAGTTAATACTTTAAAGGTATTGAAATGTGTGGTTAAATTGTAAGAGTGTATGCAGTTGCTGGCCAGTTTGATAGAATTTATATCCATAATGAAGTTTAAAGATGATAATGTGTGCATGAAACACTTATACTTTGCCTAATGAATATACTTATGTCAATTAAATATAATAACATTACTCTGGTGGCATCAAACACTTCAGTTCATTACTTAACAACCAGCATATCTTAGCCATGTAAGAACTGCACTCAGAGATGCTTGTTTAACCCGTCTGATTTAGCTAATACTACATGTGGTTGATCTGAACAAATTATTCTGTTCTGATTCCTAGTAGCATCAGTTTTAGTGGCTGGGTCGTTTTTAATTTTGTGCGTGTGGCAGATCATCTTACAAATCTCTCAAGATATAACTGACCAAGTTCAGACAGACTGTATGCAAATTGTTTTGTAGAGAAAGGTCAGAGGTCAAATAGAGCTGGAGGCTGAATTAATTTCCCTCTCTGGAGAAAATTATTCTAACAGGTCAACAGTTAAGTCATTGTGGCTTCACACAGATCTTCGGATGGAAGAAAGACTTCCTCCCTTCTCCTCATCCCTCCCTTGGTCTTAGAGTTTTTTCTGAAGTGCATTTGTTGTATTTGATGATGCTGAACCAATGCATTTAGCAGCTAAACTCTCTTCCTTGTCCACAGCATAGGCATAGGCTTTATGAGCATATAATTGCATAGCAAAAGTTTAAAAGGTGAAGGCAGGAGGGATTAGTGATGGCTGTTGTGGTAGAATGCAGTGCAGGGCTGTCAGACCAACAGGTGGAAGATAGAAACTTTTACTAGGAGCCTTACATCAGTCGTTACCTTTTGTTAGCATGGAATTGATGAAACAGCTTCTTGCAATGAGGGTACATTTTTTTAAGCACCATTATTTTCAATAGATTCCATGTGTTTACTTTTTAACAAAAATCTAAGTAATAGCTATTCCAGTAGGTTTGAAGGAGGTCTTGTGTTCACATACAGCTGACCTGAAGTCTGAGCCAGAGTAGTGAGCTTGCATTTTCACAGTCACCACCATAATGTTTCCTCTGTAGCCTATTTTTGGAAGGGGTGGTGTGCTCATCATTCACAGGAAAAGTAACAGATTTAGCAGTGCCTCTTTCCACCTCCTACACACCATCTATGAGATGGAGTTTTTAAGTCTTAGCTGTCTCTGTAGATTTTTCCCTGAGCTACATTTCGGATGTACACTTTATAATGCAGCTGGTTGGACTGCTGTAAATGCCAGCTGTTGTCCAAACTGAGAAATAGGGGAGGCTGGGAGAAGTAATGAGACCACTTTAAAAAGCACAGCTTAGACCTTGCTTCAGAATCTATTTGGAGTAATGTAAAATTCTTGCTGAAAGTTGAGTAGTGGTGGATTTGTTCTTCTTTTCCCAGCCACTGTGTTCCTTAGCTCAGCTCTATGCCTCTGGATTGTGTGTGGCACATTATGGGAAGGGAAGCTTTTGTTAGGCCTCCTGAAGGAGATTCAGACTGGGGAATTCATCCAGGTATGCAGGCTACATGAAGAAAATGCAGAGGCCTACTGGTTGTACTTGAAATAAAATGAGTATCACAGCTGGTCAAGGTGTCAGGTTAATGTGCTCCACAGAGGCTTAAGGACATTCAGTTGCTTCAAGCTTTCCCTGTTTATCTTGGATTTAAAGTTGAGAAAGGAAACAGTGACCGATTTGACTGGGACATATGGTAAACCCAAACTTTCTCTGCATCCTCTAGTTAGCAAAAATCTACTTGTGGAATCAAAGCCAATGGTGGGGATGAGCTGGGTTCAGGAAGGCTGGAAAGACTGGTAGGGGATATTTGATCACCAGGGAATAAGTGGGAGGAGAAAACAGTGGCATATATGAGAGAAGGTAGTTCTTGATTCCCCTTGCATGAGGCAACCTCTAACCCTGTTTCTGTGGGGTATGGGATGCTGGCACAGAACTTGCTCTCCAGAAACCTTTCTGCTTCTGGGAACACAGAAAAGGGGCTCAAACTCTGATATGGGATGCGCAATGGATTCCAACTTTGTCTAACATTGATAATAAATGTGAATCCCTTGCAAAGAAGAAATTGGATTTTAGGTCCTTTTTTAATAATTGCTCTGCATCTGTCCTGATGTTGATCTCTTTGATAATTGCCAGCAAACTTATTTGTAGCGGAGCTTTCTGTGTGCTGACTGCTTTTAAATATCTATCCTAGCATCTAAAATTGGAGTAGTTTGGAAAAGCAGGGCGTTTGAGTGATTGTTTTACAGGGATGTAGATTTGGCTAAGATTTCAAATTACCTGAAAGGATCTGTACAGGGTCCATCATGTCATGTCCTCAGCTTCTGCTTTCATGTTCCACTCTTCAATGCCTGAGGCATATTTTGAGCTCTGTGCAAGCCTCCACATCCACCCAAATGTTCTAGATTGTATGCTGGCATCTCACTAGCTCACCTAATTAGTACCCCTTGCCCCAAGGAGAAAGAAAAACATCAGATTTTTAGGATCTTAAGTTTGAATGGGTTTGTATGCATTAAAGAAGGATAAAAGGAATTTTCAGAGATTATTAAGTTTAAGAAAAATTTACAGCCATGTGCTTTGTGTGTGTTGATTATCTGTGTTTAAAATAAAATGAGAATACCTTCTAATTTTTCCAGTGAGTTAAAATATATCCAGTGAGTTCTATAAGAGAGAAAATCTGGGCCTTAGGTCCATCTGTCCTACAAGCACTCTTGTGTTCTGTAGAGAAGCCCTATCCTTTTGGTTTCCATTGGGTGCACAGCTATTTCATCAGTCTGGTACAAGATCATATTGCTCCATCAGAGAATCAAGGAGTGACTTGGGTTGGAAGGAACCTTAAGGATAGTCTTCTTCCTACTCCCCTGCTGTTATCATCCTTGCTCCTCTGGCATGGTCTCTGCAGCAGTCCTGTGGAGGTGACAATGACTGCCATGTATTGGTAGACACCAATCTCCTCTTTGCCAGGATGGCAAGGGCAGTGATTGGGAGTGGTATTGATACTTGAGAGAAATACTGTTTCAACAAAGTATAAAGGATTTTCGCAGGGCATTTCTTATGGGCATTTCCTGCCCCGATCTCCCAGGCAGACTGGTAGGAGATCAGAACTGGATTGGTGCTTTCCTGCTTTTCCTGCAAATCATCAATGTGCAAGTCAAGGTAGGCTTTTTATTACCCTAATGCTCAGCTTTGCTTTTGTAAAGGCTACCTTGCTTGTCCATGGGTGAACAGGTACAAACAAGACTTTTATCCACAGTGGCTATGCAGGAGAAATTGAGTATGTAGCTTGGCTAGATTCATCTTTATTGAAATATAGCAATGATCTAGGAGAAGTAAGAGCTCATGTAGACTTTTAGGGTTTTCTTTACATTTAGTTGAACATATCTGACATTCAAGGAGAGGAACAAACCTGTCATAGCATTTACCAAACATTTTTCAGAAGGAAGAAAACTTGAAATTGTTTGTATTTTTTTTGTTTTGACGTGACTGTTGACTACTTGCAAAAAAAATTCCAATGTAACTGTTAAAATCATGACTGCGTTTCAAGCTACTGTATGTAGCATATTTATGAAGAGCTTTTGTGTTGCAGTGTCTCATCTGTTATGTCCCTTTTTGTAAGACCATCATTTTTTGATTGTGATATCTAAGATGCATTGGATTGTTTGGGTTTTTTTGAATCTCTTCTGGAGGAGAGGCAGGAATTTGGCTGGCTCATCTCCAGACATTGTGGCTTGTCTTTCAAAACACTCAGCTAGCTGTTGGTTGCTCTTTGTTAGAACATGCTGTGCTTTCACAAAGCTTAATTCTGCGTGTGGCCAGTGTTTGAGACTGATTTGAGAAGTGAGGACAAAGAAGTGCAGAAATAGAATTTATCTTTGATTAAGGAGCTATCTTCCTCACAATGAGGTGTTGCATGAAGTTCCTTCCCTCACTTGTTTTGGATGAGTAGTAACAGAAGCTTTGAAGGGCTGCTAGTAGGATCCAAGCTATGCAAGGAGTTAGGGAGATGGACCAAGAAGCTCTTGTTTTGGCTGATGACTTGATCTGTCTCTCTCAAGAAGCAAATTGCTCCAGTTCCAAAATCAAAGGACAGGAGTGCAACACCTGCATGCTCTGTGGACTGGCCCTGGAAAGACTTGGAATGTGCATGAGAATCATTCACTGTAAAAACATGCTCATGCTTGAGTGTGTGATTCTTGTGATTGTCTTTGTTCAGGAGTGCTAAATAGGCTTAAGTGCTTTAGTATGTTAATGTTAAAACCAGAAGTGCATCTAGGGTAAGACTCAGCTATTCTTCAGCCCATCAGCAGTGCTTTGATGAGCAGATAAACAGAACTGCTAGAACTGCTGCCAGTTGGGGCTGCTTAAGAAGGCAGGAAGGTTTGAAAGGTGATTGCAGGAAAAACAAGCAGAAGTGAATGGGCATATTGATAAAATAATATACGCATTGTCTTGGTTTGGAAAGACAGATATCTGCCAGGGAAAGCTGGAGTTTCCCTTAGAATGGGGAATGTAAACCCCTCACCCCCCACCCCCCCAAAATTATAATTTTGCAATCAAGGGCTTTCAGGCAAATATTTGGGAATAGGAATAACAGTTNGATGCACCTCTGGGGAGGGTATAGTCCAGGAGGAAGGTGTTAATGGCCCATTATCAGAAGGTGTCAGGCCCTCCCCCCACCTTGAGTTACAAGAGATAAAGAGGAAAAAAAGGCATCTCCCCAACTGCTTTTAACAGGTGAAAATAGAATACACACCCCTGGCTCCACTACCCAAGACACGCATCTATAGAACTGGTTACCTAGAATTCTAGCATATTTTAACAATGCTAGTATGTCGTTTTGTAGTTGTTCTGGTTAACAGTAGGCTTTCTCAGTCAGGTCTCTAGGTGTACTAGCTAAAAGGAGTTCATAGTTCCATTACGTAAAGTCAGCCCTTGGGATGTTTCTATGTCTGGGCCTTTTTGAACTCTGTATTTGAACAGTTGTGACTTGTTTCTGCTTATCTTTTACTGTTGGAGCAGTGCATGCTGCAGGGTTCAGATTTTTGTTGATAATCTCAACTATCATCTGGTGAAGTTGTATATGACAGAAAAATTATAATAATTGTCCTTGACAAAACAAGAAACCAAAACGCTGAGAGTTTTGCTACCAGACATTATTGAGAAACAACTAAATAAGTCTCTGTAGGGTGGAAATAAATGGGATGTGTAATTTTTCTGGCTTTAAATGTGACATGAAAATGTTTTGTTCCTCATTGTTCCTTGTATTGTTCTTCCATAGCCTCTGGAGAGTTGTCTTCTCCATTATGGGAGTCAACATCAGTCATCTGGGCAGCTGCTGTTCCAGAGGCATCAAGCACTGTGTGGATAATATCCAAATAGCACAGAGCAGGAAATAATATCATAGTCATACCATGCAAAATGGTGTTGGGGTTGGTTAAATTCAACCCTTGTTCCCATTTGATATGTCTGCATGAAGCAGGGCTATTATGAGCCTGTCAGCTGTCGGTTCTGTCTTGTACTCTTGATCAACCTGATACGTCTTCTAGATTGGCAAGCAACTAGAACTGACTAAGAACAAGAGGGTAAGGCTGGTACAGTGACAGCTGGTGGCAGTTAAGTTTTCTTACTTCCTTTGACAGTAAGTTTTTATTTCACGTCTTGTTCAGCCACCTCAGCGTGGACTGTCACTCTTTGACAGCAAGTAAGGGATGATCTTGTCAGTCAAACCTACTCAACAGAAAACTTGTTCCATTTACTTCGTGTTTGATTTCTATTTTGCCTTCTATTCAAAATTGTTCTGATCTTGGAGTAGTTCATTATGCCATATAAAGAGTTTTGTTTTTCAAGTCTGTGTAGACTGAACATCTGAGAACCTGAGATAATTTGGTGCATGGCCATATTTTACTGAATATTTTATTCTATTTCTTGGTCATCAGTAGTAACATAATTGGGATATTAGTGAAAAGTACAAATGTCAGGCAGCAGGATCTTCTTGTCAGGGAAACTGCTTCTTCAGCTGTGAATATATAAAATAATGTTCAGTCAAGCATTGCCCAGAAGTGTTTTGCAATTAAAAAAACAGCGCAGATGTTAACTATGCTCTTGGACAGATCATCCAGACTGTCATCTGTTTGCTTTCCCAAAGTTCTATTGTATCTATATGCATTTAGTCTATTGTGGTGACATATACTGACTTTTAACTCCTTTTCCCTTCTGAAAAATCATTATGTTAAGTCTGAGGTAAGAAGTCATAATTTAGAACTCTCCTGTCTTTTTTTTTTTTACTGCTTTCACTTCCACCTTTCCCAAGCCAAGCAATTGGGTTCTTCATTGCCTTAGACTCTGAAATATAGTAAGCTATTAGAGTTTTCTTTGTTCTGTCAGAGAAGCAGGCAATTACTGTGAGATGATGGGAGTTTTTGATTTGAAATGAGATAGTCATCACAAGGCTGGTGACTTTTGAGTTTTCAGTTACTTTATGAAGCCAAAATGGTAGAATAGTCTATCTTCTAGTCTTTTTTCATGTCCATCACTGGAAGAAAAGGTGTTTAAGTGAAAATGGAACAGAGGGCATTTTGTGGTTCCTATGGAGTTTGACTTATTTGATTTTTTTCAGTCTAACTACTAGTAATCAAGGATGGAGACATGTTTACAACAGGGAGGCATTTCAGAGGAGTAGATGTACAGCTCTTAAAATATCTGTGAGATGTGTAAATCTTTGCACCAAAGTAATGACGTTTTTAATTTCAGGGAAAGAATTTTGCCTTGCTTGTTTTTACCATGCCTTCTAGTGCATCTACTAATTCTATCCTCCTTGTGATTTAAATCTCATCTTAGTAGTTGGGCTGTATTTGAAGTGTTTCCTACCAGAACACACATGCAGTACTATGAGATGTGATAGCAGTGCCATTCTGTGCACCTTTTTGTCAACAATCTCTTCCTTGTGTGTCACATTATTTAGACAGGATTGGCTCAAGTGCCACATATGAATGTCAATTTTTGTTTGAGAAAAGAGATGGGAAACTGAATTAAGTGTTCAGTGCCAGTTAGTATTTAAAGATACAAGTTAAAGTTAAAAAGTACATATTCAGACCACCTGAACAGGCATCAGTCCAGACATGATAGACATAGGTGTTGCAGAAATAACAGTATTTGCAAGGCCCTACCCCATTTTAGAAGATGGTGAGCCCAGAGGAGTCCTAGTCAGTCTCTCAGCATTAACTAATAACCTTTGAGTACAGTCTTTGTGGAGAGTAGATCACTTCACCTCTTGCATGGCTGGAGAGCAGGATTCCTTGTGCCTTGGTGGATTGCATTGAAGAGGAACGTACACAGACTGGGGTTGGCCTGAAGCTGCTGAGTTGATACTTTTCTTTCTGTACTGGTAAGCATGGACCAGACCCACAAACCCCATGTTTCTGAGTCACAGGGGTCATCCTCTAAGCAGCCACAGTGCTTTCCTCACACGCAGTCTGAACTGTAGGTAGGACACAATATGTGTTTTAGTAGTCTTTGGGTGAAGATTCGTGTAATAGTTGTTGGTAGTCGCACTGTATCCAAAAGAGCGTACTTTGGATGGATGGAGTGAAATAAACATTGGCGTGGCATGCCAATCTCATCTCGAAGATGCAGGACATGCAGAGCATGGTCTCACTCTTCCCTTGCCAGGAGGGGTTTTCAATTAAGGGACTTCCTAACCAGAGGTGTCAGAACTATTGTATGAGGAGTGCTGTGTTTCCTTGTGGTACCTCTCAACTTGTCGGGCAGTTATTTGAATCTGCGTAACCCTCTGCAGGCAGAGTGCCACTTGAAAATTTTTATTGGGGCACTGGTGGCTATGATGTCCTGTAGTTTTCATCTGGGAAGACAGCTGATCTATCATTCCTTATCTCTGTGCTGTTTAGCAGGCGAAGGTCAAGTTGATGATCAAAGCAATGTCAAATCTGAGCTCTTTGAGATGATCTTCATCCTGATGTTTTTTGACCTGAACTGAGTTTCTATTTGCACTTCTTGAAAAATAATGTGCCTTGCAATAAAATGGGAAAGGGGAAATCCTACATTTTTTATGTAACTTACTCATCCAGTAGATCTGTACTGTTCTTGTGTTAGACTGAATGATTATAAGAAACTGGGGGGGATCATCTTCCAGTCTTGGTCATAGTAGCCATCTTTTTTCTGTAGTATTTTCTAATACTTATTTCAAAATTTTGTTGTGCAGAAATTTTATCTGTTGTGCCCATAAATGATGTGGAAACCGATTTCAATTTCCGTTAATTTGCCCATTATTCAAAATTATTTGGCTATTTCAGCCTGTCAGTTGCTCTGTCTGCTGTTTGCAGTTTATTTGCACTGTGCTTTTGGTCACTGATTGCACGGAATGTTCTTGCTCTTGGATAGAAAGTCTTCTAAGCTCACAGAGCCTTTTTTAAAGGAACTGTGCAAATACATTACTGCATGCATATTTGCAGTGGCCTCTCATATGTATGATAATAGAATGTAAATAAAAGGAATGGTGAATGCTCTTGAAATGGTTACAAGAGTTGTGTTTGCATGAGTGTTCTGAAATATTTCGTAATGGCTTAGTATGACTGCAGCTTCTCATGGATACTTTTTAAAATAGGCATCGTGAAGAGAGTGTCTTCAAGTTGTGGGTGTTTGGAGCTTTAGCTCTATGCTGGTTTTGTAGCAGCTTACTGAGATAGTTAATTTTGATGACCTTTAAACTCTTGTTCTTAGTTTTCTGACCTAACAGCCAGAAATCAAGGGGAGATGTGGCATCTCTGAGTTGTCATTTGGGTATTTTGGGGATTTTACACATGCATGTAGCAGTTCCACTTGGCTCATGTTTTCAAGATTTCCTGCTACAAATAGTTATGTGGTTTGTCTTTTTTTAAGTGAGACTTCAATCTTATGAACAAATTATTTCTGGGATAAATTCTGGAAGTTTAATATTTGAGATGCAGTTTTTAGGTTTTTGTGTTCCTGTTCTGCTGCCAGTAATTAGAATTTCTTCTACTTCATTACCACTTCTAATTCTGTGACTAGTATGCTCTCTTTTCTATCACAGATCTTTTAAGGAAGATATTTTTAAAAAATCCTTTTAGTAACTGATGAGACACGTTCCTTCACACTGAAACACTGTCATTTATTGTTATTCTTTCTTTACAGCTTAAATTCAAAAGGCTTTGGTTTTCTTTCCAATCAATTAGAATTAATTTTTAAATTAAGATTTTTGAGGTACAACACCAGCTGCCTGGGTAAAATCTAACTAGATTAATTTAACTGTGCACTCTTAATCAACTGGTTTTATGATTCTGTGCAAAAGAAGAAATCTTCTTGGGTAAGATTTGCTCTGGTGTTTTATTGCCTGTGCTTCTGTTCCCATCCAGGAGCAGGATTTTCAGCTGTGTTTAGTTGTTGGACATTGCAGTCAGTGTGAGAGTTACTGATTTTCTCAGTGAGAGAAACTTTAGTGCCTCTGGTGCAATTCTCAAATCCCCACCCAGACTGTTGACTTTCTGTTTGTGAAGTGCCAGTGGTTGTCAGTTGACTTTGATCAGTGCTCATTTTGGACCATCTGAACATGTGGTCAAGTATTTAATAGAATATTTGGTCAGAGGATAGCCAGACTTTCAAAACTCTTAAGGTATTTCACTTCTAGGGTTTGGTTTTGTTTTGTTTTGTGTTTGTTTGTTTGTTTGTTCTGCCTTGTTTGTGTAGGCTTGAACTAGTTATTTTACTCCTTCTTCCAAAGCAACTAGAGGGAAGGTTTCCTTTCAATGTGATGCTTTTACTCTAAGGCTGTGAAAGAGAAGCAATGTTTGCATGAGAAAATGGAATAACATACACATTTTAACTTTTTAATGATGCAGTTCTCTCCCAACAGCCTCTACTTACTGTGCAATGGGGGCCTATTTTTGGCAGAGGAGAAGCAATTCAGTCAAGATTTATTTGCAGATAACTCTGCAGTTTCGCCTATTTCCCTGTAAAAGAAACTGAAATTGCTGGTTGTCCTGTTAAAAAGCACCAACTAATTACTTTGTTTCCCTCTCAGCAGCAATAAACCAGTTGACATCATTTTAGCATTAAAGATTAGGTCACCGTCCAAGGCAATTGTTGAGTGACCCATAATTAGGATTCTAACTTCAGGGTGTCTAATTTGAGATTATTTATCCTGAAATAGGTATTACTAAAGTGCTTCCAGTGGGGGGTTCTCAGTATTACTAATTCTGAACCACTCTTAAATGAACACAGCTTTGGCCAAAATGTCCAACAACAAAAATTCCTCCAGCTGGTGATTAAAACCCCACGCTCCACCCAAATGCATGCCATAAATAAGTGACATACTCCTACCCTGACAAAATTAGTTGAGGAGAAAAAAGACTGATGGCAAAACTCGTAAATGTCATCTTTGTTAGCATGGGACATGTAGGAGCCTTTTCTAAAAAGGGGGATTCAGTCCTCTGTGGATAGATGAGTACAGTATGTTAAGGCTGGTGAATAACATAGTAAATCTCAGTGTCTTGCATTATGCAATGGGATGTTAGGAATGCGATTTCTCACTGCTTAATTTGTAAGACATGCTGTTCTGCCAGCTACAACGCAGCACTGAAATTAGTGCTCCTTTGGGGAAAAGGAAATGAAATAAGGTCACTGGTTTCATTTGTTCAGGCCTCTGAGAAGGATGGGATTTTGCTGTGTTCAAAACAGATGTGGTACAGAGTTGTCTGGGGCTCCAGGGACTCCAAGTGTGTGACAGTGCGAGTACCAATGAGGGCAAGTCAATAACCTTATTTGCTGTGGCCCTAGTGAGGGAGCACTGAGATGGCATCTCCTCCTCTCTGCTGTTACCCAGTCTCACAAGTGGAGAGTTGGAAACCATCATGGACTGATAGCTTTTAGCCAAAAGGAATGTTCTTTCAGCTAAGATCAACTTCTTAGCCAGACCCTTCAGTTTTAAATACTAATGGTTTCACCACCACAGAGTGACTGAGAGAAAGCAAGGAGCATGTAAATTTGAGATTTTTCTAAAGGCTGTAGCCACTAGGGCAAAAGGAATGATTGTGATTTTGGAAATCGAGGAGGTGAGCTTTTTCACTACGTTGGCTTAAGAATTTCCCTTATAATTGCTTAGAGTTCAGCATCTTTTATGTTTCAATTAGGTTATTGCCTGTTAAAATGAAATTTGATACATAATTCTGCAAGTTTTATTAGGGTTCTTGGTCATTTTTTTGGATGATCTGAGAAAAACTCTTTAAGAAGTCTGACTCAGAAAGGATCAAGATAAGCTGGGATTTAGAATGGGGGTAGCAAGGAGATAAAAAATGGCCATAGTGTGTGTCAAAAATCTCTTCTGTGAACATCCTAGTGATGAGTTATGATTCATTCTGGAAACTGGTGAAGAAATCACTGCACCACTAAAACCTGCATGTTCAGCCAGCATAACCCTACTGTGACCAATTTGAACTCAGCATCAGCTACCTGGTGAAGCCTGGCGCTAGAGTTTTGCCTTCGTGGCATGGCCACCAATGTCCCAGGGAGGAACATGCAACTCACAGGCGATAAGCTTAGCTACATTTTGAAGACCCAACACCATGTCCTGCAGGAACAGAAAAGTTCAGTGAATCCACTGACACTGCATGCTCTCCACCTTAATTTTTCTTCTTCTACTAAGGACAGTGAACACAAGTGCCAGGGATTATAAAAGGAATGACAGGTAGTGTAGTTCCTGCAACATTTAGTGGCCTATTTTTCTCTGGTTGAAAGCATGGGAACTGAGTGAATATTGGAGTTCATAAGTTACACTAAGTAATGAAGGGAATGTGGCCAAAACAGAGATAGACAACTTGTGGCTAAGGAAATGATGGGAGCTGCATAACTGGGAAAACAATCTGTGTTTTTATGAAGAACATCATGTGAAAATAATAAAAACATTAGTCCAACAGACCAAAAAAAAATGCAGTGTCAGCATATAAGGTAAACAGCAGAGGTCTGGCAGAGTATCCAATGCAGAGAATGTGCCTGAAAAACAATTAAAGGTTTCCTTTTTCTTCGGGAACAATAGGAGTTTTGGCCAAAAAAAATAATAATAAAAATGGAATATTCATCCTGAACCACATTATTTGGATGGTACATGGTGTTTCTTACGGCTCCCACTGAAAACCTGTTTAAGTGAGCAAAACTTTGTTCTGTATGTAGGATTTATCTCCATTTTCCCTGCTAAGGGCAGGGAGGGAACTGTGTGTGTATGAAGCACATGCCAGGAGGTTTTTCTTCAGAGATGATAAGGCATTCAAAGGACAAGGACAATTTTTCATATGGTGAAACTGGGGAAGACAGAATATGTGAAGCTTTGTCAAAGCATCTTTAGATGAGCTGGAGTGTAGTTATGAAGCTGATGAATTTTGGACATGTAATCATTAACAATTAGATGTTCTGTCCTGGGAAACAAGCAGAGACACTGGCAATAATGCAGGACAAATTGTTTGATAGCAGACAAGCACGTGGTCAAGAGAAGCTCCACAAAAATATAGGAGGTGAGATTTGCAGCTGGTGACCCCATAGCAAACTCTGTGCATCCTCACAGATGTGAAGAGAAAATCAGAAATTAATATATTGTGTTGTACTGTAAAAAAGCATGTAATTTCCCTGACTTGTTGTTCTAGGGGAAATGGGGACAGTGATGCTCAGTTAAGGATTAGTGCAGGAAGCAGGGAAGAAAATTCAAGGTTGGATGGATGAAGTTTTTCCAGGTTCTTTCAGTACTGGTTGTAAATGAAATGGCTGATACTGAGCCTGAACTGCCTCTGTGACAAAAAGGATCACTGAAAGAACTTCCACAAAAGTAAAATAACTTAAGGGCATGTTGCTAGGCAAAATTAATTTTTAACTCCAGAGCTTAAAATGCCTTGGATGCACTTTGAGCTTTGAAAAATAGATCCATGGATGGAGGCTGCTGGAGAAGTAGGAGGAACAGTTCTGGTCTATCAAAAACTGGCTGCAGCTTTGTATTTAATCACTGACAATCTAATCAGTCTGTTTCCCTACCTGCAGAGCTGGTAGGATGTTTCTGCCTGATCTGTGTAAAATGAGCTTAATGGTAATGTTAGGAAAAAATTAAAAATTGAAGCATTACCTGGAAGTGATGGGAAGAGTGACTGTAAGAAGGTATCTGAAGCTGTCTTACTAGCTTTGAGGTTTTGTCTTTATTTTGTTATGGTTTTGAGTAGCAGATAGATCCCTTTCCTTCCTTCATTCACTTTCCTCCCTTCAGAATCCCTAGAGAAACAGAGTGATCAAGTCCAGGGACTAATAGTTTCATCAAACCTACTGTGAGACTTTTCCTTTCATTATACCATGGTTGTTAAATGAGTAATGATAGCTTTTGCTATTTAATTCATTTTTTTCATATTGATTTAACCCTGTTAAATAATATTTCCTGTGATATTTCCTGTGATATCTAAGTGTTTTGTTTATATGTGTTCTTTTCTTTGATTTTATGCCAAATAGCATAGAATTGTCTTCTATATTTAAGTTCATAATTGTTTTAAAGAAGGAAAAAAGTATAAATCTGTAAACTTGTGGATGTCAGGATAAATTTCTTCTAAAAATATTTTGCAATTGATAGAGGAAGCTACTTTTCCTCTTTATGTGGTGTTGCTAGGAAATGGCTATGTAGGATCCCTGATTATTCCCACTTTGCAGGCAACAAGACACTCGACTTTTCCAGTCAGGAAAAGTTACTACAGAGAGATAGGACCACATTTTTTTGCCTGTGCCAGGGACTCATTCTTGGTTTTTCTCACAGTTCTTCTGTAGCTAGTTGCTGGTGATTTGTGGACTCTGCTTACATGGCTACTCTAAAACCACTTCCTCTGCTCCTCCTCACTGTCCACCACATATCCTCCCCCTTCTAGGACCAAGGCAGTGATTTCCCCATGGTTCACCACTGGGTAATTGAAAGATTGGGACTATGGGGATATGCCACTGGCCTTTTCTTTAGCTACTGCATGCTTCCTGAAATTGTGACATTTTCCAATATCACTGCTGTTTCTTACCTGCTTTCACCTACACTAATATTTAAGTTAAGAATTTGGTAACGCTAGAGCAGTTCATAGGATGCAGATACCTTGTGTTAAGGTTAACAGCATCATATTTTGCTTTTTATTTTCATTTCTAAGAATCCAAGACTGTCAAGCCTATGGTATGGATGACAGCTCGATGCAAAACTGACTAAGTTTTTGGCAGTTATGGCACTGGCCCCGGATCTGAGCCTTTTGCTTAATGCCACGTGTGCTGTTTTGAAAGCAAAACCAGTGAGAGACTCCAAGTCAGAAATACAATTTAATAGGAGGGGAAAAAAGTAAAATAAAATTAATGCCCTAGTACAAAAGATCACTGACAGAGTCAGAATACAACCTGATACCCCGTTGGTTAGGGTGGTGGTAGCAGTCCAGATGAAATGGTCTTGTTCAAGCAGTGATTGTGTAGAAAGGTCTGGTGGTTCCTGTCCTCTGGCAATCCAGTGGGTAAGGGCTCCCTGTTCTGTCCCAAATCCCAGATTATATCCATGTGGGAATGCTTGGCTCCTCCCCCTGGGGAGAGCATCTCACAATGGGCTGATATCATTCTATGAGTCATGTAATGGATCCTTGATTGCCCATAAAACGTAGAGAGCTCCTGGAGGGAGTCATGGGGCAAGGCACTGATGGCCCATTAACAGAAGATGGCCCGGAGGGAGGGACAAGGGAAGCACTGCCCCACCTGGTTTCAACAGCTCATGAAGATGGTGATAGAATACATACTTTGGGCATATTTTATATTGTAACCTAGGACTACAAGTATGTTAGCTCTAAATGGTTTTGATCAGGTAAGATATAAACTTGAGAAAGTGACAATATAAGAGATATTTGTTTTCTTGTTTGAAAGCTTGGAAAGTTGCAGTTTGGAAACTGACTAATTAGTTCAAAGATGCCTTCTAGACAAGTATTGGTGACTACTGTTGATGGCAGCTGTTGAATGCTGCCCAGGTTTGGATTTGCAGTAGATTAAAAAGATGAATTCCTGCATGTGTGTATGTCTGTCTGCTTCCCCCCTAACAGCTCTACTGCAGTAGCAGCCAGAGCTCATCTGTCTTCTCATTCTTAAAACTAATGTCTAATAACTGAGCATAATTTAAATGATTGGTTTAGATGATCTGCACTGACAGATACACAATTAAAAATCTGACCTGGTTTCCTAAAAGAGGCTAACTGAAGAGGATATTCTTTGAGAAATAGGTTTTTAAAGTGTGTATTGTTTTGAATATTCAACTACCCTCTGATATTTCATCCAAAACAATTCCCTACAGGCAACTTACAATTTCTTGTCTCCTCTGGCAGTTACTTGTAGTGGATAAACTATAATGATATACATGTCCAGTGCTTAAGCAGTTTTGCTTTACTGTGCAATTAAATTATATTGCTAAATATAATATACCCTTTAAGATTTCAAATTTTATATTTCCACGATATTTTACACATTTTCCCTTTGCTTTCTTAATCTACTGTAATATAACAAGGAACTCCCGGGTTTGATGCTCTAGGTTTTGTCATGAAGATGGTGATAGAGTTTTAATTTTAGTGCTGCTGTTCTACCAATTTCTATATTTCCTACTGTGAAGAAACATGTCTTGGTCCGCATGGCTCTCAGGAATCCTCTGTGCACAAAACTGTGTATTAGAAATGACAACAACAAAAGAAGTTGTAACTTGGAAAATGGACTGAGGCTTGCTGCTTGTGCAGCAGGAAAGCACAAAACTCATTAAGTAGTTAATGAGCTCAGTGGTTTTAAATGTGGGGGAGAAATGACTTTGCTTTATTGAGGCTGCAAGGAGAGAGGGAGGTGACTTTGTAAGAAATATTCCACTGTTCTGAAATCCTGAGTTTCCCCTCTCTCTTGGCAGGGGGGGAAGCTGTAGCAGTAAGAAAATTACTGACTTTGCTGTTTCATGTTGAAAAATACAGATGGGAAAAGACATGAAACTTTGAAAAATGTATTGCACAAATCACAAGGCCAGAACCAGGTCTTGATTGCTTGAAGGACCAAGTGTGTGCTTGGGTTCATTCTTCGGTGTAGGTATATGAACTCAAGTTGTGTATATGCAAAAAGTCCTGAGTGGGATTTGGATGCCAGGGTGCTGTGGTTAAACTGAGCTCAGTTGGTGGCTGTTGTCACTTTAATCTTCCTCGTGGAAGCCCCAGTGCTTGGGCTGAGTGAGGCTTGTGGGGATCAGGGCAGCATCATCTTCCTTCAAGTCTCCTTGTGCCAGCTCCCTTGGCTTGTGCGTATTTCTTCCTTAACACACACGGCATTAAAATAGCTCCTAACCCGAGGGCAAGTACTCTCTTTTCTGGCTGTGATAGATGCTGTTGGTGGTACAGGTCTTGCGTGAGTCAGACATGAGTCACAGAGCCTCCTGCAGAGATGCAGGCTGTAACATGCGTGCAGAGAAGAGAACACTTTCACATAGTGCAGCCCCTACTTTCCAGCTCTAACAGGAGGAGCCAGGATGATGCCGTTAAAGATTTTTGCATCTTATTAAATGCAAAGGATGAGGCTGAGGTTTTGGTTGGTACCTGTGCTAGGGATGCAATGGGGAGAGAGAGCAGGGCATAATGGATGTGTTTCCCGGCTACTGGCTACATACAAAACTACCTAAATCATTTGGATCCTAGCTCAACTGTGCTGAGTTGTTGAAAAACACCTGTGAGCAGCATTTCCTGGGCTACCCTGCTCCACCTGCTAGTCATGGTGTCCTGGTGCCTCTCCAGTGCCTACTGCACTTGTCATGAGCTGCACCCTGGTCTCAGCAGGCAGTGGGCAGTGACATACTTCGTGTTTCAGAATAGCAAAAGCATTCTTCACTGTATATAAAAATAAAAGCTGTGTGAAGCAGCTGAGTGAGATGTAATCCTGATAGTGTAAAGTTGGCAAGACAGGCAGAGGCTTCACTTGTTCTCCTAGATGCTCCCATGAGGAGATAATGAGACTGTAATCAATACAGGGCTCAGTGTTTGAGTATTGCTTGGCTTCCAAGGGCACAGAGTTCAGCTGGCTTCTCTGTCGTGGGCTATGCCTATGTGAAAAACGTGGCTTGCAACAGGATTTTTGGGATATTCTGTGGTCATAGTTAAAAGCAGCTTTTTGAGAGTGTGCTACCCTGTGTCTTAAATGTGGCTATCCCATTGGTACCTCTGTAGAAGCTGAGCTCCTGGAGAACGCTTAATATCATAACGAATTTTAGCAGTTAAATTCTATTTCAATGGTTCTATCCTTTCTGCTTTTCTGGGCTGCTGACTTGCACCAGTTTTCTCAGGCATCAAGTGTAATGGATTTTTTTTTTAGTTTATTTTAAATGAACTGCTATTGTGTAATTTTGATTATGAGAGCTGAGAGCATAAGAAAAACACCCAATATCATGAGGAGGGTGACTAATGTTGGCAACACTGGTGATGCTGATAGACATTAGAAGATAAAAGAGAGCAGATGGTGTTTCATGATTTTTTGAGTGCTTTGCTTAACTTTGCATCTCTAATGCAGTCTTTTGAAAAACATTACCTGAATTTAAACCTTTTCCTTCTCTCACCAACAGGAAAAGTGAGAATAATCATAATGTTTTCAAAGCAAGAGATGCTTATATGGTCACATCTGGTACCTAGAGTGCCCCTGCACATGTGCAAACATTTGTGCTTGGAAGGCACTGCTTTGTATCAGCTGTGAGCATTTCATTTTTGAATTTTCTACCCAAGGCTTCCCAAAGAAAACAGAAATCACAAGTAAACATGACATACCCTTGACTTCAAACCCATGGCAAACCCATGGGATGATTTTGCTTTGTAGCAGTAGTTTACACACTTTGTAGCAGTGTAAAGCACATCACACTTCCAACTGAGTGTCAGGAAGCCGTCTGGGAAATTGGGAGGTTATCCAGGGAAGGGACTAGGAACTGCTTCCTGCTGTGCAATTTGTAAAGAAGAGGCATCAGAGGGCCTTTTTTATCACTTGTGCACTTTACAAACTTCAAAATAGCCTCCTTCTCAGCAGTCATGTGGCATTGCAAGACACAGCCTAATAAGTGATGGGAAAGGACAGAAATGTTGTCACAGAAGTGCTGGCACATCTATACTGTTCCTGATCTGGCAAATGCAGAGTTAAATCTGTCACTGACTGTACAAAAAGCTTGGAACAGATTCTGTGTGTGTCATGGGAAGATGTGATAGATGTCTGAAGAAAGATTATATTTAGAAGGTAGACAGATATTGGTAGAGCTCGCTGAGGAACTTCATCCCAAATGTCAACAAAGCTTTTATAGTAAAAAAAATAAAGTTTTTCAGAATATGCTATGCTGGTGGAAGAGCTGCATTTCCATAATTGGTGTGGATATAGACATATCAATAAAGATGGACTGGTTTCATGGTCCCAGAATGTACAAGTACAGAAAAACTTTCTGGTGGAGACTTAGTCTGTAGTTTCTGCAGGGTGAGTTCACTCAGCATTTTGGCAAGTGTGTATTCAGTGCAGGTAGCTCAGGCTGTAGCTGCAGTGCAGTTAAGTTATGGGTTCAACTCTGGGGGGCAGGAGCCTGAGCCCCAGGCAAGAGGCCATGAAGTGCTCACCCTTGGCAGAACAGAGGGCCCTGAGACCTGTGGCCCAGCCAGGTGACTGGACACTCAAGGACACAGCAGGAGCTGATGATTCTAGACCTTCCTGCCCTTAGACTGTGAGGGTGTAAAAGCCCAGGGCCTCCTCTGTTTTGAGTCCCTCCTGTAGCAGCTAGGGACAGGCGCTTCGGAAGATTTCAGGTGTACGGGTAGGTGATAAGGTTAGGCTCTTCTATTAGTAGGCCTGCTGGGTCAGCCAATCACATCTGAAGGATGACCCAAGCAGACAGGTGGAGTTTTGGTAGCAAAAGTTATAAAAACTCTGTGCAAGTTTCAATAAATTGCCATTTTGCCATCCACCACATTAGTGTTTTGTGAGCAGTGGACCGAGCAGGCTAAAGGTGTCAGCTGCCGTGCTGTTCTCCTTGAGTCGGACCCCGCTTTGTGCCCGTGTCAGTAACACCCTCCTCAGAGGCACCAACTTGAGCTGTGATTTAGTTACTGTACCATGATTGAGGTACTTAAACAATGGAGACATCAGCGACTGCTGTGTGGGAATCCTGGGGTCCAGCTGGTGAGAAGAACTGTTACGTGTGAGTATGTGGGGTGTAGATATGAAGGGGTCTCAGTTGTAGCTCAGGTGGTGTGAGAGTGTTGGACAGGGAAGTGTCCTCAACAAGCTCAGCAGCTAAAGTTAATTTACTTTAAGTTCCCATGTAGAAAGACAACTTTTAACTGCTGTTGATTAAATATGGGCTTTTGAACAGTGTCAGATTGCCCTGACTAAAGCAATGTATTGTGGAAGGAAAAAAAAAGTTGCTTTATTTAAACTGGAAAGCTCCTTCAGTGTTTTCATGTGCTAGGACACTTTTACAGCCATTGGATGGTTTACTGAGACTTAAAGTCTTTGAGTCAAGTAAAATACAGAGTCGATGTGATGAAGCCACAGCATTGGTGTTGCCCAAGCTGGAGTGCTGAGTGGTGCTACAGGATTGGTCAGTTTAGCAATTTTAGCAGTTTTCAGCTACTGGGTCAGTATTCTGGAATTGCACTGACACCCATCCAGCAATGAGCAGGGCTTGGAGCAAGGCAGGTAGGCCTTTGGGGATGTAGAGGAGAGAAGCTTCACTTCAGAAGAATTCAGAAGTCTGGCTATTTGAGCCAGGACATTTTCCTGTGTAACAGGAAACCATGCCTTATGCAGATCACTGCTGATTTGGCTTGGACTGCTCTTACCCAAGGGGAAAAGCACAGTGAGATGAGGATGCTGAGGTCCTCACTGAGGGGCCATTCACCAGAAGAGCTGAGACTTTGAGGGGCACCGACACGTGGCTGCTGGATTTGCAGTTAGTAATCCTGAAGTGCAAAACCAAAAAAAAAAGAATCTAAAGCAGAAGAAGAAACAAAATGTATTTCGGGCAGGAAAGCAATGCTGCCTGTGACATGAGCTCAGCTGATCTGTGAGTGTTGTCAGCTGTGGGCTGCCCCTTGCTGCCATGAGCTCAGGTCTCAGTCTGTTGTCTTACAGCAAAATGTATTGCTCATATGTAGCATGTCTAAAAGTAGATTTTTTTTTCTCTGTGCCAGAAAGTTATTTATTTTAGGCAGGCAGGGGAAGCAGGGATGAACATTTCCTGTAGGGTAGCTGCAGACACTTGTCCTGTGGAAAGAAATTGAGTAGTGTTTTCAAGATACAAATGCTGGGGAGCCTGCTACATCCATTCTTAGTGGTGTTACAGGCTTTTATAGGTTCAGTCTGGCAGTCCTAATCAGGGAAGAAGCTGTCCCCTTCCTTTGTGGAGAGAGCTGTACGTGAAGATGTGTGCTTTTGGCTTGAACAAAGCACGTCTCTAGAATGGATCGGGATAGATAAGCCATCAATCATGGGATCTAAAGTCAGTGCAGCTGCCCTGGTATACACCTGCCAAATGCATGGTTCTAGATGGATACCCCATATGTGGTATCTAGTGTGTATTTTTAGGAAGTGATGTGTCAAGGAATGATACAGCCTTGGTGCATTGCTTTACATGTCTGTCAAGTTCCTGATAGGTATCTACTGTGCCTACTGGGCTCTAACCTCTGTGTCAAATGGTTCACCCATTGAATAGTGTGGCAAGTTAGAAAGGAGAGTTGTTCTTTTAGTCTCTTTTCTCTTGCTCACATTGTCTGCATGATTGACAGGTGCTTTGACATCTTAGAGGAAATTGATGGGCTAACTGGTGGGTGGACATAAATTTACATCAGTTATAGGCTGTTAGTTTTTGCTAACAGTGCACTTTGCTCTGGTGTTTATTTGTGCAAAACCCATTTTAAGCTAGAGTAGGAAGCCATATTACTTTGTAGTTAGCTTTAAAAAAGGTCATCTGTAAAATGGAAAGAAATGAAGTTATTACAGAAATAATTAGGAAACAGTAATTGAAATCCATAGAGATGTAAAGAAGGAGCTGTGAATGTAATCTAGTGATGACTGGGATACAAGAGAAAGTGCCCATAGACCATGAAAAGTCAGTGTTTCCTCGTCACAACCTGCAACTCTTCTCAGTGGCTTTCTCATTCTCATAACACTTATAGAGCCTTTCTCAGAATATTTAGGGAGAACCTTTTTCTCTTTTCCTGAAAGATAAATCAATTTGCAGTACAGTGCATTAATTTTTTACTCTGGATTTTTCATGCTGTTGAACAAGCTAGTCAGTGTTTTTTTCTACAGGAAATGTGGACTGGGCTGTGGTACAGGGCTAGTTCTCTGTCTGAGCCTATCACTAGGAATGTGCCAGCAGTGACCTGCTGACCACCCATTCAATTAAAGAATCATGTTTTGAAAGCAGTTATTTTGGCTCATAAAAAATATCCAGGAATTTACCCAACACTGGGTTGGAAACACCAGATTCTGACCATAAGGTGTTTTCTGTGAAGTTACCAAGTCCTTGCTGAAGTGTGGGGCCTGACCCATCAGCTCCTACCCCATGTTTGTAATGCTGAAGCCTGAATAAGTGAGGACTCTGAGCAAACTGCAGAAGCCAGCACACTTAAGGTGATTAATGAGAAGTCTGAGCTGGTGCTTTACGATGAAGATGAGTCATTAATATAACAGGCACATTAACAAGCACGGGAGAGGGTTTGTGTGGGAGGCTGCAGGAGCCATCTCTCCTCAGGCTGCTGGCAGAGTTGAGCCAGAGCAACGGGGCTGGTTGCAGCTCAGTGCTCCCTGGTGCTTAATTTCAGCTCCCAGGTTGGAGAGACACATCTCCTCATGGAGTGTGATGAACATCACAATGAAAACAATCACACGCGCTTCAGTGGGAATAGCGGGTTCAAGTGCCGTAGGGGCGTTGGTGCCCTCGGGACCACAACCCTACACCTCTGAAGAGGAGGGTAGTGGCAGTGCTGCTTTCAACAAGTTGAGCATGTCTCCAGCCAGTATTTGCAAGGCACTTAGCTCTGAAGGGGGACAGTGTAATTAAAATTTATTTTTTAAGCCCCCAAGATGTATGTGTGCTCTGTGCATGCAGATTATGTAGTTTGTAGGGAGTTCGTAGCCCTATCTTCTGTCTGTTTATACTACTTCTGTCTTCTTTTTTTATTAGTTTAGAGGGCAGACCAATTTTTACTTGAAGGGATTTTTTTTTTTCTCTGAGGAAAATGGTGGGTAAATGTTAATACATTGTGTTCACATAAAGCAAACAATAGATTTAAATTTGAAACCAGTTAAACCATCACAGAAGAAAAAAAAAATCCTTTCTTTCTGACTGCTAAATGTTTAACAGGCCACTGAATGATCAAAGGTCCCTTTAGGATTTTAAAATGACAAGATAGGAATGAGTTTAAATTCCCCAATATTTGCATTTGTGACAGCAAGAATGTGAGAAGCAATGTCAAATGCTTGAAGTCCTCCCACTTGCACAGTGATCACTGAGTCATTTTACTGATAGAAGCCAATTCAGAATAGTTTATCCCTTCTATAAGTGTTGAACCAAACTCAGCTGGGAAATGGGAGCATCACCCACACAACACAGAGCACTAGAGCATTTTTTCTTTGCACAGGATAATCAGCAGCAGTTAAAAAAAAAAAAGAAAGTGCTGAAGGGATTCTGTTCCTGAGTGAATAGTCATTGGGGGAATGTTGTCTCCTAAGTTTGCTTTGACTTAAACCTTGATTTCCAAGGGGTTTTTGGAACTGGTGTTAGGAACACATTTTGTTTGGATGCTGTCTCTTTATATCTGAATCTTAATGCTCCTGTTGCAGTGAGGGTACAGTAGAAGAACACAATTGTCACTGATTTAATCTGGGAGATTACAGATGGATACATGATGAGTCTGTCTCACTGGATGAAAGTGGCTTGAAATTTCCAAGATGCCCTATCTTACCATACTAAGTAGTTTGATCTTTTGGCACTTGAAACACTTAGGATTTCTGAAGGTCATTCTTGATTTGCTACAGTGTTCTGTTAGTATTAAACCTGTGTAACAACTTTGACTTCTGTGGAACTGACTACTTGCTTAAGTGTATGCTTGAAAATCTTTTGCTGAATCAAATGAATGAATTCAATGAATTTACAATCAATTTAAATGTTTTAAAATAATTCAGGTTGAAGTAGATCAGCTTTTAAGCTTTCAGTAATAATGTTATTTTAAGCTTCTCTTATCAGATTGCTTACATATTTGTCATGGTTTAAGTCCAGCTGGCAAATAAGTACCGTGCGGCCACACAATATGGTTTACATTTGTTGCTGTTGTTGCAAAGAATGCATTGAACTTCTTTTCTGTNCTTGAAAATCTTTTGCTGAATCAAATGAATGAATTCAATGAATTTACAATCAATTTAAATGTTTTAAAATAATTCAGATTGAAGTAGATCAGCCTTTAAGCCATGGTTTAAGTCCAGCTGGCAAATACGTACCATGCAGCAAACACAATATGGTTTACATTTGTTGCTGTTGTTGCAAAGAATGCATTGAACTTCTTTTCTGTAATAATCTATTCAGAAAAATGCTTCTGAATACTTGAGGCCCTGGTTCTTCTTCTGTAAACCGCTTTTTGAGGATGCTAGATGGTCTGGAGTGCATCCTGGAAGAAGTGATTTTAGTAAATGTAGCCCACTAAGCAGCCACACTTTGCATATGCTAAATAACTATAATTCAGGTATGGGAAAGAATTTAGTAACATTAGACCAGTCAACTGTTGTTTTTTCCAATGTCACTGCCTTTCTTGGATAATTCCAGACAGATGAGCAACTAAACCAGAGAACCAGGACCAGTTGGTTTGTTGCCTTCTTGTATCAGAAATGATACACAGGTGTAAGAGAAATCACTGCTTTTTGCACTGCTATGTTTCCTCACTGAAACGTATCATTTGGCTTTATGCTAAATAACTATAAAATTTTTCATACTTTAATGAGGGCCATTGCAATACCCCTATTGAGGGAATGCACAGATACCTCTCAGATAACTGAAACAAAATTATTTGGAGGTTGTTATTAAAAGATGATGGTGCAGCATAATGCTGAATTTTATTTAGTTTCTTTGTTCATGTCAATATTCAATAGAAGTATTTTCTAGTATGGATCATTTCTAAAATGGTGTTTGCCCTTAAACTCACCAGCTGAGTGCCTGGTACTGCTTGAGTGTTTAGAAACACTTGGGCATCCAGCTGTGGCAGTCTTGCAAGTCAGTTGTGTTCAGATCTGCATGGGTGATTCTCAAGATCTGGCTCTGATTCTTATCCAAATGTTCATCAGGTAGCATGTGTACAGAAACATCTTTATGGCTGGTAGCAGATAGGTTTTAGTGTTGTTTGCAAACTACAGGGAGTCATATCATAAGTACATGTCTTTGGAGGATGAGTCCATGCTTCAGTAAGTCTTTGTTTCATCTTCAATTCTGAAGATACAAAAGATCAGCATTTAGGTTCTCACTACGATGGAGGAAATGTTGTATTGCTTCAGGCAGGGTATTGTTCAGGAACTGCAAACATGGCTTGTAGGAGAGAACTGTACCAATTGTAATTAATTTACTACATGTGTTCTCTCACTCCTTCTGTGTTTTAACTGAGCCTTCTTGTCTCTCACAGATTAAGCTTTGTTGGTAATCAGTCTCGTTTGATGTGACACACATGAAATTATTCTTCCTCAGCTTCATCTGAGGTTCCATATATCACATGTAGCTGACTGTTATGCCATGAATTTGAAGAAAAGTGGTTTGGTTTTTCCTATTTGTCCCCAAAGTAGATTGTGTAATGAGTGAAATTACTAAGCAGTATTTCACTCAAAACTTCTGTCAGAATTGTCCCTTTACTTGCTGTTCTGGATATTGTGAACAGAATAAAGTCTTTTATCTCAACTACTTTGTGTGCTACTTTATGCTGTATATGCATTGTTTTTCCTCTGATATGCTTAAATATAAATGGGGTGAGGGCTGGTGTATGATTAGAATCCCCTCTCTCAAATCAGAAGAGTACATGTGAAAAGGGTTATTTCCTGTTTGTTCCTAGTGGCTGTGGGACTTACTGCTTCCTGTGAGTTCTAGCAGTTTATGGTGATAACTTCACTGCCTTCCAGGAGCAGCCCCTGCTTTGCTGATGAAGTTTAGGGAGCTACTGTGATTAATAACAAGAAAGGACCAGAGGGAAAGTGTCATTTTAACAATTCTAATAACTAACATTCAATGCTTTGATCCTTTAAAAGCAGCTCTGCATTTGAATGTCAAATGGTTTAACAGAGTTTATTAATAGAAGTTTATTAATTATTACTCCTTCTGGTAAAAACAGTGCAGCTACAGTTCCCCTTTGAAGTTTCATCTATGGCTGAGATCATCATCATCAGTTCACACTGGTTCAGGTACTTTTTGGACTTTTGGCACCACTGGGGAATGCCCTCCGTTTCCTTCTCAGCAACACGGTGAGCAGCATCTCTGCCCCACTTGACTCTGTTCCAAACACCAAGCAACCACATCCCAGCTCTAGAAAGAAGTAACTTGCCTGCAGCTCTCCTAAATGAGCACCACAGGTACCAGGGTAGTGGATGCTCCACAGGTTTTTCCTGTGTTGTGTGGACAGAAAGAGCTGGGTTAGCCCAGAGAAGACTGAAATGAGTGAGGGTAGTGGTTTTTTTCAGTATCAAACCTTTGTTACTTTAAGACTTTTAAGTGGATTTTCCCAGACATCTATTGGGACTGATTTGGGCAAAGATGAACCTGCCTAAAAAAAAGTGACTTGGGTGACTCCTCAAAGGCCATCCAAGCTTACACTCTTTCTGACTTTTTATATGTGAAGTAGTAGTGAAGATTTTTCTGGTGTCCATCCCTTTTGGGACAGTAGCAGGTAGGGGGTCATAAATCCAGGCTGCTGTGAGACATACAGGTGTAAGTATGGAAGTGGCTTAGTGAGGGGGAGAGCTACACCAGCTTATACTGATAAAGATAGAGCAGAATTTGGCCTGGGAAACGGTTGCCTTGAAATCCACTCTCATGCAGTGTAGAGGATGGCAGACTTCAGTCTGCTGCTTTCTTGCATCTAAGCCAGAAGTGAAAAGCAAAGATAACAATCGCAGTGCTGGGGGAGGAGGGAAAGACAACACAAATACTCAAGTATTGTATATTTAGGCACTGGTCTTTTAAGAGTCTCCTTGTGTACTATGCCTTATTAAGTAGACTTCATTAAGAAATTCCTTCCACTTAGTTAAAAGGAGTTATTTCTTCTTCTGTGGGAGAAGAATAAGCTGAAGAGATGTTCGTGATGTTTGTGTTTTGTGCCACTGAACTGTGAAGTAACCTTTCCCAATTCAAGTGAAAGCTCTGAATAGTTGTGTATTTGCTTCTAGATGAAGAATGTCGCTTCAGCAGTATAAATTTTAAAATGCAGGCTTGTCTCTCTAGTCTTTTGTAGTGTTTGATCTGCTGCTGAATAGATCACAATTGCAGGAAATACTCCTGACAGCTTTGTAGTTCAAATAATTCTTGCAAGTGGGTTCTTTTTTTTTTCAAAGCAAGTGCTGGTTTACTCTGTAGAAGAAATATATTTTAAAATTCCCCAGCTGGGTAAAGTGCTGTAATAGGTTGGAATTGAAGGAATGCTTTAGAGAGATGTTCACTGATAATAGCTGAAGGGTGACCACTTAATTCATAGTATGTCCTGTCAATCAATTCCAGCCTTTGAAGGTGACATCTAGCCACTAGATCACCTATGAGCCCACAGCTCAGTGTGCTGGAGAGATGCAAGCAAATGAGTCAGCACTGATTGCATTATCTTGTCCGCTCATACTCCAGGAAGAAGCAGAAGTGAGCAAAACTTGTCCTCTTCTTACTACCTGAAGAGAAAATCTTCTCCTTTCTTTAAGAACTTCCTTGGGAGTGACTGAAATTGCTTCAGTGCTTTGTGACTCCAGTCACAGGAGATAGGGTACAGAGCTGGAATGTGTGTTCTCTCTGGGGCCGTGTGAGTGGGAACTCAGGCTGTTCATAATGCCAAAGGGTGGCTGGGCCTGCAGTTCTGTGTAGAGTAGGAGAAATAGCTATGGTTTAGAGGTTGCTGTTTTAGATTATACAATATTGAATCAACTGTGTAACTGGTAAATTCTTTAAGAGGAAATTAATTTTACTCCTTTAATTTTTTCTCACAGAATATATACTCATGGAGTCTATACAATAACTTCTGGAGTTGATATGTACTAAAAATGTACTTAACTTTGAAATGTGATTATGATACTCAAACTGTTTTAAATAAAATATTGTAAACTAACATTGCAGCTCTGGCTGAGACCACACTATTTAAAATCATCTTTACTGACCTAGTAAAGCTAAGTCTGACCAATATTGCTTGTTTCTATGCTGACTTCCAAGCTGATGTGTACCCTTCTTCTAGTTAAAGTAATCTGTCAAGGTCATGTGTTATGTTCTAGTTTTATTTAGTGAAGGTAAAGTTCAGATATTGTCGTTGGAGGTCATTCTTGGTAATGGGTTCACACAGAGTGGAGAATCCTCCATTACAGAAAGGGACAGATGTGTTTGCCTAATCCCATGGAGCTTCTGACAGACAGACATAGTGTCTGACAGGTTCCTTCATTTTCCTCTCTGTTCTGGGATATGATCACTCTTGCTGTTCTCCTTTGGGATCTCCCAACATCCCCAGACCAGTGCATTGTGCAGACTGAATTCTGTAATCAGGAGAAGGCTCCCTAGGGCTGGATAGGCCTTTTTCAATACAGGAGAGAATGGGCTTCCTTTTTTTTGCATGAAGGTGACATTTTTGGCATATGTTACTCTTTGACTCTGTACTTTCCTTCTGTGCACTGTTTGCCCATCATCCTTGGTTTGGTGGGTGCCTAGGTGACATTTACACATTCTCCTATTGAGGTGCATGTTATTTATTTCAGTCACTAACTTAATTTTGTTAAGGTGTCTGTGAGTTATGTTGTAAAAACAATAGAAATAAACTCAGGCTGTTTATTGTTCCTTCTTACTGCATAAGATTGAGCAAACAGTTCAGTGCAGTCCTTGGCCCCTCTTCCAAGTCCTTATTGGAATTAGTGGTATTATTTGACGGAGGATTTCTATGGAACTGCAGTCTGAAACTTCAGTTTTGAGAGTGTAAATAATGAAGTTGATAGTGGATGTTTGTTGTGTATAGTAACAAATATTGTTTGAGCAGATCTATTATTCTAAAATACTGTTATTGCCTCGTACAGGAGAATGCAAAGAGAGGCAGATCTGGGCCTCATCTCTAATGTGATGCCTAGTTAGCATCACTCCCACTATATTGCAATTAGAAATAACTTCAGTCTTTCCAAATTATGTGCTCTAGCTTTTTCTTTCCCTACCCGTGGAGTTTTTGATGTCACCATGGATTTGGGAAGCAGAGAAGGATGAAGCTGAAAGGGCTGTGTGTCCTGGATGCTTTCACATGCCTTGCTGATGTCACATTGACTCAGCCCCTAGGCAGACTCTTGCTTTAAGTCACCTGCAATTGATGCACATGTCCATTGCTGTAGAACTCATACAAACTTCTGGTCTGGCCTGTGCAATGAGCAGGTTCTCCATGATAAATCCTCATTTATTGGCAAATAGCAACATTCCAGTAGCTCCAATTAGGAACTTTACCAGCCTGGTTAATGCAAACATGAATCTGAGTTTCAGCAAATTCGATTTCTCACAGAAATGTTCCTTTTGTACTCTGAAGGCATCTCATCTGTACAATACTGAGGAATTTCAAAGGAAGCAAAGAAAAAATATACACAACCTATGTTGTACTGAAATTTGTTTTTCAAGGCATTTACAGCAGTTTGTAAATTGTTGTAAACAGAAATTGTTTCCAGCTATTTGTAGCCACCATGATGGACCTGTGGTTACAGGTTACCACAGACTTCATTCCTCTGTAAGCTGCTGTTGTTTTCCTTTTCATTTTGCCATTGCCAACCAAAAGGCATAAAAATGCAAATCAGAATGCAGCCTGTAGAATTTGCAGATGCTATTTTAGCCTTTCGTTGTACTAATGCTGATACTTATTTTTTAATTAAATGTCTCTTCTGCATTTCAACTCTCCATTTGAGGAGAAGGAAGGAGACAATCTCATTTCATTATTGGTACTCTAAATGAGTTGTGCACTGGAACAGCTAGTTTCTTTCACACATAATGCTTTCTCATCATTTTCTTCACTTAGGTGTTTGGCTTAGGGATAATTAAAACTGTTTACTTTATTTCTAGCTAGTGCATAGATACACCTCTGTTTCTCTGGAGAGATACAACTGGACTGATGATGATGCTTTATCATTTACAGCTGAGTCTTGGAGGCACTGACTACTGCAATGAGTGAGCAGGAGCTTGAAAGCATCCTAAGCTGACCTGGCAAGTCAGTTGTAACTGTATAACTCAGCTCCATAAATAAAATATCTTAGGACTAGGAAAGCAAATGAATTGAGGCCATTTTAGCATATCTTGGTTTTGCCTCTTGTTGAATTCTTTGTTCAAATGTTTCTCTCCTGTCCAGATAAGGGGTTTTTAGGTCAAAATATCTGTAAAAAATGAGTCACCAAATGGGGAAGACAGTTATTTTTTTCACTTCAGTACAGTCTTGAGCTAGAGTATATTTTGGAGAAGAAGAAATGCAAATTATTTTCTTTTTTAAGGGGAATTTTAAGCCCATAAACACAGCAAATTGTTATTCAGAATGTAGCAGGAGGCAAATTTGTGCAGGGGCAATAACAGCTGCACAGGGGGTATAAAAAGAAAAATCCCAAAATTTTACTTTAAGCTCCACCATATCATGAGTGACAGCTCCTGACAAACGCTCTCACAAGGTGGATAATACCAAAATGAAATGGGCTTAGTCAAGCTGTAGGGACATGGAGTTACCAGTTGTAAGGGCTTGATAAATAATTTTATCCCTAAATAAGTAAAGACAGATTACTGGTGCAATTATCTAGACTGTAACAACAACAATTTCAATAATTCATTAATACTGGGTTTGAATTTACATCTGGGCCAGCAAAGATGTACATGCTATGACTGTCAGGCAGGCATTACTCTATCAGTGTGGGATAATTTTTCAAGGTAATCATGCTTTTAGATGTGTGTTTTCTTATTTTGAGCTCCCACAGGTATCAGCTGGTGTGTACATACAATAAATTGGACTATGTTAAAATTGCTTTGTGTGGAACATTTTGTTGGGGTCTCAAAGTACTTTCCAGAAGATTACCTTATAAACCAACTTTTTCCCTATTCCTGTTCACTGCCTTTTCCATAATGATTCTTGTCTTGGTTCATAGCTCTTTTGATTCACAGTTTTAATTTGATTAATTTACACAGATTTGATTTAATCTAATTTAATTGGTTCACAGTTTTACATTATAAAACACTCAATAACAGATAGGCAAGTGATGTAGAGTGACCACTGCTTATTGAGTTTTAATAATCTATTTTGTTGAAATGAACCATGACTTCTCTCTCAGGTTACGTTAATCTTTTAGGTGTTTAAGGCAAACCTTATTGTGGGCAGTAGGGCTTTCAACTAGAGAAAAGGTCCACCCACAGTATCTGCATGGGAAATTCCGTAGAGGTCCCAAGAACAGACAGAAAATCAGCAACCATGAAACAACATGAATGTGAGTTTTGCAGGGGAGCTCATCTATGAGTATAAACACCTGGTGGGGGTGGAGGTAAAAGAGATGGAACCAGACTTCAGTGGTGCCCAGTGAAATGGCAGGAAGCAGTGGGCACTGAATGAAATGCAGGAAACTCCACTTAAATGTAGAAAAAAATGTTTTTCCCTGTGTATGTTTACTCTGTATGGGTGAGGTTATCCAGTGAGGTTGTGGAGTCTCTGTCTGTGGGAATGATTAAAACCTGATCAGGCATTGCCCTGAGCAACCTGCTCAAGGTGGGCAATTTCTGGAGGTCTCTTCTGACCTCTGAGGTTTGTGGCTTCCAGGATGGTTGCCTCTAGCCAGCATAAGTGTTCTAAGAGCAGACAGTTTTGTAGCCTGGTTTATTTATCTCAGGATGTGGAATCACTCCAGAAGGAATTAGTCTCCAGTGATCATGAGAATTATGCATGACTGTAAGACTCCATCAGTGTTCATAATGGAGAGAAAAAACATATTACTAACCAGGGAGATGGCAAAGTAAAGTGTTTAGATCAGACACTAAATTACAATTATAATGCTTCCTTTTGAGGTTGCTCTTGTCTCTCACTTGGGATAAATGACCTTCTCTCTGATGGCAATAACTTGGCATTGCAACGCCAACACATCAGCAAGAGGACAGAATGCACACTCCTGAAAATGACCCTTTCACTATGTGGTGCTGACATAGGGGCAGTACCAGGAGTGGATCACTTGGTCCGTTTTGCATGGGTAGGGGATCTTAAACAATCTCTTCCCTTCCACCAAGAGTGTTATGAGGTGGGAAAGAGAGTGAAGGGAAAGAATGGAGTGCCATTTTCACCAAAAACACTGAAATAAGAAAAACCTATTTGGTGACATTTACGTGGTAAAAGGAATAGTCCTGAAGTTTTGTCAAATATTCTGTATTTTAACAGGGCCAGATCTTCAGGAGGAGTTTTTAATTAGTTTGATTACTGTTTTATTGCAGAAGTGGGTTATTTCACATTGTTGTGCACAGAGCTTAGCAGGATTCATTCCCATAGTAAAAGAGGAATTGCCATAGCATTAGTTCTGCTTCATGCTCTTGTGATATACCAGTGATATTCATACCTGGTTTTTTTGAGTCAGAACTGGTGCCCAGGGTCATGCAGAAGTGTCACTTCACAATGATGGGACACCACCTCCTCTTTGTTTATAGAAGGACACAAGTTGCTTGAGAGAGAACAAAATGAGAGAACCTCATGGCAGAGAGAGTATACAGTCTGTAACAATTCCCTGTGAACTTTTGGAGTAATGTATTCCTGGGAAAAGTGTGGGTGGTCTTGCTAGGTGGCCTGGTAACACATGGGCTTTCTGCAGGTCTGATAGGCACATGCCTTTACCAGGACAGGCAGAAGTGCATTAATATCACAAAGTGAGATTCCTGTTAATGCTGAGAGTGGCAGTATGGTCTGCTCTGCTTGGGACAGTGCAAAAGCTTTATTCCTGTAATATGGAGTCTCATGGAGGGCATGAGACTCTCTGGAGTCAAAATACAAGACTTACCCAGAGTGGCCATGCTTCAAATTGATACGTAGGTGAGTATTCATTTTTCCTTGAGAGAATCCTTAGGGGACAAGCAGAAGTCCTCACCATTCTTCTAATGCCTTGTTCATTGGGTGAGTTTAATTTTCCTTTTTAAAAGTGTTTTCCCAGCAAGAGTTCATGCTCCCTGTTAAAAACTGACTTTGTCTCTGAGAAGCTTTAGCTGAGCTTTTCAGATGATCTAATATAAAAAATATCTTTCCCTCTGGAAATGCTCTTCAATGTGGTTGAGAGAAGTTGCAGCTTCTAGGGAAAAATGTATCTTTCATACTTAGACAAGAATTGATCTTTGGGTGGTTTTCCTCTTCCATAACTGAATTAGGATATGGAATTACTGATCATGACAATGTAAAATTATCTCTGTGTTACTGGGGGTAGTAGTTTGCCTTTGTGATACCATTACTTTGGGGGGACTGTACATCAGAAGCATTGCATGCCACCATTTAAAATGAGGTGGTCACCTTTGCCATGCATTTTTATGTAACAGATGACCTTGAGTAATGTCGTCCTCATCTGAACTGCAGTGACATCAGCATGAGAGGTGGTGTTTGTGCTGCTGTTTGCAGCTGGGCAAAGGCGATAAACCTTTTCAAGGCAAGGAGGTCCCTTGGAGGTTTGTTATGGCTTATGATTTACTTCCTTTGAAAAAATAGCAGTGTTGTGGTTGATGTTGTGTTTTTCTAGTGCTGCTGATTGTTTTGTTTGAAGCTGTAGAGAAATCTCTGTCCTGAACTTGCTGAAGGGACTTGGAAAGATGATAAATTCAGTCTTTTAGGCCTTGTGTCTCAGTAATCCTGATGGACAGTCCAGATCCATTGCAGAGGTTCCTAACAAAAAAACCAGCCTACAAACTTTGAAGCTCTTATTTGAAATTCAGCTAGGAAGTGTTTTTCCTTGTCATTAATAATGGTCTGGCAGTTTCACTTGCCATCTGTTTTCCTACTACAGATAACATTAAGCTGCATGCATGCTTTCTTGTGCACCCTCAAGCCTGATTTTGGGCACAGTTTTATTTGATGAACTGATTGTTAGCTAAAGCTGTTCCTTAATGATTGGGGGAAACAGAAATTAAATTATATTTTGGATGAAGCAGGAGAGCATGCAACAGGAGCTGTAGGTCCTTAGAGCTGGTCTGTTAGATCAAGGGCACAGTAACAGCTGTAAAATTTGCATCACACACTCTATTTGGCTGTTTCAGTCAATGCTAGTAGAGATTGATGCTACCTTTCATACATGCAAACAGGCATAAATGCCATTAAAAATGTGTTTAGAAGCTAAGGTAGGTAAATACTGAAATCAAGTCATCTGAGGAGCTCAAGTGTTTTAATAAGATGAGGCAGAAATGTAATTTGGCCTAGTTTTTCTCATAATTTGAAGCTTGAAAAATTAATCTTCATGTTGAACATCCCAAATTTTTGGCAGATCTGGAAGATACTGGTGCCTACTAGATACCTAAATAAAGATACTTGCAACCTTATTCATCAGCCTCCTTTGGCTTTTTGGAATTTGTCCATGTTGTCTATGCCATAGAGCAGCTCAGGGTGTTGAATCAGAGCAGGTACATGCATGGAGGGAACTTGGCAGAACAGATGCACACAGACTGTGCTGCTTACCTCCAAAGAAAAGCATATCTGGCCCCACTGAGAAATAGGAGGATCTCTTCATACTGGACCTTTTAAAGTCTGAAAATAGGCCTGAAGAGAAATGAAGAGAGGAATCTATATTATGGATGTAAATTCTGCACATCATAAACTTCCATGATGAGGATGAAAAATGTATACCTACATATGTATCAGAAAGGTGACTGATCCAAGGAAGAACAGGTTGGTTTGTGGTAGATGAAGTCACAGTTTGTGCTTGGGGTGGTGCAGAAAGTGAGGAACAGAGGGTATGACTAAGGTTAAACCACAGAGGAAGCCAATATGTGGCAAATGGAGAAGCATAATAAATACTGTGTGAAGGTAAAGAGGATTTAGTGCTACCTCTTTTGCATTTTATATTCTGTGTTAAGCTTTCAGAGGTGAATTGCAAGTTTAGCTTCTCTTATCCTCATTTTGTCTGTATCCTAAATTTAATTTAGCATCACTGTCTTATAATTTGTAGATTTTGAAGAATTATCTCATTAGTCTGGTTTATGATTTACTTAATTTTGTGTTTCTGTCTACTTTAGCAACCTGCAGGTGGGGTTTTTAAAATTGATGTCTTCCTGAGTGTCTGTAATTGGTTTTTAGTGCGTTTCTGTCTAGATCGGCACCTGTTATAAATCAGCATGGTCACAACAGATCTGTTGAGCTGTGCTGCCTGTTTCCATATCAATTTTCTTACAGTTCAGGATGACCTCCAGCAGCCTCTGCTCTGGCAGAACTCATGTTTCTTCTCTGTCAACTTCTGGAGTAGCTACTACAAAGCAGATTGGCCCAATTGAAATGCTGAGGGTTTTTTCCTGTGTGTTTGTTTCATATGGTGCAGAGTATCTGTAGTTCTAGGAGAATAATAATCTTGCTTTAATAGCATTATTCAATGCATAATTCTTCACACCATTGCCGTCTTGTTAATTACAAGTTTCTTACTAAAATTGCTGTATAGAATAGAGGTGCTTCTATAATAAAGAAAAAAATGCAAGAAGCTGGGTAAAAGGTATCATACCATATATCATATACCAGTAGTACATAGAGTTAGCATGCTGATTGACATAAGAAAGCATGTAAAGGTATAACCCATTAAAGGAAAAAAGCATTTTCCAATACAGTTAGATTCTAAAATGGAAAAAAAAAAATCAGCATGTTTCCCCCTTTTTGCAATGTATTGTGAAAAGACTAAAATTTTAAAATAAACAATGGTTTATGAGAGGATGAATGTGTCTATAGCATTAAAAAATAAATTATTGAATTACTGTTTCATTTGTATGTCTTGATATTGGCCTGTTTTTACAGGCACTTTTGCATACATGTCACTGTGTTCCCCAAAGCAGTGAATTAATGTGATACTTAAACTGTTTGTGTGGGACTTTGTTTCCCAGATCAGTTTCTTAAGGCTTATTTTCTCAACCCCTTACTTTGGTTTGCTTTGTGACTGCACCAAAGCATTTCTGTGGGATTAAAATATTTTCCAAAGATGTTCAGGAGGCTGGTGGTGGGACTGTTCTCTTATTCAGATTGACTTCTTGGCCTGCCCATGGCAAGAGAAAAATAGGGTCTCAGCTATTCAAAAAGATGATAGTTGTCATTCCCATGGATACCTCTCTGAAACAGGGAGAGGGTCTCTGCCACTAATGTCCCCTCACTCTCCATGACCCCTGGCAACATCCCATGACCAAAGGACAGGCCAAGAAGTCAACCACTCACACTTTGGTGGAAATGATGAGGCAAGCAGTCACTGTCACTTTTCTTTCCCTATTTTAAATGTAGAATGAAGAAGGTTTCCTGCAGGAGGGAATGGTGAATAATACAGGTGTTCCTGCGGATCCTGAGAACGAGGCTTATGAAATGCCTCCCGAGGTAAATCTGGTGTGGTGTTTGCTGTGAGTGCACATGAGAGAAGGGCACATGAGGAGTCTGCATGCTGGAGTTACATGAGCCTGGCCCAGGGTGATGCTTGCAGCTGCAAGGGCACAGCAGAAACATGGTCTCTTTGGCCAAGATATACCAGAGGTATAATGCTGGGAATCAGAAAACAATTGTTTTTTTTAATAGTAAGGAAGTTAAATGAGAAAATATTTTTAGTGTTTCAAAGCACTTGTGCCTGGGTTTTGAGGAATCCTTTTTTGTATGTTTAATAGGGAATGCAAGACAAACTGTATCTTCATAGATTGTGTTAATAGCTTGGCTACTCACCAGTGCATCATGCTTTGTGATCTTAATTTAATGCAATTATGGGAGTAAATTATTTTGTTGGTTTTTATGAATGAGCGATCTGAAATACTACTACAATGTCTGGCATGATGCACTAGTAGTTGGACCAGTGGTTTTAAGGTAGTGCAGATAATAAGACTGAAAATGAGAGGTATAAAAAATTTAGGCCCTGGTCCAATAAAAGACTTAAAGGCTTGAGTGTAACATCTTGACTATCACTACAATTATGGATGCTGCTCATGTGGCCATAGTTAAGCACTCCTTTAAATGATTTACTGACTCATATGAGGATCTGCAGCACCTGGTGTGCTGTTCAGCCCAGAGGCAGTCATCCTTCCTCTCCAAGTGAATTGTCATGGATGACCTCAGGGGTTCCTGGCAGCATCAGCTGAATGATGTGTTAATCACTGTAAAAGTCTAGTTCTCTAAGTACCATGACTTGTAAGGTGCAATATCTGGAATATATGACAAAATCCAAATGTATTTCATATCCTGGTCACATGAGAATCCATAATACTTGGGCATTGAATCCACCAGGAGTAGAATAAATAGAGAAAAATAGGATGTCTTTATCTAAAATACCAGTAGTGTTGATTTCTGCTCTCCTTCAATAGGAAGAGTATCAAGACTATGAACCTGAAGCATGAGAGACCTTTCCTTCCTTTCTATCACCTGAAATCTACTAACTACTAAAGACGTCCCATCCTGTACAAGTGCTGAGTTCCAATGTGCCCAGTCGTTAAATTTTTTTACAGTTTTTACGGTGTATTTTGAAGTCTTCCATCAGCAATGATTGGAGTATCTGTGACTGCATCCACCTTGTTTCAGCATTTCCCTCCTGCTGAAATGAAAGCCGGTTGGCAGGGTCATTGTTGTGCTGTGGATATTGTGGCTTCAAGTTTAAAAGTTAAAAAAGAAAATATTAAGTAAAAACACCTAAGTGTCTACTGCTTATTTCTAATTCTGTACATGTTTTGTTGATAGGCTGTCAGTAATTTGATATTGTTTATGATACAGTTTTTATTTGTTTCCTATGACTATTCTTTCTGTGCAGAGATGACTTATTGTGAGAGCTTTATATATATGTCTATGTATTATACATATAAAAAAGTAATTGAGCATGAACTATGCACCTATAAATATTAGCTGTTGAAGTTTTGTTTTGTGATGTGTTTTATTAACTTGTGTCTGTAAATAATGGTGTTCAACTGAAGCAAATAAAACGTAACCCATTAAAAATTAATTTCTAAATTAGTGATGATTTCTAACACCACCTTTCCCTTCCAGAAGTCCCTGTTGAAGCATTCAAGCTGTGTTGCTTCTTTTGAAGGAATTTGAGGAGCAAAATACCTAAATCTAAGGCCAGTCCGTACAAAAACCATGGTGAAGAATGAGAAAATGAGAGCTGCTACTGCAGCTGGGTGCAGCTTTGCTGACAGATAGATTTGTTTGTAGGGCTAATGAACTTGTTTTTGTAAGGACAACCTGAAAGTGAATGAAGCCAATAATACTGGGCTGCAGCAGATTATCAGGAAATCATGAGACCCTTTGAAGAATTACTCTTCCAAGATTGTTTAGTGCTGGGATGTACAGTGATGGCTTCGTTGCAATGTATTTGTCTTGTATAAAGTCCCATTTTGCAGAAGTACAGTCTACTGTCTGTTTTTAGACATGTGCTGCCTGGATATTTTCCCATATAGTAAAAAGATTTAAATGTGAGATGGTTTTACTTCTATCACATTTTATTATTTGTTATTTTGGATCAAGTGTTATCTCTACCCTGAAGTGGTTTTGTGTTTAAGGTTCTCTAGTCTTGAGTAGGATTTTGAACTTGACTTGCAGCTACTCTTTTCAGTGTTTTAGGTAACAGTTAAATATCATTGTCTGGTTTTGAAAGTGCAGAAATGTAGGCACAACCACATAATGCATGTTACTGGTATGCTCAAAAAGAGACACGGACCTGTGGAGGTTGAACTCTCCAAGTTGTTCTTGAACTGAGCTCCTGTCTGGTAATCTGCAACCTTCCTGGTACTATCATGCCCAACATGAAATAGGTCTTTCCAACTGTGTGCCCATTCCATCTGTGGACAGTGGGAGCTGATGATGTAGCACTGTGAACCAGTCACATGAACACGCTGGTTTCATGATGCTTAGAACACCAGTGCTCCAATTTCCCAACTCCCGTATTTCTCAGGACTTTGATTTATTTCAGAAGAATTGCTATTGAGCTATTTTTTTTTTCTTCTTCAAAGCAATGAAAAATCCTGGTGATCATTTCAAACAACTTCCAAATGTGTTCATCCATAGTTAAATTGCTTAATGAAACCTAAAGTCCTGTGCTTTTTTTCAGAAATCATTCATGGTAATCTGTAGCAACCCACCAACAATTTGCAGTCCCCTTCACAGGTGATGTGTCAAAAGAGTTTCTTGACCTGGACATCTTTACTGTGAAAAATGAATGACTCAGTGGCAAATATATTTATTGCATTCCTGAATGACTATTCCTGAGGTACAAAGTAAGATACTACTTTTATATAAATCTTTATGTTGTTTAAGGATATCTCTGTTCTAGAAGGATTTGGGAAGAAAAGCCCAGTGGTATAGTGTGATTTTTTTTTTTTTCCCAGTATGGCAGCAGGGAACCATCCACCAAAAGCAGCAACTGAGATGAGCCTTGTGCCTGGTACCTCAGAAAATAGCACTGGAAATAGCAGTCTAAATGGAATATGTATTTCTGTTGTTCATCTTTAATTCCAAAGCCCCCAGGTCTTGATTTCTCTATTGTTTCTTTACTAGGAAATCAATTTAAACTGGTTGTTCACCTGTTGCAAATAAGCTGTGCACTTCTTAAATAAGCTGTAGGGAGTGTTGTATCACAAAGAACAGTAGTAAGTTTGTTCCTGACACTGGTCTGTTGTCTGAACCTCTAAGAGTTAATTAATTTCTTTTATTGGTAATATCTTTCAGAGTGCTTAGGTCATTTAAAATGTACCAAAGGTGATCAGTTTGGTTTTTGTGTCCCTCTTACAAACATACCCTCAGATGGCCCCACAGGTCCATGGGACCCTGGTTACTATGGCAGCACAGTGTGATGCACTGCTCTGGTAACAAGCTGCATTTTAATTAGATTCCTTTAAGGACTGCCTGACCATTCTTTCCAGGTAAACCAAGTGCCACTGTGTCTATTTTTTTGCAGTGAGATGGATACTGGCATGCAGGTTGCAAATGTCAGAACTGTGTCAGGTGCTAAAGCTTAACTAAACAGATACTGTTGAATTCAGGTTTTTTAAGTGTCTGCTCTGTGTATTAAAAAATGCTTCTGCTGGTGTGCTAAAAATTTTTTAAACAATGTCTGCCAGAGAGGAATATAACTCGGAGCTCTTTTTTTCTAAGAGCTTAGATTTTAACTCAAAGCAAAAGCAATCTTCTGTTGTCTAATTAAGAGTTAATAATGAGCCTCACCATATCCTACTCCTCCAGGGGAAAAACACATGTTGCTTTTTTGTTCTATTTTGACAACTTTAATTGGTCTTGTAATGGTTCCTAATTAAACACATTGTAATAATGTTTTTATTACTGTAAGTCATAGTGTTAATACTTGTGTTACATGACTTTAATATAATGAATTTCAAGTGTTTCCTCTCCCCCCCAAGACTTTCCTTCATTCCCTCAAGATAGCTGTAGGCAAATTAAGGTAAATTGCAATGTCATAAACTCAAAGAAAAGTAACATGCCAGTATCTCTACAGGAAGCACAGATTTTATTTGTCCTGGTTTTCATAGCATGGGCAGTCTAGGCCCAGGGATTCTCATGTGGAAGAATCAGACATGGAGAGTGGGTCAAACAGCTGCAGCAAACTCAAAGTTGAGACCTCTGCCTCCAAGAAGTGGGAGACTGGAAGATCCACAGCTGTCCATTTAATGGCTGAAATTATTCCAGGAGCACAGTGAAAGACAGGTATAGAATGTCTGCCTACACATATTCATAAAATCTTAGTATGCAGAATAGGACTACTTAATTGCCCCTAGGTTTTGATCCAAAGTTCACTGAAATCTGTGAAATGATTCCTACTGGCTTCAGATGGGTGTGTTAAAGACAGCTGTAGCTCCAGTATACATTTGATCTTCTCATACAAGTTATGTGTGGCAATCTGCATTGACATGGTGAGTTTCCAGTTCATTTCTGTGTGCTTTTTTGGGGAGAAAACAACTGCTGAAGCCCTTGATTCTAGAGTTTCCTGAGGCACTGGCTATACAGTACATTTTTTTGTCAGGCAGATGATACATGACGGAGGTGATGCTCCCTGATTTCTAACTTGCTGAAAGTAAGGGAAGTTTTTTGCAAAATATCTGTGAATAGCAAAAGTAGCAGAAAAGCAAAGATAGATATTTTAATAATCCCACAGCCTAGTTGTCATGGGTTAATAGTCATCCTAAGACTCATGTCCATACCAGGCTTTTTCAGCATAGCTGTGGTTTTATATGCTGGCAAAATATACTTCAAATGCTGGGTCTGAATGGGGTAGTCACCCTTAAATATTGCAACCTTAGAGTTAATTACTCTTTAAGGTAATTGATGTTTATTCACACATTATTCCAAACTAACTCTTTGTGTTCTGCTCTGAAATAGCTTAGGAGGTGAGAGAAAACAGATCTCTGTTAGTGGTTTTGGTTTCCAGTGACTTTAACTAAATTACCTGGTAAGTTTTCGGCCCCTAGCTTGAGACTTTCAATATTTTTAGAGAAGACCCTAACAATGACCTTCACAGGGTATGGTCATTCTGCTTGGATGTATGAAGGTCTGAAAGAATAACATGAGTTTTCATACAAGCAGGCCTGCCTGTGAGCTACAATAACCAAATGCAAATGACATCTTAGCCTTTAGTATCTCCATGATGCACTTTTAATGGAAATATCATCTGTTTAAATACAGACATAAACAACTTTTCTCCAGCCTGCCTGACATTTAACGTGTAGCTCAGAAGGTTTCTCTGATATAAAAAAGACTGGCAGATGGAGAAAACAGCAGGTGGAACCTCAGATGAGACAGCCAGGAGGTAACAAACAGAATAGGAAACTAGGTCAGATGAGATTTCTCCCATGTTGGAATAAGTGCTTTCACAAATGCTTCCTCCAGTGGGTGCATTAAAGTGGGGTTTCCTTTTCCACTAATATTCACATCTCTGCATAGCTCAGTCTACCAGCAGCTGATACATCTATAGGGTGTGTTTCTGTAGAAAAGGTGAATGAGATTACACATGTGCATTTTTCAGCTGCAGCATGAGAGAACTCTTCACAGGAAGCCAAAGCACCCATGTGCTTCCGATGATTAATGTCAATTTTAAGTAGAATTATGTTTTATGAAAAGGCAACTGCTGGGATACTTCAGCCTTTCTTTTCTATTCACCACTGTCACACTGCTTTCTTTATCTCCATTTATCTGCTACATTTTCAGAGTGTCAGATCTTATCCTGTACCCATTGCTGAGTGTCCATTTTATTGTAAAGTTTTACTCCAGCCATTGTGTCTAGTACATTGTGATGAGGCTGTAACCGTGCCTGAAGAGCTGGAGTTCTTAGTCTTTGATCCTCCCTCTGAAAAAAGGACGATTTGTCTCCTCCTTGCTGTGCTCTGTCCCTGCTGCAGCCAAAGACACGGCACGGCAGAGGCTGTGAGGGGGAGGCACAGGGGCTGTTCAAGGACGGCCAAGGAGGCTGGAGGGGAAAAAAAAACAAACCAGGCATGAGAGCCTTGCCGAGAATTGGCTGGCATTCATCCTGCCTCCCTCCCCCGGGCTCTGCTTCTGGTGTCAGAGGCTAATGATAGAAAATAGTCCATGGCTTTACAATGCTTCCAGGGACTGGCACCTCGAGGAGCCAGGTAGATTCAGAACTGGGATGCTTCACTCTCTGTGAGCCAGAATTCCTGTGCTGTTTGAGGAGACATAGCTTTTTATGCTGAATTTCCTTTTCTATTTTTCTGAAATCCTCTGTACCAGTAAAACAAAAGCAGTTGAATGAATGTACTAGATTAATTAACAAAAAAAAAGTATGAAATCTGATTTTATCAGTCTCCTGAACAGAAGAGGAAACTGCACAATGCCCTTAGGATTGTATCCTCTGTTCCTTGGCCAGGCATTTTATTCATGTGAATTTCAGTTGTAAAATTCCATGAATCCTTGCAAAAATAACAAAGATGGTCATCTAATGTTAGAAGTTGTTAAGATAGCATCCTGCTGAAATGACTGCATTGCCTACTTCCCAAAACCAGAAAAATCTCAAAAGGAGCAGCCTTAGCAAGATGACATAACAGTGCTGTTGAGTAAAACAGGAAAACATGTTAATGGTGAGAACATAAAGATCTGTGATTTACAAGCAATACCTAATAGGGCCAAAAAGAAATAAAATCTGATCTCAATCCACTAGGTGTCAACTTTGCTTGGCAGAGGAAATTCCAAAATTGAGTTCCTTTCTGGCTCAGATTTACAGCAAGAGAATGATTTTATTTGAATAACTGGGTGTTCTGAGGTGTGAAATAAATGGATTTTTGAAAGCCTTTAATTTTCATTCTCAGTTTTATTTTATGAAAGCTCAACAAATTCAAGTACAGTGATGATTCCAGTCTGTTACAGTCTGTGCAAAGGCAGTTGCTGTGTTCTAGAGAGACAACTTTCCTGTACTCTGCATTTCACAGAGACATGAGTCTTTTCTTGCTGTTTATTGTTGCTCAGTATGTGTAAGCACGCTATCATTAGATACTGTAAGTTATACTATTTTAATAATTGTCTTCAAGGGTGGGGGATTATCCCAAATTAAAGGAATCCACTTTTAAGGCTTTTAATAGAAGTACTAGGTAACATACTTGAAAGCTGCCAAGTTCAAGCCTCACAACTGTCAGCCCAAACCTGCATTGGCTGAGTTTTGCAGGTATAACCACATAACTGTATAAATCCATGTGTGGCTTATCTTCCCTACAGAGCAGTGTTACTGACATTATGTGTTCCTTTACAGTGAAACACACTGTGTACTGAAGATGTGCTGTTGCTACTACACCTCTGGACTAGGTGTTCTTGATGATACAGCTCCATCAGATGAGATTCACATTTTTTTCTCCCCCACATTGTGCTTGGTGCTCTTTCTGAAGTGTTTGTCACCATGCCAGTTCCACTTAACTAAGCATGATAATAAAAGCACTTTCCCAGAAACCCTGGCATTTCCTAGTGACACACTGGATTTTTTGGCAAACCTTCTGCTCCTAAGAACAGCATGGGTTTTCTGAACCCAAGTGCCAGTGGGACATTGGCTCCTGTGTGACTGCCAACAAGCTCTATCTATCAAGGGTAGACCATCATGCCAACAATCATATTAAATCAAGGTAGTCTGCCTCTCTCTCATAAGGAGATAAGCTGCAGTGCCTAAATAAAGGGAATTATCCTCAGCTTGACTGAGTGTTAGCAGAGCAGCTTTGCTCCAGAGCAGCTTGATGGCAAGGCAGCTCTGGGAGGATGTTAGCTGACTAATGCAAGTCAGCCTAGAAATGAGAGCACAATTGCTCACTCCCTCAGGATTCCAAAGGCAAGAACTGGTGAAGAGAGGAGAGCTTTTGGGAAGAAACTGCATTTAATATGTTGATAAATTGCCCATCTATTTGCTCTCTTTAATCACTTTTTCTTGTCTTACGTGTCACAAGGTTGCTGGAGGGAAAAGGCATTGTCTCTTCCATGACTGTTTGACAGGACCTCAAATATTACTGAAACTTAAGTGAAGTAAAAGGATAATAGTGTTAAACTGGACATCAGGAGAACAGAGTCAAGTTTTCTGGAGACCCTTTGAAATCTTCAGGAAGATGGTATGAATATTGCAGCAGAGTTCAGCTCTCAGTCCCTGTGGGCTACTTCAACCCATTGTAAGTTGTTGCCTAAGTTCCTGCCAGGCTTCTCACTAGACAAAGCACATCGGTACCGTCACAAAAAAAGTTTGAGTTTACCCAACATCAAAGGATTTTGCCTTGTTTCAAATTATGTATCTGTGTGTTACCAGCTCCATCTCCAGCTTAGTGCCTGAACCAGCTCCACCTCCACCTGGCTGACAGGGATGTAAATTCCAGAGAAGATGCTGGCTTTCAAGTGGGATTTACTTTATCTCAGAAACTGAAAAGGGAAGGAAAGGAAGAAGAGTGTGTGACTGCAGTGTTGCAAAAAGTAGATACTTTCTAGAGGTAAGTGGGAAGTATTGATTTGCTGTTTCTTTAATACCTGCAGAAGCAGTGCAGCCAATATAGGGCTGTGCCTTCAGCTTTTTGTGTCTGTGGTGGGCATGAAGGGTTACAATCAGAAAACTAAAGCAGTGGGCAAGTGCAGATCCCACAATAGTGGAATAACAAGGGCATCCTTCAGTGATGCAAGATACAGAGGCAGGCTTTAATTCAAATTCTGCTATTTGCTTATGATGTTGTGGTAGGGGGATCACCTCAGCTGAACTTATGACCTCAACTGTAAACCAGAAATAGCTGTTCTTGCAAAGTGCTTGCAGATCTGAGAGGTGTTATTACTGTTAAATCTGAAGCTACTCTAACGTCATTTAATAATGTGAATGTAATACAGCAGAAGAAGATAAGGTACTGGAAATAAATTTGTAGCTAGTTGCCACAGTTTGATGTTTCTTTTTCTCTGTCTTCTCCTGTCACACCTTTTATGTCTTTTACCAAGGCTAAATGGCTCTCATGACTTTAAGAAACACAGGACAAGATCAAGACAACTGAACTGGCAAATGTAAAAGAATTAGTTAGCAGGTTTCTCTGTTGTCAAACAGGTATTCTGTTAAAATTACCAAGCCATACTATTTATAGATGGCTGATGTTTTTTAAAAGGAAACATTACCAAAATGGAGGGGAGGGGTTTATTATCTCACTTATCATTCTGTGGTGGAAAAGAGAAACAGCAGGTCTTTTCCTCCAACTTCTTAATTTAAATTGAAAGGAAGGAATGGGCTCAGTTAGATGTGAAATGCAAACAATTCTCTAGTTTTCTCATTAAATAAACTGGAACATAATTATTTGCATGGATATCATTGATTTGCACAACATCAGATTGCAGCCAAGATACCTGAAGATAATTGTTTTTCCATGTTCCCTGGCTTGGGATCATGCCACAGCCACGTGCTGACCCCAAGACTGGGGTTTGTACTTCAATGACACCTGGGCTGGAAGAGAGCTGTGACTTGCACTCATCAGCTCTGGACTTGTTGATTGCAAGAGTCCAGTCTGAGCTCTGGTACTGTGTGCCTGAGTGTCAGGAGTTGGAGGGCATCCTTTCTTAGACTTTTCCTTCAGGGTTGAGGAAGAATTTCACTCACACACTGTTTCCAGAACAGTCTTGCCAAAGAATAGTCTGGTTTTTTCCAGTAACTTTTATCCTTGTCTTTCTGCTGATCTTACAGTGTTTAGTTACAGAGCCTAAGATGTGTTGACTATCAGGTCACAACCTTGCACATCCCCAATTCCCAGTGGAATCTGTTTGGAGACATAATGTACAGAAAGTGCAGGGTTAGTACAATGAATGTGTGCTGATTTTTAAAAAGGAAGTCTGCTCTACTTTGGGTTTTCTTTCCCATTTATATTATATCAAAACTAGATGGTTATCAGCATATTCATTTTTCTGGGCACATTACTAGACATCAAGTAGGAGTCTTGGCCTTCTGAGGGGAAATAGAGCCACAGAGATAGAGGATGGAAACCAGCACTGCAATGGCTTCTCCACAGGCATTTTTCTGTGTCAGTGATTTTAGTTACATGTCACAATATAGCGGGATTGGGTTTGCAGAGCCAAGAGGGAACCTTGGAATAAGTGGTACAGGTAAGAACCAGGTGTGAACATGCACCAGAGGAGCAAAATCCATGTTCAACTATAGGGACAATTAAAAGTCAGCCAGACCTCAGAGGCCAGATTTAATTCATCTACTCATTGAAATCCAAGTAGTTTATTTCAATGCTTGTGAATCTGTTTTCATTTCCTGGAAGGGGAGTCACCTTGCTGTTGCTTTTGAATCCCACTTTGCACAGTACTTTGCTACTCAAAAAATCTTAAAATAAGTCATTTCCTCCTCCTGCTTCACATTTCTGCTTTTGGGCTTCAGATTTCTGCCTCTCTCTTTGCTGATGCTTATCAGATTTACCTTTAAAAGTAACTTGCTACAATTTTTGTGGGTATGCAAGTCTTCACCTATCACTTGAGAAAAGCCTGCTGAAGCACAGAGAGACCTATCACTTTCCTGTTGGCTTTCACCCAGTTTCACACAGTGTTGTATTTCCAGTGCCATTTTTAATGATGCTGGTTATAGGAAGATCAGTGTTTGTGACTGTCATGTACAGTTTATCAGCCAGCTTGCTGTGTCATTTTTGTGGGTTTTATGAGATTGTAAATATTCTGGACAGGTTGGCAGCCTGTTTCACCTCTCAGTAATTTCGGAAATCCCAGGGGCTTCAATTATTATTTGTTGCTGGTGTTAGGAGAGCACTGTCAGGCCCTAGACATGATTGGGCCAAGGAGCTCTAAAATACCAGGCTGGAGAAACAAACCTGACAAAGAATGTAAATGCATTAAGTGCTATTTACAAAGCTGTAAGGGAGGTGAGTTTTTGTGGCTCTTTAGAACATGTAGCGTATTCCCAGTGCCATGCAAATAAACAACATTGCAGCGAAAGGCTGTGAAGTACTTTTGTTTTAAATGGCAGCAGTCCCCTGTTTGCCACCAATCACATGTGCTTGGGGGTGAGAGAAATTGTTTTTCAGAATCAATTGGAAAAAAACCCCTGGCTTGTAGACTGACCTGCTGGGGATTGTATTCTGAGCCTCCAATGCAAAGTTCTTACATTTTCTGATGAAAGGGTGGGAAAATTGAAGAGTACTGTTGGCAGCTAAACAATCAGGTATCCCGGTAAGCCAGCACTCAGCATGCTCCTCACTTTGATGCCACCACAAGATCTTCCTCCCTTTACCTCCCTCCCCCAGCAAATTCTGGTGATTTGTGGATTTATTATTTTGGATGAATGCACCCCCCAAATGCTGAGTCTAACCTGGCTGTTGGGGTATCTTGAAAACCATCATCACCTTTTGGGGCTATGTCTGAATATACTTTAAAAACCTTACCAAGAGTTGTATTCATATGTCATCATTTATGTTCTATTTTCAAATAGATTCTTATTAAAAAAGGGCTTAAAAGAAATACCAAAACCCTCTCGTCTGATTTGTAGCACGAGCATGCCTGTTTTTTTCTTTTCTTTTTGAAAAGAAAATTTGCCATTCAGGCTGTCAGACAAGGAGCTGAGGAGCATTCAGTCTGTTTAGAGCTGAGACCTTTGAACAATTGATTCACCAGATAATAGTATGCTGTTTATATTCCAGCTACTCTGCTGACAAAATGGTGTAAAATTAATTCCAAGTGAGGCAAGGCAGTGAGTGCATCTGAATCACGGTGCCTGCTCATTTCTGCCTGACTGCTGATCCTGCTCTACCATTTTCTCTTTCCTTTGGCACATGTGCAGATGCAGCCTGAAGTGTCTTGTGCAGCTGAACAGACTGATGAAGCCTAGAGGGTTTCCCAGTCAAGCCTTTGGGTCATGTTCTGGTGGATGCACAGAAATACAAATATCAGGGTTACAGATAGATGCAACCTTTTGACTGAACATTTTCCCAGGAGTTGGGGTTACTGTGCTAACACCTAAAATGCTTCACCTCTGTATTTAAATAGCAGGTTTTTTCTAAACTCTTTTTAAAATCTCACCTTGCAGGTGCTTAGCTTTAGAGATGTCAGTGCAATGAACATGATTAGGAAGATTTTCTTGGTTTTTCCTTTTATTTGGGAGCAGGTTCTTGTCTTTGCAGCCTGCCTGGTACTTTTGGGCACTCACACAATGGAGACTGCTCTTGATTTTTAAATTACTATTGACTAGAAGTCATTATCCTTTTGTTACTTGTAGTCTGTAACACAGAGGGAAGCATCTACTAGAATTGAAGAAAAGATATATGTTTCAGCTGTTCTAAAACCAATAATTTAACTTTGTACCAGATATATCTCATCTCATCTTAGTGAATTCATATTTCTTGCATCAACTCTGACTTTCAGGAAGCCTCTTCCCTGTAACACTCACCTTGGACTACCTCAACAACCATTTTACAGGAAACAGAGGGTATGTGCTTTTTGGAGGTGGGGAATGCTTTTGATATGCAAAGTTAATTGAGTTTTTAATTTATTCTTTTAAGTTAAAAACCCAGTGGCAAGTCCCCAAGGAAGGTGTGGGAGTGAAGCCAGTTCTTTTTCCTCCAGTCTCTGGAAACAGTATAGAAATGCCCAGCAAGGGACATCTTCCAGTCAAACCAGAAGCCTCCTTTATTTTTTATGTCTACTTGTGTACTCCCAATTTCTCTTCTTACCCATCCTGGAGCTCAAGGCAATCTTGGGTGTTTGGGGAAAGTCCAGCATTCACTGATACTTCACAGTATTCTGCTGGAGCTTCTAGGGAATGGTTTTTAGGTTTTGCACCAACCATGTGAAGGCTAGAACAGAGGAGAAATGCAGAGAGGCTGGTAGTGAAGCTGAGCAAGCATAACAGAAATGCTGAAGGGAAGGTCTGTTGGGAGGAAAGGCAGAACAGGGAGACAGTGGTACTCTGCCTTCTTCTCTACTCTTAGGTGCTGGTAGGTGTGCTCTGTTTGTTTGAAAATAGGGATTTGCCCTCTCAGAACAACTGTGGCCACTAGCATGTTTAGAAATAGGAAAGTAAGTGGCTGCTTGATGGCAGTAGCATTGACAAACTGAGGCAGGACTCAAGCTGATGCCTCAGTGTAAAATAGCCTGGTGTAACTATGGCCTGCTGTTTGTTTTGAATCCACCTGCTGCTGCAAGTTGTTTATTTGTTTAATACTGCTTTATTCATGCATTGCACTACCACCCTTATCCATCCTTTGCCAAAATTATATTGCTAATGATAAACTGCATGTGGCACTCCTGCAGTGGGCTGCTCAGTGCTGGGTTATTTCGTGCTGTAACAAAACAGCGAGTGAGAAAATTCAAACCTAGAAAAGCAATAATTTGTTACAGTAGAAACGAGCACAGAATGAGTCACATTGCTGATAGATTCTGACATGCAACCAATTTATTAGAGGCTTGCTTTTCTGCAAGACTTTTCTTCCTCTCTCTGTTCCAGATGTGCTCTTCATAGAGGCTGCACAGACAAATATTTGATGCACAGATAAATATTTCCCATCTCGAAACTTTCTGTTTCTTCTTATCCACAAAGACTTTTGAAAAATGATGCTAAACCTGAAAATTGTTAAATGTGTGAAAATATAACAGGACTTTTCTTATGATGCTTTGATATTGTTAATAGAGGATGAATATTAACACCAAGTATTTTGGGACTATAAAATACAGCCTGAAGGGGACAACTACCTGATCTTTGAAAGGCTATTTGTGTTAGCCAGGTTTTTCCAAGAGATCTGTGTTGTCATCAGTTTTATTGGAATTTAGGGCATCTGCTCAGTACGAAGATATGGATATTTAGGTTAAAGCAGCACTTCAAGGTGCATCCAGATTGATACTATAAATACTAGATCAATCATCCTTTACCTCTTAATGCTGGGCAGTCTTCCTAAAGAGTAGGGTATTGAAACCTGCTGATACCTCCCTTGGGACTGAAGGTTCTGATTTACTGTATGGGTGACCCTGCACTGGAACACGTTGCCCAGGGAGGTAGTGGAGTCTCCATCCCTGGAGACATTCCAGAACTACCTGGATGCAATCCTGTGCAATTTGGTCCAGGCGACACTGCTTGAGCAGGTAGGTTGGACCAGATGACCCCACCAAAGCTCCCTTCCAGCCTTTCCCATTCTGAAATTCTGTGATTAGAAGTCTTGATTATCTCCCTGTCCACAGAATAGTCCTTCTATCTTGATAGAGCGCTGAGCAAAGGGGCAAAAGGCAGGAATCCTCTTGTAGAAACTGCTGCCTTCTGCTGGAGCTATCTATTTATCCATAGATAAATGATAGGTATCTTGCAGGATTAGTCAGTCTTCTAAATCCAAAGTACAGCTATATTTTGCACTGTGGGCTGGAGGGGGGCTGAAGAATGATACTGAACTTCATTAGTAATCCTTATGTGCAAACAGTTTATGAATCTCAGCAGGAGTTGCTAAGAAAACAGTATCAAATAATACTGACAGTGGCAAGGGCTGCATAATACTCTGACACTCTCTCAGCTCTGCATTATTCCTTAAAGAGAAGGAAAATCAGCCCAGGAAAATGGTAAACGCTTTCTGTGCATACAGATGTAGACAGAATATTGAGAAACTTAAGCAAATCCTTCCAAGAGAGAAGAATGGGTTCTGCTTAAATTTAGTGTTCATCTGCTAGTTTTAGTGGTTTGTCTGGAGGAGGTAGGCTTGTTGTCTTCTCTGATGCCATCAGAAAAACTGAGATGACTCAAACAGAGAAACTGTTTTATAGGTGCCCTTAGCAGAGGGAAAGAGCTTTTGTTGCATTTTGCATCAACTTTGTTTTGAACAGGTAGCTTAACCTGACCTGCATTGCTGAATTCATAAGTGCTTTTTTGAGAGTCTGAAGAATCCGCTACAGTTTTTTTGTGTTTGTTTGTTGGACTTGGGGTTTTCTTTGCTTGTGTGGTTGATGATGATAGTGGTGTTATTGTTATCTAATATTCTTTGCTAAGCGTTTGGTGAAAAATGTTAAGAAGACTTCATAAAATGTCTGCCAGCCTGCTCTAATTAGCACCTAAAAGCTTAAATTTTTGGTTGATGTCTTGCAGACTTCTATTGCAAATAATAAATAGGATTACATACTTCTCAATTCTGCACCAGAATTATAGTCAGTCTTGTTTCTTGCAGTGTGTTTCTTTCCCCAGGTGAGAGAACAGTGTAGCAAAGGTGCTGTGGGCAGGTGGGACCTTTGGGGATTTGCTCATCAGTTTTATGAAGAGAGCAAGGAAAGGGGCAAAGCTGAAGCCTGGTAAAGATCCTACAGAGAAAGTATGTTGGAGGCATTTCATTTCAGTGGTACAAACAGGTACAGAAATGAACACAACAGAAAAGGTCAAGAGCATGACAGAGTCTCTGGAAGTGTTTTCAGCAGAGACTTGACTTAAGGGCTTTGGTGGCTGGAAGGTGGGAGGGGAGGCAGCTCCACACATCTGCTGCACAATATGTGCTCGATGAGTTCAGAGAAGGGGCGGTGAAGAAGCAGCAGGGGTGGGCCCTGGCATGAAGTCGTGGGCAACATGGAGACAGAGCTGAAACTCCTGGTTTTAAAGCCCCACTTAGCTTACATGGAGCTGGTAATGGGCTGGGTTTTGTGTTTGCTTTTTTTAAAAAAATCTTGTTCCCAGAAAACTGTCTTGTTGCCAGCCTGACCTTATTGTCTGGAGAGGGAATTAAGGCAAGGCTTGCTCTGGCAGGCGCAGCTGGTGGTTCAGACAGGGCTTGCAGGAAAGGATGCTGTTGGCTTAAGCTATTTCATCTACAAAGGCTTTGCTTCCCACCAGAGACCTTGGGTGCACAGTATTTTAAATTTAGCTGCATTATTGACAATAGCAGAGTGTAAAAGAAGAGGAAGCAATCTTTACACCCTGGCATGCACGGGCCTTTGGCACACAGTCACCTCCTGTTCTTAAAGCCCTGGCAGATTTCCATGCACAGAGAAGGGTTTTTAGATTAGCCTAGAAATGGGATCTTTGCTATCCCTACTGATGTAGCTGTATGTGCAGTCTGTGCCTTCAGCTGCCTTTCTGTCTTGCACTAAGAGGTGGCAGGGTGTTGGGTGAGGTTACCTGCATCTCTCCTACTGGAAGGATTTCTGGAGAGATGGAGGAGTTCTGTCCAGTTCAGAAGTTCAGGTGCAGTTCTGTCCATTTCTGCCTATGGATTCTATCTGCCAGAACTTTGGCCATGGTGTGGTATTATCCCTGAAAAATGTTTTTTAACTGCAGCTAAAACCACGTGAGAATGGGAGACTGGAGAATGTTCCTAATGGGCAGGAAGAAAGGTGTTAACTGTTGGTAGTTATTTGCATTTTAGCTCTCAAAACAGCTTGATATCTGCACCACTACAGTAACATGACTGGAGGGAATGTTTTGTGGTGGGATGGTGAGTGTTGGAGCTTGGGTGCTGGGATCTTTGGAGAAGTGCAGGGTGACCAGAACACTGCTGCATGGGCCAGGCAATGTTTACACACATTAACACTTGTAGGAAAGGATTAATACAAGTGAAATTAATTGCTACACCTACTGTCTTAGCTGGCAGATGTTTCCCTCTCTACGGAAACAAGCATACCATCTTACTGGATATTGGGGAGCACAGGCAGAGAGAAGCTGCTGGGGCAGCAAGGTGACAGTGATCCTGCCTTTGCTGGATGCCCTTCATTGGCTGGAGACAAGTGGCACCTAATTGTTTCTAGCATTACAGAAGCTGAACCCAAGTCTCTTTGGTGCTCATTTGAATTTAAAAAAAAAAAAAAACAAAGAAACAAACAACACAACCAACCAACCAAGATTTGTCACTTATTTCTGGTGCTGAGAGAGCTTTCCTCCCCAGTACATATATATTCAGATGTAGTTCCTTTATTTTCCTGTAGGGAAGCTATTATATGGGCATCACAATGGTAAACAGTTTTAGTTTTGGTTTTAATTATCTTTCTTTTCTCATTGCCTCCATAAAACCCATTATTTCTTCCCCAGCTTTTTATGTCTCCCTTCTGAAGACAGATGCTGTTTATGGGTGCACTGTTGTTCTCCTCCCCCTTTATACAATTTTATCATTATTTCCACGTTTCAGTGAACTAGTTTGTTTCTATCTTGAGCAGGTGCAGAGGGCTGGAGAGTTGCGATAAAAATTTGCCTTTTAATGCTTCACAATTGAAAATTTGCTGATAGATCATTTGATGTCTCAGGTCCAAACTGGGTTCCAGTTCAGTGTAAGAACTCAATTCTGGATATTGCCTCATCAATGCAATACAGATTTCTTAGTATTGTGTCTAATTCCCAACAATGCCTGGGCTGGAATTCAGTTCAGAAAAGATGGAAACAAATGCCTTCTATCCTTTCTGCTCATGTTTACAGCCCTTTCACAAGCTACCAGACACTGTATTACATTTCCAACCTGTGTGGCTTCCTGAAAATATTAGAAGAAGAATTATGTGATTAGACCAGCTATTGGAACACTGCCTATAAAGTATAAATGGTAAATCAGCTTTCCAGACAAAGCCTCTGTGGAGCAGAGTTTGCTGTTCAAAGCACTGGCATGGTGCTCCTGCTTGCCTCTTTAGCTGATGTGATGTTCTGTCTTGGTTGCTGGTATTTTTTCTTTCTAGATCTGTTTTTCTCTAGTGTTGTTTTTTCATAAGAGAGAACTTAATCAGTTGAAACATGGAGAACAGTATCATCAGTCATCATTCTTTTCCTTTCTTTTTATTTTTTAAAATCATATATTTCACTGTTGGCTTTTTTCTTTTTCTAATTAAGATCCAGTCATATATCAGCAGTTTGTTCATGATGCTCAGCTTCAATTTTTTTGAAAGTGCTTGAGTTTTTCTGTGAACTAAAGAATGATATCTTGTTCTGTGCTCAATAATCACCACCCATGGGTACTTCCTTTTTTGGTCCTGGGTGAAAAATATTCCTAGTCAATGACCCTTAAATACTTAGACAATTCAGAGCAATGAAATGAGAAGCAGACTGCCTGCCACACTGCTAATATAGCATAACATTTTTCAAAGGAACTGACAGCATTTAGATACCCACAGGCTTTGTACTTCAATTTGTTTATTTTACTCCAGGTAAGTCTTCAATCTTCTTTTAGTGCTTCAGACACAACTCCAAGCCCAACGTGGAGTGATGGAGTCTGCCTCCATGGGAACTTGCGTCAGGGCAAAGAACTGATTTTATTGATGGTGGTGTCTTTAAGCGAAAATTGAAAAGTTGCTTTTAATAATCCATTTTTTCCCCTACCTGTTGTGAAAAAGTTTTCTGTCCATAAATCTGTGTCTCTTGTGCTATATAAGGCTTTATTCTACTGAAAGTTTTCCATAACCTCTGGTGTTTAAATTATTATTAATGTAATTCTGCGTACTGTCTGTGGGCAAAGAAAAGTACAAATTGTTACTGGGATGTGAATAGAGATTTATGTAATTTATTAGGCATCTGTTTTTAAAACCAAACTGCTCACATGGGGGCTTGCACAGCTCTTGGCTGTGTGCAGCAGTCTTCTATCCAGGGTAAGGTGGAGAGTTGGTGTATGGATACTGGGTTTGTGTGTATTTCCCTGCTCCATACCCTTTAAATCTCTGTATGATCAGCCTGCTCCTCTGCTCTGCATGTGTTCCATGTCATCTGGTGCAGACCAGGGCAATCCAGGAAGAGTGGAGCTTTTGAATTCACTGCTTTGAGTGGAGGTACCTGTGCCCAAAATGTGGGCTTCAAGGTGGGAGAATGTCTTCCCCATGCTGATGTGGGAATCCAGCTCAGAAGAGTGTCTTCAGGCAGTGATATATCAGTGTTTCAAAAGGCCGTGTACTGCCTAGGATTTAGATAACTGAGTTATGTCTTTGTCCCTATATGTCAGGGTCTTCCACCACCAAGATGACAGAATGGTATTCTCAGCCATAACATTGAGGCAAAATCAACACAAGAACATATGAGCACAAAAAAAAAAAAAAAAAAAATAAATGCCTTCAAAATCATTAGAATGTTTTGTGTGTGAAGAGTTAATCACCTCTGCTGGGGAATAACTCCCAGTACATGTGAGGAAATTTCCAGAAGCTGTGAGAATAGAATAACAAAAACACAAACCAGCAGAGATCACTTAGGCATGAGCACAGCAGAACCTCAAGGAAGGGAATCCTATGAGAAATTGTGGATGTAAATTTCTGTCAACAGATGAAAGCAAACTTCTCAGGACATGGACTGCTTTATGTGGAAAGGAAAGCAAAAGCATTTCTGTCTCCTCCTGCTCATTGCTTTCCTGAGCAGGCACTGTCATTTCCTAGGATTTAAAGTTACCAGATGGGAATGTGGTGATAAAAGAAAGTCCAAAGGGGATCTTTCTTTTCTGGATGTATCCCTGCATTGGCTGGTATATAAATTTTCAGTGAAGAATAGCACTTTTGTTGTCTTTTGGCACTTAAATTGTTTATCTTGATATATTGTAGTAGAGCTTCCCTTTTCAAACCATGAAAGGGTGCAGCATTGTTTCTTATAAGACAGAAAGCTTGTGCTTTTAAAAGATTTTAGATTAAAAACTGTATTGATCTACCTTCTGTTTGTTTGCTTCACTTTTCTTCTTCCCATCCTTTTTGTAACTGTGCTGTTGGAAATGTTATTATTGGAGGTAAAGATCAGTACAAATACTAATGCACCTGTGTTTCCTGATGCCTGACTAAGCAAGGCTTTCTTCCTTATATTTTTAAAGAAATTCTATTTATTTTAGTAATTAATTTTAGGCTCATTTCCTTTCTGCCATTCCCAGTTATTGGCTGCTATTCAGGAGGGCGTATTTGCCATATTCTTATATTTCCATAGCAACATGGTCAGCTTGTGTTTTGATTCTTAGTGTTAATATGGTTATTAATTGTTGAGTGGCAGTGTTTAAGGGTTTTGTCCTAATCAAGCTTCATAATTCTCTTGTGCTGGGTGCTGTACAGTCATAAATACACATTTCATGCCCCAAATGCTTTCTAATTGCTCCTTTGGGTTATCATACTGGTGAGTAAAACCTAAATTTGCTTATTGCTTTTGTTTACTTTAAAGAGATCTTTTGAAGAGCCAGGTGCTACACTATTAACCAGGAATCAGGTAATGGCAGGTGTTTACTTTTCACAGTATTTGAAGGCAAATCTGTGTCACCACGTGCTGATGCCTTGTAACACTTGGAAAAGGAAGGAATGTGTTGCACCAGTCTGTGTGCCCAGTAAAGGGAAATGTTCAAGAAGTTGAATGATCACCTGGTTTCATTTATTAAAGCTCCATGGATTTTATATAAATGAGCACAAAAAAGGTATAAACTGCAGAACTTCCACACAAAGCTGCAGAACTTTTCTTTGGGAGCTCAAGGTTTTTTTCTCTCCTGGGAAGATGCTCAGTGTGTCTCTGAGGAAAGGGAAGTGCTGCAGAGCTTAGTGATGCCTCCCCTGGAGATGCTGGTCACCTGCCTGCTGAAAGGCATTCCTGCTCTCTGCCTGCAGCAGACACTGGCACTCTGGGTAATTGTTGCCTCATTAAGGCTTCTTGCACTTCAGACTGAGAAAAATATGTGATGCAACATTTATGGCAAGGCCCCAAACCCACTTGATATTTCAGCTCTGGCATAGGCCTGGATTTGGCATTGGGCTGGTGTCAGTGAACCTCGTTAATTCTAGTGGAGGAGGAAAATCTGACACCAATACTAATACCTTCTGATCTGTCATCTGCCTAGAAGTCCAGGTATTACAAGATCTAAGTGACTGGTGTCTGTATCACTGACTACTGATTAACTTGTCCTATATGAGGCTCTCACTGAATCATATGCAATGCTAGGTATAGAGAAGGGATGAGGTGTTCTCATGCAGAGATCTGGAAACAAAGAGCTCAGGGTTCAGCTCTCCCCAGGAGGACACGGTGCCTTTGCACTTCCATGCAAGAAATGAGCATGGACAGCACTGTGCCTCCCCTAAGTGGCTGTCACCAACAGGGGAAGATTGCATAAGGCACCTTCAAACATTATTCCAGGTAAACCTGACGGAGTGCTGCCCTGCTGACCTCACTGACACCAATGAAGGCTAGAGCTAGGTGTTTGGGAGGTGTTTTTTGGCACCCTGTTTACAGTACAGCAGCTTTCTTCTGCTGTTCACAGTATGTATTCTGTGTGCCTGAAGTAGGTAACAACTTGGGTCTTTGTGAAACAGAGGAGTGTAGATTTAAAACAAGAATTTGCAAAAAGTCTTGCTTTCCAAGGTAAAGATTTTGCTGGCTCCTTATCTTTTGGTGGCTTTTTCAGTAAAATAAGGCGACAAAAGTATTTTTTTCTCTTCTCCAGCTTGTATATAGAGGCTACAAACTCCCACTGGTATGCATGGCATGACAGGAATTGCTGCATTAGCTAAGAATTGCTGACCAAAACTTGAGTTTGTTTAATGAAAACTCTGCTAGATGTTCCAGAGACAGAAGCGATCCCAGTATTTTCTCGTGCTGTAGGTAAATCTTCACAATGAAGTTTGTCTGTGGAAGAGGCCATTGCTGCCTTCCACCCCTCAGGCAGGATTTGTGAAGTAGCAAAATGTATTCATGCCTGATCCCTCTGCTTGTCCTTCATGTTCATCAAGGTGGCCCTTGGAGCACTGCCAGCATACCCTTACTAGTGTAGGACTCCAAGGAGAAGGCATGTTAGGAGGATGAGTAAGAGAGGGATGGGGAAGTGTCTCATACAGATGTCCAATCTCTGCTGGAAAGTGGTCTCTTGGTGGTCCTAATTGGATGTCACAGGTTAGAATAAGCCTAGATTGCTCTGACTTATTGCCAGGGCCAGGACTGGAGCCAGTGGCTGAGAGCTGACCTTGAAGACTCCCACTGTACTTTTGCTAAGACGCTGTTTAGTCAGGATCAGAGCTAGCTCCTGCACCTTCCCCTGGAGAACAATGCAGGGAAACTTTGCCAAGGAAGGATCAGCCAAGGGGTTGGAAGTGCAGAAATAAAAAACAATGCAGTGCAGGTTAATATAAATGCATTTAGTCCAGGAACCTCCTCTCAGCATTCATCATTTCCATCTGTGAAACATGCTGCTGTTTCTGTCAGAGTTGATCCTCATCCAGCTGGCTATTGCTGCTTATGCACGTGATCCCAGACATTCCCAGAAGTCAGGATCAGTAATGTCATGAATCACACAGCCTCAGCTGGCTTCAATGCTGGGCTCTGTTTCAGGGACCTTTGTGTCTGCACAGTTTCTGTTTTCTTGCTCACCTTGAGAAATGCAGCAGCGTTTAGTCTGTCCTGCTTATCCTTTTCCCCATGTGATGTTTGATTTGGTACCTGTTTTGCTGTTTTAATTGGCATCTGTAGCAGATCCACGTGATTGCCACAGGAATATGTGAATGCTTGTTTCCGCTTGTCAGTGAATTTGCATCTCCTGCATCTGTGCTATTTAATTTCTGGGGATAAGGGACACTGCCTTTTGTTCTGTGTTTATGAAGTGCTGGAGCAGTATGTAATAAGGTGTTCAGGCCCTTGAAGTCTGCTGCAGGACCTGCTTTTCTATTATACCATGACACAGAGACTTCAGGGTGGGATTTCTGAATATTGTGGCAGAGTCTTCCTTGAGTTGCTGCTCCAGGGTGGATATTGTCATCTTCTGTGGTTGTTCTGTAATCTGTGTGTTTAAATACAGGTCTTTGCTCTGAAACCCGTTAAAATGAAAGTTTCATCCCTCTCAGATTGTCTCTGTTATTTTCAATGACTGCTTGTCTGTCTTAATATTTTCATTCTACTTATCTTTGTCATCAGAAAATCTGATCATCAAAGTTTTTAAAAATACTTCTGGATCACTAATGAAAACTATTGAGTTCTTTCAGATCTAATTTACTTCAATGCAAAAAAAAAAAAAAAATCTGTGGAAACGATTTCAGTTATGGTTGTTCAATAAATTTCTGTCTGCCAGTCTGTCAGTTCATCAAATCTATTTATTTGAGCCAGTTTTTATCAGAATATGCTGCAAAGATTAACTGAGCACTTCAGCAAGGTCTATATATACTATACTACACTACATAGCATACTAGACTACTACTACATAATGGAGAAAACTACAGGTATGTAGATCCCTAAGGGAGTTTTCCATAAAACTGTGTTGATGGCATTAATTACATCCTTCACTGGCTATCAGTTGAGTCTCGTATTAATTTCCTCATTAATTTGCTTGGGACTTAATTTCCCGAGGTCATCTTCCTTTTTCTTTTTCAATTTTGGGATGGGAAAATTCCCTAAATTTTCACGCCAGAATTAATGTATAAAATATTTTTTCCAGTTTCTGTCCTGTGTGGTAACCCCAGGTATAAGTTTTTACACTACTCACATGAGTCTTAAAGATATCAAATGATTTCTTGCTTCTCTTGAAAATGGATATAAATGAACACTATTGTTTGATAGTAAAAAACAGATGTATGTTTGTTTGTTTATATATTAAAACTACACCTGCTGGAGAAAGTTCACTGCATTCTGTTTAGGAGCCGAAAGGAAATTAAACTCTTTGTCAGCTAGACACTTGATTCTGTCAGGTTTTGTGGGGTTTTTTGTATGCCCATATTGTTTTCTTCAGTAGTTCTTTGACAGAAGTTGCCAGGAGTAAAATATTGACAGGGAAAAAAATTAGGGACACTATAGGGTCAGCAACAGCTGCTTTAATTTGCAGGGGGAAATAAAAAGGATTCTGTTTGTCTTAAGAATATTTTTGCAGATGAAAATACATGCATTTTAGCTGTTTTCTCTGTCTTTTGGTCACCAGAGAGATGACCATCTTATTCTTAGGTTTAACATTAGTGTATATGTGGCTTTAGACTGCCTATTGATTCTACTGCCACTGGAAGTCTCTGGGCTCTGATGACTGTGGCTCATTGGAGACTGAGCAGGGGTTTCAAAACTTCTTCCCTCAACTCTTCTCTCTTTGTTGTTGTTGGGGTTTTTTTTGTTTTTTTTTTTTTTTGTTTGTTTTTTTTGTTTTTTTTTTTTTTTTTTTTTTTTTGTTTGGTTTTTTTTTTTTTTTTTTTTTTTTTTTTTTTTTTTGTTTTTTTTTTTTTTTGTATAGAAGGTGAAAAAGTACTAGAACTTACACCATTTAATTTGTTCTGCTCCAGGTCTTCAGCTTTGAGTCACTGTAATTGCATTTGAGAATTGAAGTCTCTCGTGCTTGTATTAATGTGATTTTTCACTTTAGTTTTTTTATTCCTAACAAGCAGGTACATGCAGGAAACAAACTAGGTCACAGTACTAAAATTATAATCTGAAATTTGCAGGACATGGATGCTATAATTTGCAAACAATCAAAATCTTTATTTCCTAGCAGTAACTATAACTTGAAAACTGTTTGTAGCATCATTGGCATGGAAATGTACCAACTAGAGAGATTAAAAACGTGCTTAATGAATAGAGCTTGACTGATTTTTATACTCTTCAGGTTCCTTGGATAATTCCCAAATGATTAGAAGGTTTGTCAGAATATACTGGAGGTGTGTGTTTAGGTTCTGGAATTTAATCCTCCTTTTTTCCCCTACTCTGACTGATTCCATGTTTGAGTATGCTCTGCACAGTGAGAATAATCTTACTCTGAGCCAAAACCCATTAGAGTCCATTCCAACATTTGCAAAGACCTTCAGGTCATGTTCTGTTTTCCTCCAAATGGTTTTAAAGGTTAGTAAGAGTCTTGGATATGACATAGAAATTTACTTCCTCTGCAGATCAGAAAAACATCCCGTGTATTCAGTGTATCTGCTGCATGTGAGAGCCTTACTAAGTTTTTGTACCCCCTCCACAACCCTCCTTTGCATTCTTCAAACACTCTGTTTGCAGTAAATTGAAAAGCTCGTAGGTCTTTGGGCTAAGAGCACTCCAAAACCTCTTGGGTCCAACGTATCTCAATATTCAAGAGGGGTGTCTTTGCTCCCTTTGTCATCTAGATCCATTTTCTGGTGTTTTACTGTTCCTAACTGAATGATCCAATTTAATATGGATCTGAGAAAGAGGGTAAGGCTGCTTAATGCCTGTGAATTAAAATAAACAAACAAATAAATAAATAAATAAAATCCACAAAGTAGAGTGACAATAAAAAAAAAAGGAAAAAAAAAAAGAAAAGAAAGAAAAAAAAAAATCCAAACAACCAAACCATTGCCTTGGCTTGCACTTTATCTCACTGCTACCAGCTCTTTTTATACTCAGATTAGGCAGGCAGCATGTTCTTACATGAAAAAGCAGCATTTTTAATTAAACACGCTGCTTTTTTCCAAGTGACAAGCCTGCAGCAGTTTACAGTGTTATTCATTCTATTGAAAACTGAATTTCTTATCTTTTTTTCCCAACCAAGAGCTTTCTTTCTCAAACTCATAATTTTCTTTGTCTGCAGCGTTTGCCTTCGTTCATGAGAACATAGTAAAGTTCCTTAATTTTCCCTAGAAATTATACATCTGATGATTTTTCTCTTCACCCATTGCAGTGAGTCCAATGTTCTCTCTTTTCCCCTCCTTTCCATCTTCAGCCGAAGGTACACACATTATCTAGTGAATTTAACCAATTAAGTTACATCAAAGTATTACAAATTGCAAATGTCTTAACTAAGATTAATACAATTATATTACAGCCAGATATTCAATTAAACTATTAATAGGAATAATGAAATGGAAGAAAACTACCCCATCCCTTTTGTATCCCACAATGTTGGTAAGTAAACATTTAGCAAGCTGAAACATAGGCAGAATATTTATGTCTTTCTGTTTATTCCAGCCTTCTAGCTCCTGCTTAGGGATAAACAATGAAAACAGTGTCTTCTTGGGTTCATTTTCTTTAAATTGTATTAACTCTTTCTTGGAAACATTTTGATATGAGAGTGATGTTACCAGTCCCTCTCTGTCTTTTATAACGAAGTAAACAAACCCAAAGACCCCTCTTAGCTGTGCAAAGGCATTTGAAAGAAAACATTTTGTAGGCTAGCTGACAGCCAGGGTAACTTGAGCTGCCAAGTTTAATTTTTCTTGGAAAATCTGGAGCAAATGCTTTGCAAAGTTGTTGATTTAATGTAAGTGTGCTTCTGGGCTTAAAAGTAAATCCAGCCCCAAAAGAGTATTGATGAATCACAGTCCACAGACATCTGTCAACAGGGAGGCAAGGCTGAGCAAAAATGTGTTTGCAACTTCTCTCCTTACCTCTAATTTATATCATTTAACAAATGTTTACTAGAGTTTTAATGGATCTAGTAAATCATGCCAAAGATGCCTATGGAGCTAATTTTCTAAAGCACTTGGATATGAATATTTCATTTAGTTCTTTGTTGTATCACTTCTCAAAATAACATCTCCAAATTGCCCCCAACGGTGGAGGAAATCATCACCAAAGGCACTGGGTGATGTTCCTGCTGGGATCAACTTCTTGCTTAGGGGTCCAGGCACCTCCTGGCTTTAAGGGTGTTACATGGCAGCAGCTTTCACTGGCTCCAGTATCTCTGAGCAATTACTGATGGGGTTCACCTCAGACCTTCTCTAGTCACTTGTAATTGTTTGTTTGGAGGCACTGTACTGTTAAAACTTTCCCTGGAGAGCAGACTGCAGTCAGGCAGTCAGGTGCTCATCAGGAAGGCTGTTTTCTGAGTACAAGCAGTAGGAGCCTCTTCTCTTGCTGGCAACAGGAAGAGTGTTAGGCCACAAGAGTTCCCATCTGGTAAGGAGAGACTGAGCACCACGCTGTGTATTGGGGCACTCTCAGCTGCTTCATGAGAAAGGTGATTTCCCAGTCCCACTCTCCCCCCCTGTTCAGTCAGCCTAAACGTTGAGACTTTGAGGTCTAGGTTTTCAGGGATTCTTTCTCAGGCTTTCAGTTAAAGAGGAGATGGGGCAGTGGTATTCACTAGATGCAGAAGAAGAGCTGTCATTCTGCATGTGTCACTAGTTTCATTTTTAATTTGGTTTTGTGATTTCAGAGGCAGCCCAGTCTTGACCTCTGCTTAGGCTCAGTGCATAATTGCATTGTCTCTGCTGTCTGCACTGACTGACACTATCCTAGAAATTGTCTAAATGGCTGCAATCCAAATTCCCGGGATCTCTGGAGTATTTCCTGCTGAAATATTGTTCTACACCCTGAACTGGCCAAAGCTAGCCTTTGCTTAAGAACACTACTGATATATTCTATCTTAAATACCTCTGGAAAACACTGGGCCTAACCCTGGGAGCAGGGTTTTTTCCAGTTCTTTTGAGGCACTGGTCCTGTAACCTTGACACTGGCCAAATTCTACCTGCTGATGAGAGTAGTTTTGCAGAGCTGCTGGAAAGTGCCCAAGTGGACAGCAAAGGAAAATCACACCACCTCACTGTTTCCTCTCTGAAACATGGCCTACTTTGCCAGTCTTTGGTAAAGTATTTCCACTCTGCTGCTGCTGTTTAGAGCATGACTGTTAGCCCACTAAAGCTGCCCCAAGAGCAAAAAACATAAATTGTAGATGCCAGGGATGGTGGGAGAGGGAAAAACAAAGCTCCAGATGCCTGCTTGACCTCATTTTCAGAACTTGTGCTTTAAACACCAAGATAATATTTATCTTAGCCATAACTCAGAGGGGATGCCCACTGGCAAGTTTGCAGCTGCTGCTTGGGAAACACAATTCCCCAGTCACCTTTGTGCTCATGGTGCCAGTTTTCACTGAGGTGCAACTGAGCAGGAAGCTGAAATTCTTCAGGGGTAGGGCACAGTTCAGAAAAAGCAAGGAAAGCAGCAGCATGCCTGTTGGTGATCCCTGTAGATATTTACCAAACCAGCCTCTTCTTAAGGGAAAACCAATTGATTAAATTCATTCTCTTTTTCCTTCTTTGCTTTGCTAAATATTGCTGCAGGCGATGGTTTTTAAATTAATACGTTATTTGAGTGAAAGCAGTGACGGATCAGAGCTGGAGTTCTTTCTACTCCCACTTCAGGTATTGTTTTAAAGGTTGTTGCATTGATTGGTTTTGGCAAAATTGTGTATGGCTCTCTCTTGTACAGATGTTAAGGCTGCAGTTACTTTATGCTATTTGGAAGTAAAGCAAGCTGCAATACAGCTATACTCAACATCCTTGTTATTGTTTTATCCACCAGCAGAAAGCAATGGGAGCTGTCCTCAAATAAACTTTTATTCTAGAGAACAGTACCACATGGAGATCACTGAACAGCCAGCAGCCACTGTTTATGAGACATTATTTGATTCTTTTAATTTGATTTCTTCTGTTTAAAGCAGAAATCTGTGAACTAGAAATCAAAGAAAACTTTATTTCAGAAGCACCTGAATGCAATAGATTTGAAGCAAAATATTTTACTCAGCAGCTGCTCCAGAGCTGAGTAAATATTTTACTCAGAGCTGCTCCATAATATTCCTGTTGCTGGCCATGAGGTCTGTGAAGCAGCAAGGGAGTCTCTGGTGTTTGCCCCATGGGCATCCCTGCTGTACAAATTGCTTCAGAACAGCCCAAAACTTCCAGCTCCTCATCCCAGCTCTCTCATGGGAACACTGGCATTTTTAGGAGCCCTATGTCCACCTCTTTCAGGCTGTTCTTACACTAGAGGCAGGAGCAGAGTGTGGTCAGGTTCTAAACTTTGAATTCATTAACTAGGTACCCAGGGACCCAGAAGAGTGTTCAAGAAATCAAAACCTCAAAGTAACTGGACTAAAGTGAAATGTCAGGCTTACATTCTTCATTACTTGTTGTAAGATTTCTGCAGATAGCATTTTAAATTATTTAGCTTGAAACAGAATTTGGATGCCACAGATGGGGAATGTTCACACAGTCTTAGACGTATTAGGCATGGCTTTTCATTTGCAGAGAGATTTATAAAACAAACCAGTTACCGCCAAACATGACACAGCAGTATTGATTCTGAATCCTTCCAACTCATGCCTAGCAGGCTTGACTTTGATTTAAAAGGTAATTCTGAAGAATGGTTTAATTTGGGTTTTCCTTCCTGTAGCTAGGCTGCAGGTATCTGACAAAAATATTCCTGAGGTAAATGTTACTACTCACAGTCCCTGTATTGTCACTGCAAATTATTCACCTTTGGGTATTGTGAGAGTGGTAAAAAAACTGTTGGAAATTATATCGACCTTTTCTTACAATAGCATTGTACATCTAATTCCTGTCTTCCTGGTGGCATTCTCAGATGTGTAAAGTGACTGGGATCTTTTCCATGCCATTCCATACAGCTTAGAGGAATCTTTCCAACAACTCATTACTGAGTTACAATAGCACGATATACTGATTAGACTAATAGTTGGCTTGGACTTTAACTTACAGGCTTTCCTACTTTAATTTAGATGCATGCAATACGGACTGTAACAGCCACACAATTAAACAGATTCTTTCTTAGAAATTGCCCAGCAGGGATGGATGATCCCCATTCAAATTTTCTGTTGAAAATTACAAAGATATAAGAATTGCAGTTTTAGTTTTTCTTCTTTTATTTTTTTTCCCACAGCTGAGGAATATGTCTGTAAGCCTCAGCATACATTCATATTTCTCTGAACTTACCTTTTTGTGCATGTGTCAAAAATTCAGCTATAGAGCCTTGAATTTACACTACACAGTAACACTCAGAGATATAACAGTATTGATATCTGTTGTTGTCAAGAAACATCCTGCAAATGCCATAGGACCGAACTCTGAATAATTTGGGACCCATTCATTATAGTTTTAGAAATTTCAAGGGAAAATCATAGTCTTAAGGGTAAAAATTCTACTCCACAATGTAAAATTGCTGCATATTCTCATTCTTCAGATGATTATGATTGAGTATATAAATGTATTTTTCAGACTAGAATGTTCCTAAGACAGCTAGCAAGCCTGCTTCCGATTGCTTTGACCTGCAAGAACATCTTTCACATATTCTTTGTTTCATAGCTCAGGACATATTTGTTCTCTTCGTCTTCTAGTAGTTTTCATTTTGGTTCTAGGCACAAATGAAGAAGCAGTCTTCCCATAGAAAATCTGATGAGCCTGGTGTAATCTAGGGAGGGACTTGAACACCTAATCCTGACTTCCCTGCATGGTCTCACCTGTGTATGCTTTCCCAGCTGAGCTGGGCTTATGCTTCTAAGCTATCAATGCAAAGCCAACATTGCCAAGAAACTAATCAATAATCTACAGGGGATGGGTGTCCCCTCCTTTTCTGTTCTTTATATGAAGTCCCGAATTTCAATGATGTGTCCTTTTGTGATGTTCGTCACTCGATATCCAGTTTTATCTTTGCAGCAGTTACCTGGTTGATCATTTCCCATTGCACTGAAAAGGCTAAATATTTTCTTCTCTCTTCTGAGACATTTTTACTTATTATCTTTCAAGCTTCTTTGAGCTGAAATCCCTCCAGAGATTTCTTAGAAGATCAGGTCTGGTTTATTTTAAAAAATGCAGTATTCAGCTAATTCCCAACAGTTGTTTAACAGTTGAAAACTTTTTTTTCCCCGCTTCCACTCCGGTGTTCTCTGGCCATTTCTGTTACATTTCAGTCATAGGAATGCTGAAAATTTGGGGTTGGTTCTCAGTTTGCACCAAGAGTGGGTTGTGGTATGGGTGTTCATCCGATGCTTATGAGGCTCACAGAATAAACTCTCTTCACGTCCTCTGGGATTTCCAGGCCCTGGAAACATCTCCCTAGTGGTCTACACAAGCAATCTAGAGACAAATGGCCTTTAGCTGCTTATGTACCAAGCCGGCCACTTCAATATCACAATATCACCAGGCCAACATATAGCTGGTTCTTGGTTTTAAGCCCAGTTGCTCTTAAGAGTGACTCCTTCAATTGAGGTTAAAAAACCACAAAAAACTACCAGACAAAACCCACAGGTTTGAATTTTTGGGGGTGACTCTTGCTTTTGTTTAGGCACATGAAACTTGTTTCTTTAAGGTAAAACAAACTTGGGAGTTTTCATTGTCTGCAGAGTGTATGACTACAGTACATTCGGCAAGCAAAATTTCTACTTCTAAGTCAAAACCAAATTAATTTGAAGACCTAACAGGGGATCACAACTTAGAGGTTAAATGTTGCAGTGGTCTGTGTTTTCATGTTTTGTGATGACCTTTACAGTACCCAGGAGCTGCATGTGCCTTCTGGTGTCCCAGACTTCAGGAGGAGTAATGTATACTCCTGGACTAGGTACTTTGATATTGACCTAGAGAAGAATTTGGGCTTGCTTTTAAGTAGAGCTGTACTTGTGAATACAATTCTGTTAGTAGGTTTGGCAGATAATGGGCTTGTTTTCCTCCTCCCCCTCCTCTTCAGTCAAAGAGCATCTAAAGGAGTGGAGGAGCATCCTCAGTAGAGGACTAAACTCTCAGCATCTAATGAGCATCTGCTCGTTCTTCTTTGAACTCTGTAAAATTTCAAGGTAGGCACAAGTTTACCGTTGTGGCAACTTCTGGATTTAATGAATTCTACTGACACAGACTGAGGCACCATGAAGGAAAACCCAGACAGACACTGAAAATATAAATTCTCTGTCGTGTTAATGTTCTTTCTTCTGGTGTTGTCCTTTTCTTTCCCCACCTGCACTTCAAACTCCCACTCTATAGAGGCTTCCTTTGTGCATGATTAGTCACAGCTTCTTCATGCCAAAATAAACCTACCTACATTTTTATTGTTATCATATCTGAGTGCCCTGAAATTCTCTCTGACTTTCTTTGTTTGAGCAGTTCATCTCTTCTCACTTTTTTCCTTCTTCTTGCTGGTAGAAGGTGTTCATTACAGGGTGTGAGGGGCCAGGAGAGGTCAGTGAAAGTTGCAAGGTGCTCTTTCACTCAACTGTTTATTAATGGTAGGTAACATTTTTGCAGAGCTGTGTTCAATGTGAAATCTTTTCAGGGCAGCTTTAGAAATTTTGGATCTTTTGTGGATTTTTCTTTGCAGAGCTATATCCAGCAAAACTGAAATGACTAACAAAAATATTTCATCTTGTAACCTGAAATTTCACCCATCATGTGGTTTTGAAGGCAGCTTATGGTTATGAAAGTACTGCAGAGCCATACTACCTTAGAGAATGCAAGAAAAAAAGGCTCATATTTAACTTAGATAATATTTTTTTTTTTAATATTATGAAAATTGCTTCTCACTTCCCTCCCAAGAAACAGCTCTGAGTGTTCCAACTGAATTGCAAGTAGTTATTGGGCTGTAAGAGAGGGAAAGGATTGACACAAGTAGTAACACAGCTACAGAAGTCTTAGTGGTAGACTATAGAAAATTAATTGTGTCCTCAATTGTAGCTAGAGGTGGAATCTGCATTAACATTTTTTAATTCATACATCTTTTTCTCAGAGAGGCTTATTGCTCAAAGGTCTTCCAAACTTAGGGAAAACAATCTGAGGTTATTGAGCCTTTTGGAGCACATACATGAAAGTCTCCTTTGGGGGAGGAAGGGTGGCCCAGTACAATCTAAGCAGCTTATCTGAGAGTACTGGAGACCTCTGGTTGTTGCAAGTCACTTCCAGATGACTGAATGGAACAGTCACCCAAAAGAATTCTTAGGCATGAATATTCTTGCTGCCACATCTCAGCTGGCCCAAAGGACTACACAGAGTCACAGAATAAGTTGAGTTGGAAGAGACACACAAGAATCATCAAATCCAACTCCTGGCCCTGGACAGGAGTGCCCCAAGAGTCACATCCTGTGCCTGAGAGTCCGAAGGCTTCTTGAATTCTGTCAGGCTTGGTGCTGTGACCACTTCCCTGGAACTCCTATTCCAGTGCCTAAAGACCCTCAGGGTGAAGAACATTTTCCTAATAGCTGAACTAAACCTCCTCTGGCACAGCTTCAGGCCATTTTCTTATGCCCTACTATTGGTGGCCAGAGAGACGGATCAGTGCCTGCCCCTCCTCTTCCCCTCCCGAGGAAGCTGTACATACTTCATGCAAATATTCACACAGGGTCTGTGCAGGGAAAATTGCTGTATTTAGTAATGATTTTGTGTGCTTATATTTTAGAACTAGGTGGGAAAATAAACTGAGAGACAAATGTCAGGAATAAATCTGGTGCCTTTCTGAAGAGGCTCTGCCAGCTCTCACAGCGGTAAGTAGAGATTTACCTGCTGAGCAGTGGGGAGAGCTCAGCAAGGAGCTTCCCGACGTTGTGCCGCACTTCCAACCCTCAGAGGTGCTCGGCCATCGGGGGAGGGCGTTGCCGGCCCCAGGGATGTTCCCCAGGCAGGGAGCACGTCCCGTGGGGAAGCTGCCGGGAGCGCTGCGTTTCGCTGGCCGCGCATCGCCACCTGGTGCCTGGCGGGGAGAGGAGCCCTCAGACCCGTCTTTGGTGGCTGCCCGGGCATCTCCCCCTCCGCTGTCACCCCTCTGCCAGCTGCGAGTCCCTCCCCAAGCCGGGCAGCCGGGCGAGAGCCGTCAGGAAATGCTGCTGAAATGCTGCGGATAACTTTCCAGGGGGTGTTACAGGTATTTGCTGTGGCCAAGATGATGGTCGGATGATCGTCTTGGGCTCAGGACTCTGCCGTGTTTGCTGCCCTGTCCTCCCAGTTTAAGGATCTTTTTCCTCTGTCAGCTTTGAAGCTGGCCTTCTCCACATTCGTTCTCTGTCACCAAATCTATTTTTTTTTCCCTTAAAATGTAGGGGGAAAGTGGAGCTGGTGATCTGAGAAATATAAACATATATTTCTGTTTAACATATATGGGTAAACATACACATTTAAGCACTTGGTGAAGCATTGCTTAATGGTGGAACAGATCCCTTATTTTCACTTACGTGATCTTTTCCTTTGTTTAAAAAGGCATAAATGACGTAAGAAATTAAGTGAAATTAAGAAAAATTTTGCCATTCTGCTCATGCATCACAGATGATGGCACACTGTGCCAACAGGGGAAGACAGAGCACAAGTATATTGAGATAATCTGACTGCAAGATGCTCAGTCTGACAGGGGGTAGGTGGCTCATTCTGACTACCAAAAATACACAAGGTATTATTTTCTGTTCAGAAAAAAGACAGACAAACAAACAAGAAAAGCCCAGTACTTTAGCATGTTAAAATAAAGGAATCCTTTAAGCTTTGGGATGTCTAAAGGAATCACTAGAACCAGAAGACACTCCTGAGATTGTGGATAAATAAAGAAGACACCTAAGACATTAAATACAGGAGCTGAATAGTTATTTTTGCCAAAAATATTTGATCTTTGAGAATGAAGAAAAAACTCTTTGTGGGGTAAAATTATTGCCTTTATTAGAAGACCAACTGTAGGTATAAAATATATTTATACATTGATAATTGATTTTATCTACATAAAGAGCAGTATGAAAGCTCCTGGTGTTAATTACACTTCAATTTGAGCACATTAAGTACACTAATTAGAAAATCAGCATGATAAGTTTTATTAACAAGTAGCAATATTTTTTTTTAAATATAGTATTTTTTTATATTAGTATTTATCTTATTGAATAGTAATCATTTAAAAAATTTGGTCTGAGCCCCAGGAAAATTTCACGTATGGTAGAGTTAGCTGTGACTACAGATGTTTAGCTAGAAGGTTTTCCTGGAAATGCAACATTAGCAAATCTTCTCTCTTTTAATCTGGCTGAAGGTCCTGTAAACATCTGCCAGTACAATGCTCAATGCCCACTGCAGAAGAAGCTTAGAATAATGGTCAGTGTTTCATACACCCTTTGGGAAATCAGAACAAAGGAAACCCCTTTGGATTAGTTGTATAAGCACGAGGCTACAACAGAAGACAGTTGTATTGTGAAGAGCTAAACAAAACAAAGACACTATTGGAAGAGATTAATTCCAGACTTGAACTAAGAAACCATCACCTGTAAAGATTATTATTGCTTGAAAGAGAAGTGCATCCGTCCATTGCCTAGAGGCACAAACAAGTAATATTGGTGGTCAAAAATCTGGTTATATAAATAAAAATAATCGTAGAGGGACCAGTGAGGAAAGAGCCATGGCTTTTCAAGAAACCTACATAGTACTGTAATTTGTAAATGTAGTGTTTAATTCTGTAAATCCTGCATTATTTTAATGGCAGTTAATGAACTCAATATGTAAAAGTAACAAAAAGCAAATTATTTTTCATTACATAACTTGCAAGTGTTAAAGTAATCAGAGCATTAAATTTCAAAGATGAATAACGTACAAAACAGCCTCTACTGAATTAAAAGAGCTTTAAGTATTTGCAACTACACTCTCCTCTGATTCTGTTTACAATTCTGGTTTTTATAACTAATTGGAGTCTAATTTTTTTTCTCCATACAGAAGAAGCAAGAGAAATGGCATCTCTAAGATCCCTTCATGATTAAAGGTGAGTGGGATGAACCCTGTCCATGATGAGGAGCAAATCTGCTAAGTGAATGGATGATCACAGACTGAAGGAGGCTCCAGGGAGCTGGGTGAAGGTCACCAGCACATCATAGCTTATCTTGCACTAGGCCACTTCTCTCAAGATCTGTCTCCAAACATTACAGAGGTTTAGTAGTTGAGGAAAAAAAATATTTAAAAAAAGTTTAAAAAAAAAAAAAACCAAAACGAAATAAAACCACCAAAAACTCCTGAATGTAGTTTATGGAGAAAGTTAGCACTAGACTCAACAAAACAATATTGGCTCCCCTTATTTCAGCTTAAGCTTGTAAGGCTACAGGTAGCTGCAGTTAAATTCATTAGACACGTTGTACGGTTCGGTACCATCTTGTATTTGTGTGAAGACAGAGTGCAAGTCAGGTCCCTAAAATGTAGGCATCATCCAGTCTGAAGCACCTGTACAGGGGTCTCCCTGTAACCAGTGTCCTTTCCATTCCTTGGTTTCACTGGCACTCAAGCTGGGACTGAAGCATCCATGCACACAGACATCCCACCTCCTCCAGGAGAAGATAAAGTGATTACACACAGAAAGGCACTTTCTGCTCTTAACAGTACCCACAGTCTGTCATTTTCTGGTGGTTTTGGCTGCTCAATTGCCCAGTCATCATGAGCCTAACAAAGTGGCAAGGTACTTATGTTCCCTGTGCAGAGCCAGATGTGCTCTCCTAGACCACTTGCTGCTCTGTATTTTGCTTTCTCAGTTGTTTTCATTTCACAGCTTTACTTTAAGTGTAATTGGGTTTTGCTCTCTTACTGCTGGAACACCAAGGAATGGAAAAGACATAGCAAAACCAGAATGAAATAGCTGTTCAGGAATGAGGCTACGAAGTTCCTTTTATTTTTCTTTTTTTTCTGTTCTCTCCTGAAAGGGGTTCCTATCAGGTAAAGTTTCAAGAACAAAAGCACCAGCCTGTACAAAAAGCAATTAGGGCTACTCTGTGAAAATACATTCCTTAAAAAAATCTCATTCTAATATGTAGAGAAGCTGTCATTTGAGCTGTTCATAGACCCAGGACTCTCTCTGTTTTGCTGTTGGCAGATCACTTACTCCTGATTGTTTTCTTTCGTAAAGACCAAAGGCAGAGTATTGCATGGCTGTGTCATGGTGTGGCACAGGTCTTGGAACAGGGTCTGCAACCCTCACCTGGAGAAACAGCATTGCTGACAAAGGACAGTTGGTGGATTATCTGGCTTTAAAAAGTCTGTGCAGATTACTACAACTAGGGAGGCTGTAGTTTCTGTGGCCTCAAACCTGCCTCATCTTAGGTCTAGCACAAATATTTGTGTACTCAGGTGACAGGTGAGGAGCTGAAAAATAGCCTTGCCAAAAGCAATGAAAAGATTCATTTTTTAGTCTTCTCAGTACTGCAGAATATTCACAGAAAAGCTTGTGCTAGCACAAGGAAGGAGTGTGGAAACAAACAGCTGGAGAGAAGGGCAAGATTGCCCCTTTGGTGGCTGTGCTTGCTTTGCTAGGCTGTGTGTGTCGTCTGAAGTACAGCCAAAGGCTACTCATCTGAAAATGTTTGAGTCGCTGCACAGCCCAGCTTGATTCCCTCTCCCTTGGAAAAGGGAGTCCCTTGGACTCAGGCTGTCAGTGCTGTTAAGGAATCTAAAATTTGCAATGTTTCCCCTGTCTAGATCCTTACTTTGGGAGGCAACCTTGAGTAAATGTGGGGAGAAAACAATCAGACTGGGTGACATGCCATCATTGTTGGTTGTGTTAAAGTCTTTTTCACCTTAGCACACAGAGCAACAGGATCCTTGAGAAGTTTGTCTTTGCCTACCAGTGCCATTGAAATGGGAGCAGGTTTGTACACACCATGATTTGCTTTTGGCAGCTGGCTCTTAAGGCCATGAAATCTTGAATCGTTTCTCTTGCAGTGGTGTTTAGGACAGGGTTACATGGACATTTCCTCATTGAAGAGAAGGAACTGAGACATAGTTATTGGTGCTCTAGTGTGAAGGACTTAATGAAATATTTGCAGGAAAGCTGTGACATTAATTATGTCATTAACACAGAAGTACTGTAAATAGGAATGGGTTGATGTCTATCCACCACAAAAAAAAAATTATTTCAGATGTACTGATGGGATAAAAGCTTATATCTTCCTTTAGCTAAGCAGGTAGTTTTTCTTGCTTAGACTATAGAAGTGCGTGTTTACAGGCAGCTCTTGAAAGTGTCACTTTTAAAGGGTGCCCTCCACCTCATCTGTCCAAGCTGAGCGATTACCAGTGTGGAAGGAAAAACATAGTGCTAGGAAGGTTTTACTGTATGACATTGTGACCACACCAAAGGTTTCTGCCAATGTTAATCCATGTTATCTGGTAATAAATATCAGCAATGAGCCAAGCAAAAAACAGCTGATGTTAACTGGAGCCAGTCTAACCTGGTGGTCAGCAGCCTTCAGCAGATCACTGCAGAAAGATTGGCAGGGGTGTGGAGGGTGTGAAACAGCTGCCTGACATACAGCAAACTGCAATGGCAGCAGCAGTAGCAGCTGGGAAAGGCACTGCAGTACAAGCACTGACAAGGTCCGAGACAGGCTGTAGACATTTATAATGAATTAGTCTGGGATGAAGAGATAAAGAAGACCTTGTAAAATCACTTCAGAACTCAGAGCAAACCATTCAAAGGGAAGCAGTACCTGCAAGGAGTATAATCTTAGCAGGAAGAAAAAAAAAAAAAAAAACAAGGTCATTCTAACTTTGCAGCAAAGGTTTTTTTGTTTCAAGAAAGGCAGCAAAATATTTTGTGTGTGAAGCATGTCAGAAAGGCTTTGACAAAAAGTGTGAAAGGAAAAGGCTGTTTACCTTGAGCCAGTGAATGGGGACAGGACTTAGGTAGTCAGCATTCATGAGCTACATTATGAAGAGCAAAGGATGATCAGAAGTGACAGAGTTACACAATTTATCATCACCCACTTCTTAATAGTGGTAACTCCTGTGAAAGCTGATGGGCATCGTGGCCAATGGAAAATAAAGCAGACACAAATCAAGTGAGACAATAGGCAGAAGGGTACCCACATAAGACTAAGCTTCTAAGCTTAAGCTGTATCCTCAGGTACCAACTGATTGATATTCAATATTCTAGTCCAACAGTGATGATTTTCCTGTTACCTTGAGGGTTTATGGTTTAATTGTCTGAATTTATAAAAGCATGCAAATCTAAAGATAAGGCATGATTTAGCCTCAGGGCTTCTCCCCAAACATATGTTCTCAGTAAAAAGCAAAAATTCAAACTAAGTTTATGTTTCAGAGCCTGATTTGACACTTGATTCTTCCAGCATGTTCCAGCTGTCAACCAAAACATATGACCTTCAGTCGTCTTCAAAACAACCTGTTTAGGAGCCTTACAGATTTGTAAAGGTAATAAAACTTTAATGGAACATGAAATACGTATTTGACAGCTGCCAGATAAAGTGGTTGATGTTGAAGAGAGAAGCTCACTCTTTCTTCTGAGAGAGGGTGTATTTTCATAGATGGGGACTTTCCAAGAGCTTTCTACTTCACACATAGGTGTGGTGTGTGACATCTAAGAAGCCAGAAGAGTGCTGGGCTGGTGGATGTGGAACAAAAAAGGAACATCCATCAGATGAGACATGTGCCTAGCTCTGAACTCATACCTGTTTTATGCTGGGTTAGTCACCATTAAGTGCAACACCAGGTGCCTCATGCATGTTCAGTCAAGCCCCTACTGTGTCCTCAGAGCACTTGACAGTTTTGGGCTGCTCTTGCCTTAATTTGAAGTTCATTGAAAATATATCAGGAAAGGTGCTTTTGTTTGTCTGTATATGTGGAGAAATACAGCCGTAGCAAGAGTCACCCTGGTATGCAGAACACTGCAGCAGGATGTGTCTGAGAACCAGGCTGCAGAAAAGCACCAGAATGCTTCCCTTGAGGGTAAGACACGGGGTAAGACAAAGCTGTTCATTCATTACAGAAAGAATCAGAGCAGGCTAAGCTGGGAAAACTAGAAAATGTGAAATTATATAAAATTCGGTGTAAGTGTTAATCAAGAGCTAATTACTTTCTGTAAGCAACTGACTCACAGATGTTCTGAGCCTCACAAAAAGAGACAGGAATTTGTGAGGTAACAACAACAGCATTACAAAACCTGTGTTATTGTCTGTTGCATTTTAGTGTAATTCATGCATTTTGTTTTTTGGAAAGCAGACCTAGAGAAAATGAAGTGTTGCTACACTGGAGAGTTACCACCAGTTCCTCTTTGTGACTGAGGTGGCTGGTACTCGTGGCCAGTCTAAGGCTGCACGGAGAAATGCAAGTGGAGGATTTTATTTGTCTTTTCTGTTTGAATGCATGAATTTTCATGTAGAATTGTAGGAATTTCAGCACAAGAAAAGGAACTGGGCAACTGGTAATTTGAGCTAATAGATCTGGAGAGGACCTTCAGTCATTTGGTGTTACAACTTCTCCAGGATGAACCTTTTACTATAGTGGTAGTAAACACTGTTTTAATACCACTCTGGTGAATGATCCTCATGCTCCTGTTGGAAAGCTGTTCTGGAAGCTCGGACCCAGCACTGAACCCTCAAAATATCTAATTGAAATTCCTTTATAAGTGGTTGGTGCATGTTTGATTTGCTGCCAGTACAGTCCAGTAGTTTAAGGAGCATTCTCCATTTGGAGCAGCTACCATTCTACAATTTTCCTGAGGGAAAATCCTACCCTCTTATAGGTTTCATTTTGCTAGCTAGATAAACTATGCTCTTGCAGGTTTTTTTGCTCATAGGCTGCTTGCAGGCATGCAAAATTTCAAGAAAAAGTACAGTGAAAATACTGAGAAAGAAAAATTCTATGCAGTAAGAGAGGAGTGCAAGGGATTGTTTCAAAGGAAGTAAGAACAGAGAAGAAACAAAAATGTCTGGACAGAATAGTATGAGACAATGTGCAGCTGACAAATTTGGCTATACCTTCTAACTTGATTTCTTTGTGACCTGTTAAAAAAAAATAAAAAAAAGAAGAAGAAATGTGTTGATATATAAACCATTATTTATAAAATTGGTAGATACAGAATTGTGAAGAGCTGTTTCTTTTCATCTTTGAAAGAGTGATCTACTTCTTCTGTGCCATTTTGAGAAAAGCGAATTTCCAAATACTTGCTCAGAGACTGCAGTGAAACAAAAAGATATAGGTATAACTAGAAATAAATAGTTGCTGTTTCTTTGTAGAAAACTGTTGTCCTGTGCTTTACCATCATTTCTATACTCACCTGCCAGCCAGATGTGCTGATGACAAACTTGTGATTGCAGATCCTGCTGGAGCTGATGATGTCTTTTCTGATGTGATAACGGATTTATTTTTCATCCATAGAAAACCAGAAGTGCTTTCTTGATTGCTTTCCATTATTGAGAAGCAGGAAACAAAATAGCAAGCTGATTTAGTACCAGTGCTTGTTGCCCTCTCCATATTTGTACTATGGCCAGACTACTCCACAGCAGGTTCCTCGAATTTTTTTTTAAGATGTAATTTGGTCTAAGTGCATCAACTCGTGCATTTGGGCTTTAAGGTCTGACAATGATAAGTGGCAAAACTCTGTATGGCTCAAATTAAAACAGACAGACTGGGGTATGGACTCAGACCCTCCTTTGTTTTCTGCTTATCATGCTTCCAAAATCGTTGATGAAGTCTTGTAGTCAAGCTGTGCCCTGCCATCACTGCATTGTTCTTGGATCAACAGGAAGGAGTTACCTGGGGGTTTTGTCATTGCTTAAAAACCAGAAGATAATGCAGAAAATTTAGGCTTTTTCTTCTTTTTTTAAAATGTGTTTTGATTAAGCAATAAAGGCTCTAGAGGTCCTTCTAACCTTAAAATAAATGCCTGGGAAAAATACATTAAAAAAAAAAAATAACAGGACTCTTTAAATCATTTTGAACAAAGAACTATGTACCATGCTTTCATAAATGCAAAATAAAAAAAATAAATCTATATTTGGAAGTAAATATTTCATGTAAATAGATCCATTTCACTCAGAGACTTAGATTTCTGGGTTTTACACAGAAATTAACTACCTCTTAAACAAATTATATTTCCAGGCAGAAGATGCATCACAAATGTAAAACTAACCAAGTGCAATTTGCATTTTGAACAGGTAACATGAAAGAAAAATTGCATTTCAATGGCTTATTCAACCTTTGTCACATCTTTTGCAGCTCTTCAGACACCATCAATGTAATACCATTATTTTCTGTAAATGTGCTATTTTCCTCTGCAGTTACTATGAAGAGTTCACAAAAGAACAGCAAAATGATCTGAATATGCCTTTTGCAGACTGTTTTATTCCACCATGAAGCTGCTCACTAGGTATAGATGGAAAAGTGTGAATTTTGCTCACAGTGCATATTGAGCTTCTGTGATTTACCAGAAAACCCAGTAAGTGCTTTTGTTTAGCATATGCTCAAATGCATGTCAAGCAGAGCAATGAAAGACATTCCAACCTCTCTGCTTTGAGGAACAATACAAAATCTTTGACCATCCATATGTGGGGAGAAGATTTCTAAAACTCTTGGTTGAAGGAGATTGGTAAATTGGAGAAAGCCAGGCTGATGACAGCAAGAATGTCACACTAATCTGCCTGAAAAAATGGCATTTAACTTTTATTTCAATTGTAATTGTCTGCTTGTTCTCTTTATAGAATTTATAAATTTATAAATGTATATTCTTTATAAAATTTAATAATAATAGTTTTCTGATTGCTACTTATTTTAGTAAAAAAGGATAATAAAACTTGCACTAGGGGGATATTAAAAAGGATATTAGGAGATTATAGAATAATGATAAAGTATTATAAAATACTGCTACTCAGGCAGATATTAGCCATGCAAAGGAAATTGGAAGAGTCTCATAGAGGAAAAAAAAAAAGGGGACAGTGGTGTAAAGAGACAGATGGAATTCAGCACACTTGGTATCAGTTTTCAATGAAGATTTCAGAAGAGGCTTCCCTGGCCTAAAGAAATAAATAGTTGAACATTGACCTGGGTAAAAAAAAAAATTCTACAGGTTAAAAAAGAGGGAAATAGGATATTTTTCATCCCAGAAGTCTGGCTCAAGGTGCCAAAGATTTAATTTTTTTATTTTAAATGAACACTGAATCAAGATGCCATGAATACCATGACCGTCAAAAAGCAAATCATTAGTTTGTCTTGAAGAGAAACATTTTTTAAAAAATTGCATAAACATTGCATCCTGTCCTCTGAGCTCAGAATGCACAAATTTCTAAAACCAGACAGAGAAAAATAAAACCCTTGAGCAGTGGTATATGGCAGATTGAAGCAAGATCCATGAGAGACATGATTTTTTTTTTTAGAGATGAGAAAGTAGAACAGTTTTTATCTACTTACACTTAGAGCACAGTATTTGGTTTTGTACCACCAGAAAAAAGAATCACTAAACTGAGGGAGACAAGATTTAACAACTATATATATATATATATATCTCAGATAACCTGCTCAGAGGGCCGTGGGCAGTCAGGAGAGAGCCTGGCTGGGGAGGTAAAAAGGAGCAAGTTTGGGGATGATGTGTCTGGGCCTTTATGATTGTTCAGATGACCTGCTATCACATAACCTAACAATTATTGCTAAGCATTTGGTGCTTGACTGTATTTGTGTATTCCAGGTGCTCAGCACGCAGAGATGCTCCTGTAGCAGGTGGCATGTGTGGCCTCTCTGGTGGCAGTGCAACTGGCCCACATGCATGTTCTTCAGGGAAGCCACACAGCCAAGTGGGACTTGCTGGCTGAGTCCAGAGCAAATGCCATGCTAAACAGCCAATCTCTTAAGCTCAGAGCTGCTTCTTGAGTTCCATGGAGAAGCTGAGGAACATGAATATCCTCTGGCTCAATACAGGTGAGACACAGGTGACTCTGAAAAGGAGCAGGCCAGCACGGTCACCAGAGCACAGAGTTGGACAGATTGCAGGGTCCACACTCAGCATTTGAAGAAATCTTTGTTTGTGCTGCTCTGTTATTAGCATCTTTGTGTGACTGGTGTCCCTTAGCAAAATGAGACGAGCATCTCCCCGGATGTTGTCCCCTTTCCACATTACAACAAAACAGGAGATTTTTACTAATCGCTTCACTTAGCTTAACAAGATGGTTCCAGTGAACAGTAAATAAATAGACATAATATAACAAAGAAAGAATTCTGCAAAGCTATCAGCACCAAGTTTGAATTTTAAGAAATGTGAAAACAAGGAAAGGCAGACTATTAATTCCATCGAAATGACTGGCCTGATTTCTGTTCTAAAAGTCTATTTTAACTCCATGTAATCACAATATTGCATTGATTAGCTCACTGAAATGTAATCTTATTAGTGGTTCAAAAAGGTTGCATTTAATCTAGCTGATTATGCTGGTGCATCTCTGAGTAGTTAGTTCTCTATTGCTGTGGCTCCTAATGAGCTGACTGTGCATTAAAATTCACCAAATAGAAGTTCCTACCTAGCTTATTCTTATTTGTTCTAGTGTTCTGCACACACTAGTTTTTTGTCGTTTATTTGAAGTCTTATGTAAACTTTCTGTTGCTAAAAAGCCACCAAAGTCCTTATAGCATATGCTTTCTGTATGTCAGCATGTATTTGCAGTCTTCATAACTTACAACAAACAAACAAACAAACAAACAGGTTTTCCTCCCATGGATACCAGTGTAGTTCATTTCTGTACTTGCTCTGTTGATTGCCTACTCAATGATGAGCGCCTGACTTAGTCAGTAGCTTCACAGTTCTATTTGCAGAAAGAAATTACAGCTGCAAGACAGGCTTTGCTGTGATTTCACTTTCTTTCAATGCTTGTTTCTTATATTAATCCCTATTAAGACAAGTAATTGTTTACAGAGAGCAGCTTTAATAGCTGTGCTAAGTTTTTTTTACTCTGCCTTTGCTTGTGTATTGAAAGCCACTCAACTGTGAAAGATTACATTTCCATCTGGAGACTTGTGCCGAGCAAAAAGGAAGGTCATTCCTTGCAAATGGACAACAAAAGCACTTCACTTAGCAATTGCTGGTTTGCTACAAGTGTTAAAAGCCAGGGCAATGGAGTTATGGCTGTTTAGGAAAAAGAAAATGTGGAACAAAAGAACAATTTTAGCCTGGTTGTAAGGAGGTTGCAACTGAAGCCACTGTAATTACACTAGGGCTGAATTGAGCCATGCTGTCTTCAAAGAAGTAAGCTGTATCTGGGAAGAGGAAAAAAAGTGTAAATATTTGGTACTTCATCAGAAAAAGTGTATTTGGTATAGCCTTTTGAAAGTGCATTAGCTGAACAGTGACACCTTTTGCCATCCCTCTTTCAGTGCCTAACACCACAGAAAGCTGGGAGAGTGCCATGTGTCCATCTTTCTGCTGCCCTCCTGTCTAATGTGCTTTCCTGGAAAGGGTGCACTTGCCCCTACCCTGTCCAGATGAGACTCAGCCTTGCAGGTCTCTGTGAGGGAGAAGAATGTTGTGAATCTAGAGCTGTGCAGTGATGCTTGCACACATTTTCTAGACGTTTATTGCCTGTGTGTATAAGGCTGCATTTGCTGTGGCAGTTCCTAAAGCTGTTCTAGATACATCTAAGGGGATGAAGAGTTAAACATTTAAAAGGTAGTTTATGAAAATGGAGAAAGGGAACAGGGGAATGGACTGGTTTTCAACCTCAACATCCACCTCCACCAACCAGTGTGAGGTGGCCTAAACTGCTCAGTGCTTCCTCACATCTCAGGGGAACTAGGGCTGAAAAACACTGTCAGAGTGGTGCTCAGTGCACCCTCTGCTCACGTGCTAAGATGAGGCATCTGTTAGCAGCACTAAAACTGCCCAAATGCTGTGTGTCAATATACACCTACATTTGGCACCACCAGGATGTGCTCCTGTGCACAGTGTATGGCATTAATGTGCATTTCGAGTGCTCAGACTTTTTTCCACCCATCTATCAAATTGAGTGTGACCAAGAAGGCAAAAATCATTACAGCTGTTGTTATGGTGGTATAAATCTAGAACTGGAACTAAAGGACATAAAATTGCTTAAATTTACTGCTTGTAATTATTTTGTACTTAAAACAGATGCCCTATACTAAAGGGTGAATAAAAATTTCATATTTGTGTGAGCCACCTCAGGCTAATTTTATTTCTAGCTTATGGTGATGGGAATAAGCAGCCAAACCCTGCTTCCATCTCTGGGCCACCCTGTATAGATACTCAGTGAAAATACTCTCTCCTTCCCCCTGAGTGAGGAGGCTGTTAGAACAAATGCAATATTATGATATTAGCTGTAAGCTGCCTCTGAGGTCACAGAGGTTTCTTGACAACCTTAATGAATCAGAGGTTCTCTGTGCCTTAAGAGCAGCTTCAGATGTAAGCAGACAGCCCAGAGGCTGGAAGAAGGAGCTTTTGCTATCTACAGAGAAACAGCAAGTGGACAGAAGAGTAGCAGTAATAATCTTGTTGAACAACAAATCACAGAGTGGCTGAGGCTAGAAGGGACACATGGAGGTCATCTGGTCCAATCCTTCCTGCTAAGCAGGCTGCCTGGGATCACATCCAGATGGCTTTTTGAGAATCTCCAGTGATGGAGACTCCACAACCCCCCTGGGAAAACTGTGCCAGTGCAGTTACTGTCATACTAAAAAAGCTATCAAACTTGGCTTCTGTGTACTGGGTCAGATACTTAACTGGAACCATCCTTGCAGTTGATTTAGTCTGCAGTCCACTCTTCTGCTGTGTACTGAGGCCTTTCAAGACCCCGAATCTGCACTCCCGTCTTGGGGTGTTACGGACTGCCCTAGGCTGACAAGATGGATGGATGTTTTCAGAGGGGAAGAAAACTTTTATGGTTTTTTTTCTTCCCTCTTTCTACATGTTTTTGAAAAAAAAAAAATCCCTAAATGTCATGACCCAAAGTCTGGGTGGCACAGTGTGGTGCCACGTGGGGAGACCAGCGCACCCAACATTCCACTTCTGCTGACTCCCTGTGGTGCCACCAGCAATTAAAAAAGGACAACAGTTCATGATGGTGCTTCAGCTCCCATATCCTCTTTCCAAGCTCCATGGGAGAAGGGAGCATTTGTGGGACTCTCAGATACATCAAACCCTCTGTTTTCATTTCTTCCCTTCGACAGCCTCGCCGCAGAAGTGCCGGGTGTTGGGGCAGCACCCGAGGAGCTGAGGGGTGCTCTGCATGTGCCTCCTCTCCCTGGGGCTTCCCACTACTCCTCACTGGCTCCCAACAAACAGGAGCAAGGGAAGGTCTGCTCACAGCGAGCTACAGCTATGAGCACGTCTCTGCACCCTGATTAAATGCCTGCTTTTCATTCATAGCTCCTTCCTTTCTGATAAACATCAGAAACAGCCTAATTACGTTTTTTCTCTCTGCCCAACTTGTGTTCATTAATCTTATCTACATGCATCTCCACATTATTCCATAGAGACTTGGAGTCAGATTTTTCAAAGGCTTTTAAGCACCTCGTACACGATGATTTCTATCAACCATGACATGGGCAATTTCTATAAATTCTCATTTTCACCAATCAATGTAAAGAAAGCAAGCAGCCTAGAAAAACATAACACAAATCATCTGAGGAGAAGTGAGGTAGAGAATGGAAAGTCTGATTGTCTGGGGTTTTTCAGATTTCCAAATTAAGTTTCATACTAAACAGAAAAATGACCTTGAAACCAAATCGATTTAAATGCTCTGTGTTCCTTTATACCATAGGAAATTGCTAAATAAAACACCTAAAACTAAGTTCTTATGAAAAGTGGCATGTTGAATTATTGTAAAAATTCTTTCCCTCTCAGGCAGTGTTTTGTGAAATTAGCACCATTTCACAAGGTTCAGTTTCAAGAAAAACGCATTTTCAAGGGAAATTAACATCCTGATCACAGCACAGGCAGCCTTGCCTGAACTGATTTTTGTATCAGTTGAGCATGTCCATGAATTCTTTTCTGGGTTTCTAATGAAAACATGACTTAAGTCCTCCCTCTGGGATTATGTGAAAGTTTCAGGTCCAGTTCTGTATTTTGGTATACTCACTGTGCAAATATGGACATATGGGCCCTTCCTTTCTTTCTATGAAATCTTCATCAGTAGAAATACCCTGAATAAAGTTGATGTGAGATGTCTTTTAGGGAGCAGCCATCAGACTAAAAGTGCACATCAATTCAGTATGTCAATAATATCCTAGAAAGCAGAAGAAAACTGTGTGCTGTCATATACACAGACCTTTTAACAGGGCCTGTTGCTATAGGACAAGTTTGGCTTTAAATGGTTTTAGTCTAAATGAGGGTGGATTCAGACTAAGATATAATGAAGAAATTTTCACAATGAGGGTGGTGAAACACTGGAACAGGTTGCCCAGAGAGGTGGTAAATGCCCCATCCCTGGAAATGTTCAAGGTCAGGCTGAACAAGTCCCTGAGCAACCAGGAGGATTTGACTAGGTGACCTTAAAAAGTCCCCTCCAACCCAAACCATTCTTTGATTCTACATGCTCCAGAGATATGTGTCTGAGAGAGAAACTATAGATCTTCTCTCAAGCATGGCTGTCAAGATGATGAATATCCTCAGTTACAGAAACGAGAAGGATCACATGGACAAGCTGCTGCAATGTTCTTTTGCCTGCCTGCAGAGGCTTTCCTGCACTGTTGTTAGTTTATATTTGATGTTCTGCTGGAAATCTGCTCCAGGAAGGGAGTTTAGTGCTACCTAAGGATATCATATTTAGTAGCATGGGGAAAATCCTGAAAATCCTTCTGCCAAACATGAAAAGAAATAAACAAATATATATTATTTGTGAAGTGAGGCCTTCATGAACAGGGAAAAGCCAAGAGCATCTAATACCACTAAGGCACGGAAAATGGCAGAGATTATCAGAGTTACCAATAATATTGTACTCCGGGTCCTTTTAATAAATCTGATTGTCTTCACCTACTTAGAACCATTTTAGATTATTTGCTGTCTTTTGAGACAGCTGCATGAATGTTAGCAGACTTCTGTGTTCAAAGTGACTTTGAAAGCCAAAATGGCTGAAACGCTACAAATTATCAGTTACTACAGCTGAGGCTGTTTTCAACTATGTTGTTTTGTTGGGGGTTTTGTTTGTGGTTTGTTTGTGTTTCTATCAGGGCAGTTGATGGGGGTTTTTTATATATTTTATCTATTCTTTTAAAATGTTTATGCCACAGAATCCAGAAAAAAACAAACAAACAAACAAAAACCAAACAACCAAAAACCAAACAAACAAAAGAAAACCAACACAAAACCAGAAACAAAAAATCAGGCACCCAATTTACAGCTATGTGCATTGTTCAGTGTCCCAGCGAGGTAAAGTGAATGTATTAATGAGTTTCATTTTGATAATAATTACATAAAAGTACATAAACTAGGAACTATAACAGCAATTTCCTGAAAAATTGACACAGAGGTGGGCATAAGACAGGCTGTCTTCCTCCTGAAAGCTTACACTGGAAAAATCTATATTCCTGCAATGCTGCTGTTATAAACTATGTGCAAAGTTAATCAATTGCTAATAAATTGACGGTGTGGTACGTTGCATCCACCTCAGAATTACCAGTGCAGAACACTGGGTTGGTAGTAGCCCAAATAAGCAGATACTTTACACAGAGAGAGCTTTCTATAGCCCTTAAATTACTTTCCTGAGACAGTGTCTTGAGGACACACTCTTGAGGCAGCAATTTCTCCTAATGAAATCCTAGCTTACAGGTTTTCACTCCTTTAGGTCCCTATGGAATATATTTCTTTTTGCTTGAGTAATCCAAGGAGAAAACTAGCCTTTGTCAGGAAGCCAATAGACAATTTAATTTAAATGCACCCCAAGCAATACTGTGATCCAGAGTTCTGCTTCACCTCAGAGCCATCTGCCCAAGCCTCTGTGTCTGGCAAGCTGTCATGGGTGTCCAGGCTCTCCATGAAATTCCAGGCTGTGGCTGATGTGGTGCCACAGGGGAGAGGAACTTGCATGACCCGTGACTGATTTTGTTCACTGACAGAAGCTGTGAGCTCATACCTCACACCTCAGTGCTGAAGCTTTAAAAGCTAAATTACGTGTTCAAGTAATATAATTAAATTTCCTTATGCTGTGAGTCAGGAAGCAGGAAATAACTTATATGCACACAAAACTCAGAAGATCCTTACCATGTTCAAAATATTGCCACAACATGATGCCAGTAAATTGGAAAGGCTCTGCATTCTATTTAGATTTAGCATTAAATCCATATTCAGTGCTAGATGTTGGGGCAGAGATGATGGACTTTGGATGGTTTATATCTCCAGGTTTAACTCAATGTCCCAGATCAGGGGAAGACATTGGGAAGATTACCAGCATGATACTGCTGAAGTCCCAGGGAAGTTTGCTACCAAGGCAGAGAATTTCCTGATTGGAAAATGATCCAGCTCAAGTCCCAGTTTGTTCCCTTACACAGTGACCTCCATGCCTGAACTGTGGTAAGCTGAAAACTGTGTCTCCAATTTTAGGCCTTTTCAGAGGATCCCAATAATGATGTTGTGGCAGAGGTGTAAATTCAGCAGTGGAAAAGCTGCTCTAGCACTTAAACAAGGCCTAATATAACCTTGAACATTGCTGGCATAATAAGTCAATTAGCAATTAAGATGCCATGTGTTTGGACAAGTACAGTGTCCTGTGTCAATGAAAAAGCTCTATGTGTTCTTAAACTGCTCATCAGCTGAGCCTTCTGTCTTCAAAGGAGCCTCCTGGTGTGCCCACAGCACTCACAGCACCAGAAAAGCGCTGGGGGAAAAAACTCTGAAACACAAAAAACACCACAAAAAAAACCCCCACACACAAACAGACAAAGAAAAAACAAACAACCAAACACCAAACAACAACAAACAAGCAAACAAAAAACCCAAAAAACCACCATAACCTTAAAGACAATAGAGTTATGTGGATTTTGATCTGCAAGGAAAGAAATCCATGAAAACCTCTAGAATTGAATGAGGACTCAATGCTTGTTACTTGTTGCTTTGGGGGGTTGCAGCATTTTTCATAACCAATCTTGGACCAGCAAAGATGGGCAGATTGTCACAAGTGCATACAAATTTTAAATTGTCCCTCCAGTGGGCAACTGCAGAGTTACAGAAGTAGGGCTGGGAGCAGGATTTACCTTTCCAGGGAGCAAGGAGAAAGGAGTGGGGAAACAGACAAATGGCAGTAAACAAAGCCTCTGGAGGAGGCTGATGTGTGTGGATTGCCACTGCCATTGCTCAGGAACTCAAGTTGTGAAACAGAGTGACAGAATGCAAATCCAGAGATGGCAACCAGACACACATTATTTTGCTTTATAAAAAAAGATGCCACTTAGTCTGTAGATGCATCTCAATGAGAAGTAGGAATGAAAATCTATCTTAAAATGGCTTGTGACAATGGACAGAAGAGTTGGATATTTTATGCCAATCTGTCTTTCTTGCTAATGTCTATAAATATTGGTTCTTAGTTCTTTGAATTCCTATTTATTCTGTTCTGGCGTTATTATATATCCATCATTACCAACAAATGTGGAGTTAGCCATCTGGAAAAAAATAAAAGCACATTCTAAATTATGTTTCTCTTTCTACTGTCATGTGAGCATTAACCCAGATAAATGAATTTAAGCTACTCATGGGTCCATTATCAATCCACTGGAGAATGACAGTAAATTACTCTCTAGCTTTTTAAAAAACATTTTGAAATCTATGTAGAGAGAGCATCAAATACTAATTCAGTCTTCTGAAGGATAATACTGGTCTTTACAGCACCTGTTCTCACACTTTTATCTGTGAGTCAGAACTGCAGCTTGCCACAGCTCTTCCCAATGATCTACAGGGAGAGGTGTTTGGGGGGAAAAGCTTTTTAGTCACTATGAAATGAGTCATATTTTTTTTGACAGCTCTTCAGAACTGGTATGAATTTCTTTCACTGCCTGTCAAATGTATTTTACTGCTGACCACACAGAGATATTAATTGCAGCTTGCCAGCATGTTATTTTCTCAGATGAAGCATAGCATTCAGTGAGATTCCACAACTCTTAAAAGTAGTATTTCATGATTTAGCTGATGATTCTGGTAGAGAAAATGGAAAGGGTTGCATCTCATTCTGTTTTAGAAACAGGAACTCTGACAGCTTTTAAAAGTAAGGGAGTAATGCTGCAGTTATCAGATATAAAAATGCAACAAACCTGATGACCCAGAACAATTCATTTTGAGACACTTAGTTTAGATGAGTATTTAGGATGTCTCTTATTTGAGTCCTGTAGAATTTGAGGGGTTTATGCAGGTACTTTGGAAAGGTTATTTTTCAGTGACATCATGTTTAGTGACATATATCTAAATTTCCTTATGAACTGTCAGTCAGCCTTTCAAAATTGAAAGAGAACATGATACCCTACAATGAATAGATTTCTTTCCCTATTTATTTTCCTTTGGTTCCCTTTTTTGGAATATATCTTTTCCATACTTATTTTCATATTAGATATACATATAAAGATAGTATGTATATTAGAGGCAGATTATATATATATTTTTAATAACATATATACCTTGTGCATACACTCCCCCAGTGTAATGCTTCAGTGACTTGGGAATTGTACAAAGTGGCCTATGGTTCTAATTTTAGCAAAACCATAAGAACTGAAAAGAAAGTACAAACTGTAAATCTAAGGCATCACATTCCCTTTCCCTTACATCTCATGGATTTTTCTGCATTTTAAAGAGCCTCCAGAGCTCTGCACAATAAATTTTACATAGGTTTTGACATGAACTCTTCTGTAGGGAGTCATGAACATTGTAGCAGTTCTCTCATTAGAGATCAAAGCAAGGGAGGATGCTGTGAGTTTTTCTATGAGCCCTACCTGCCCTGTCTTCATAGATCTTGCCACAGAGTGTTCGTCATTTAATTTGAGGTAGAAATGGATAAAACTCCTATTTTTCAACTCTACCAGAAATCAACATCATCTTTTGAAGGATTTGATCCATACTCCCTGACTTTTATTTTTTAATGGGGAGAAGGAAAGAGGAATATTTTCTTCCAAAAGCTTGTGTCTAACTTACACCTTAAATGCTAATCAACCTCTTGCCTGAACTCTACTCTTTGTAAGTGTAGAAAACCAGTTAGGCTATTCATTTATGCAGTAATACTCAGTCTTTTGGTGGATGTATCCACAAGACAAACTATTTTCTGGCCTTAGTTTTGCAACAGTATGATGACAGCAACATTTAGTCCCCTCCTCCTATCAGGGAAAACAACAGGAAATAAAGAAATCAAATTCGAAGTGAAGCTCCTAGTGAACTAGTAGAGAATGCTTAGTGAACATTAACCCACATATGTCATTTCAATCATGGCCATATCTAGCATCAAAATGCAGAATTAAAAAACAAGCCATGAATTAGGTTACTCCTTATAACTAAGTCTTTAGGTCCTGGGTCCTCTCATACATCAAGGATTAATATAACAAGGCCATGAGATGTCCTCTACACCTCAAGTCTCTCCAGGTTGTCCTCTGCTGGAAGAGATTGCAGGGGTACACCTGCTTGCATGGGTGCCCTTCCTACCTGCATTTTGTCTGGTGCATGTCTCTGGCTCCCACAGCTCAGTGCCCTGGAGGGGTTCCAGCATCCAACTAACAGTTCACATCCTTCCTCTTCCACCCAGTCCCATGAACAGACTTGGACTCCACATCCCAGAAACTGGATATTATTGTACTGGTGCAATCAGTAGGTCCAACTCCAAACTTTACCAACACTAGTGAAGAAATCCTATCGCTGTAGGGCCTTTGGATAAGCTTAGCATTTAAAGGCAGAAGTTGGCAACAGTCTTAGAATAGATGGACTTGCTGGTGAGCCTGTTTTATAGAGCACTTCTATTTTCTGCTCCATATAAACAGTGGGCTGAATATACCAATTTCTTTTTACTGCTGGTGGAAGGTCAATAGCTATTCTCTTTCATTTAGTGGAAAAGCATGAAGAAGCACTGTGATTTAGTCCTTCTATCTCTGCAGTAGGTTAATTATAGCTAAAAATTATCAAATTCTCAAGTTCACAGGCAGCATTCACTTGAAGGAGAAATCATCTTTCTTGCTGTTTTTTGTATGGAGGTCTGCTAACCAATATTCTTAATATATTGTAAGTTGGGTTTTTTTTGATAACAGCAGCTTGTAGTAGTGAGAAAAATGAGGCTGTGCCAGTTCAGTACAAAATGAAAATTCAAGACTTTCAAAGGGGTATTATTGAAAATGCAAATAGTTGTGTCTAATATAACTATATTCTAGTCCTTCAGGTGCTAAGCCTCCAAGACTTTTGGCAACTTCTGAAAATGATGAATAGCACTGATTTATTTTTTTTAAATTAGCTGGGGAAAGCAAGAATGACTCTGTAGGCAATTGGCTGCTGATGGGATGAGAAGGACATACTCTGCAATTGGATTCCTTGTTGATGCAGAGTTGCTAAGATACATGATTCATTTCTGGCACTGTGACTTGCTGTCACCACGTAATTCCCATGTCCTGCCTAATGCCTGAGGAAGTAATGAACGTGGTGAGTCTCTCTGCCTGATGAATGTGCAATTACCATATACAAAATGCAACAGCAAGAGAAATTAGGGCGATTTTGCTACAGGGTGAGATAGGAGAATATGCAGAATTAAACTAGCTCAAGAAGGGGAAGGAAATGTAGTTGAGCTTCTGCCATCCCAGACTAGTAAGTCAGTAGCTGAAAGGCTGAGGTGTTTCAGTAGGATCATCATACTGCCTTCACAGAAACCTTTTGAACTCATGCCACTTTGACACCAAAGACTAGGCAGGTGGAAATGAAACATCTAGATGTGGAGCACCTCACTGTTCTGCACTTTAGAATCTTAATTGCACTGGGTTCTCATGGTAAAAGCCCCAATCTGTAGAAATGTTGCAAATCCCTGGAAGGCATGTGGTCAACAAGCAAGAGTATGAAGTGCTGACTTCTCAACTCACACCAGGTTTTTAGGCTGTACTACAGTTTCTATCTGCTTTTGTAGATATAATGCTTCATTAAATATAGTATAGTATTAATATAGTAAAAATAGTATAGTATAAATGGGTTTTAAATTCCCATTTCGATAACAGACACATTATTATAATTGATTTAAGGAAACTGCAGCCCTTAATACTAAATGCTGTCTGACACTGTGTGTAATATTAAGGTCTTCAAATTAGTACCTCATCTCAACGTGCCTTAGAAGGGTGTGAAAAAGAATTTCTTAAATTTGTTGACTTTAAAACAAGGTTATCAAACAAGAAAAATAAATACATGTGCTTTTCTAATTACGTGAGTGAGGCAACCTCTACTTCATTTAAAAAAAAAAAAGCAATATCAAAGGAAAATCTCACAGTCAATAATTCTACCCTGGGAGAAAAGAGAGGCAAAGATTAATATGAAATTCTGTTAGTACATACCCATATATATGAGCATGAGAGTAATTACCTCCTATAATGAAACCGGACAAAATTATATATTTCTGCATGCAGTAAATGGAAAAGAAAATGTAGCTTACTCAAATAAATTTTCTAAGGTAGTAAATGAATGCATTCCTAAATAATGTCTGAGTAATATTTCTCTATAATCTATGTTATAATTTTCTTCCATAATATTTATTCTTGCAGGTTTCCCTGTACATTGTGTAAATGTGTATATAAGGTTTGTTTGTATATTTTCTTATCCAGAATCAGAGGAAAGAATCACATTTCTGATGATGTCTAAAACAATTATCCAATCCTGTTGTAAAGGGTACCAATATTTTTGGCCTAGATAAGATGGAAAAAATAAATTGTGTGTGGGAAATCTCCTTTTATGCTATTCTTACAGTTCCCTGCTTCTTGTATAGCTATGGGATGAACAAGAATATAGTGAGAAGGAGAAGATCACAGTGTAGGATACTTTATTAACCAAATGTGTGCCCTAAGTTTGCTATGCCAGTAAGGAATAGGAATGCTGTTTCTGCTTCAGGTCTTTTACTGTCTTTCTACTTCATTTCCTTCCTGCCCAAGTTAAATATTTTCTTCTGGATTGGCCTGCTTGAAAGAATTTTGGTTTGTGGAGTTCTCACAGAATATTTCAAAATGATTCCCCGCAGCTAATGGACCTGAAAACTGCTGAGCACCGGCTGCTGTGCATCAAAGCACATGTGCAGGTAGGTTTAAGCATGCATGTAAGTGTTTTGCAGGATCAAGGGTAGAGTTAGCAGCATTTTGTTGTACAAAGGATAACAAAGTACCCAGTCCAGCAAAGGAACGTTGAAAATTCAGGTTTGGGGCATCCACTCAAGAGAAGTGAAAAGAATTGGATTGTAATCAGATGATCCTACAACACATTAAGATGCAGAGGGTTGATCTGTGGATATGAAGCAATCCAAGGTGTTTTCCCAGAGAACAGGAAAGGGGTTTTCTGAAAGCTAATGGCAAAGAAAACCATTCTTGAGCTTTGCACCTCTTTCTGCAGCACTGCAGTTGTTCATGACAGAGCACAGTACCAAAGGCTCAGCTGTCTTAGATGAAATAGAAGATGCAACATACTGACATTTTTAATGGCCACAGGTTTTCCAAATGGGTGAGTACTCATTGGGGCTACCAGAAAGAGAAGCACAAGCTTTCCATTCTTCTTCATTAAAAGATTTAAGTCACCTGAGAGCACTTAAAAACCCCACCCTATTCTCTTCCTCCTTTTCTCTTTTGCTTGCTTTCAAGCCCACCTGATCCTAATAATAAATAATTCTAATTTGGGCACACAAGAATAGCTTTCATGCACAATTTTTGAATTTTAAATCTTCCTCTCCTGGATTTTTCACAGGAGCTGAGGTGGGAATAGATAATAAACTCTCTGACTATAGAAATTTTCTGGCAACGCATTTCACAGTCTATAAATTCTTGTTGAACTGTAGGGATCAAAAGTAATCCAGGAATAAAAAAGAGCTACTTACCTTGTACTCCTGGAATTCATTTGCTTGCTCCAAAACCCTGGCTAGGAACCAAGGCTGTCATTTCAGGACACTAGAAGGATTAAATATACAGTGAAAATAATTAATTCTGAAGTTTGTGACCTGAAGGGAATTACATAGTATATATACACATATTTAACATTTAGTTTTACATTCATTTCTTCAGCATGCTAACATATACAATTTATGATTGACTTTTAAGTTAAAAAAAGGACAATCTAATAAATTGTTTTAGCACATATCCATCTGGTCTTCATGTGTCAATCTAAATAAGAATAATAATCATGTAATATAATAATAACAGCACTGTACTTAAAGGCAATCTCTAAAAAACATTGTCATTCTACAGGCTTATAAGAATATGCTACTTATGACAAGTAACTGCAAATGATAAGTTTAATGTAAATGGAAGTCACCAAAAATTTTGTACTGTACTACTGAACAACACACCATCAGAAACAAAAGAAATTAAAGTAATCTGTCCTTATGTGCAGTGCAGGAGTAAAGGAAACAGAAGATTATATGAGATGTCTACAGTATTTGAAGTGGCATGCTGTATTCACACTAGTAGTGGAAAGAATCCCTGCACAGGAAACCCTGCACAGGAATTACAATGAAATCAGGATGTGCCTTTTACATTTTCTTAGAACCTGTTGAAACACTAGCCAGGACAAGCCAAAGGTAAAAATCTGCTTGAAGCAAACATTTTCTTTGAAGTGGGGCTAAACAGCAACAGCAGTTTTCCATGTTCCTGGTTATAGAAACAGAATCAACGCAAAATACCAGGGGAGGTGAGAACCTTTATCCCACACAGACAGCTTACTGAAATATTGGCACAACACAATTTGGCTGCACTTTGTTGCCTTTCCTACGGGTTCACAGCCTTGTTCTTTCCAGATCCTGCACACATGCTGTTGTCACCCTCACACACAGCTGTCAAGGGAAATTACTGCCCTAACAGAGTGTCTGGGTATCCTTGTTGTACTGAGGGCTGTGTAGTTCAGTGGCAGAACTCCAGTGGTTGAGATTTTACTGGAGAGTTCAGGTTGCAGGAGTTAATACTGGGCTGTGAATAGCCACTGCCCAACCTGAGAAACAGAAAGGATGGAGATGTTGATATTCTGGCCAGCAGCCCATTGGCTTTCCTAGATACAATTGTTTAAATGGGTGCTGATGTCACTTTCCTAGACAGCTAGGGCCTTTCTCCTTCCAGGATATCTGAGCTGATGTGTCCTAATATACTGAAAGATATAAATACTAATATATAACTGGTAGCATACTAATTTATGTCTCTAATACATCTGCACAATTAAAACAGTCTTTTATGCCATTTGATAAGGTCACATTTTCTGGAAATTCTTGCATCATTCTTGAAAGAGGCTTCAAAGACATTTTTAAATGTATCAAGATTCATATTACTAAAATATATCCTTGGGGATGTTTCAAAGGCGTAAATGCTAGCAAGTAATGCAAAAAAATTGTGGGTTTTTTTTTTTCTTTATAAACATCTTTATAATTATGGGTAAATTGGATCATTTTGCTTGCAATAAGGGAATGCATCAGGGTGATTTTTGCTTTCACAGCATGGTTTTTCATCAGGGAGTTAAAACAATGAAACAATAGGCAAAACCTAGTTTTTCTGAGTGAGAGGTGGATCTCATTTGGTGTCTGATCTGACCTTCACACCTAAAATATCTAAGTGATTCACATTCTTTAGTACATTTATCCTCACAATGAACCTTTGTGATAGGACACAATCTAGCTGTCTTATGGAACTGTGCTACAGCAAGGTTAAAATACTGCTCACATACTGTCCTGCAGACAGGAGCCTGCTGTGGGTTTCCTCATTATATCATCCTAATCACTTGGTGGACTGGATATACCCATCCAAATTAAAGCATTTGAACTTCCTTCTGCAAAGAATTACTCTGGCATCTCTGAGAGACAAAATCGCATGGACAATCATATGCCCAAGAAATAAATTTATTTTTTACATTTTGCTGAACTGTCACTGCTCTGCTATGTTTGTACAAAGCAATACTTAGGCTTTGCAGACCAAGGGTGCTCTGCCTTTCTCTCACAAAGGGCAATATCATAAGAGAGGGGGGAATTTGCCTTTATAACATGAACATTTTGTTCTTCCTGTGAGAACTATGATGACCACCAAATACAAATCAAGCAACAGTGTTAGAATAGAGGATAGCATCTAATCCAGCATCAGAGGACAAACATTTTCCCATAAACTCCAGCTGTGTACATTCCCCTGCAAAGTCACCAGAACGGATTCTGTTCCAAGCAGATTTTCTATTTTACAGTGACACCTGCAGTGTTAGGAGAAAAATGCCACAAGCAGCAGCAGTGCTGCTCAGTTTTTTCACATTAAGATACATGCTGATTAGCTTTGAGGGCAGACTGTGATCCAGCACTACACGGTGTCAGGCTTGGAGGACATTTTCCAAAAAGCACAGGTCTACCACAAGCTCATTTGTAGGCCTGATTAAGAGCATGGGCTGGTTACTTGGTGTAACTAAGGAAGCCACAATTTTTCCTCTCCACTCTCTGGAATAGGGGGAAATCACATCTCCTTTTGAAGATTCCTGAAGGATTTCAGCTTTCAGATACTTAATTAGAATCACAGAATGGATAAGGTTGTAGGGGACCACAGGCGATCATCTAGTCCAACCTTCCTGCTCAAGCAGGGTCTCCTAAGAGCATGTTACTCAGGATTGTGTCCAGACAGCTTTTTGTCTCCCCAGGGAAAACAAATTTGCAACCTCTCTGGGCACCTTGTTCCATCACTCAGTCACCCTCACAGTGAGTTCTTCCTCAGGTTCAATGGAACTTCCTGTGTTCCATTTTCTGCCAGCTGCCTCCTGTCCTACTGCTTGGCATCACCAAGCAGAGCCTGGCTTTGTCCTCTTGGCACCCTCCCTTCAGATACTTAATGACCAGAATCCCCCCTATCCTTGTAAGAGAGATGCTCCACTCCATTAATCATCTTTGTTGCCTTCCACATGGACTCCAGGAGCTCCATGTGCCTCTTGTCCTGAGGAGCCCAGAACTGGACACAGCACTCCAGCTGAACCTCACTAGAGCTGAGAAGAGGGGCAGGATCACTTCCTTTGACCTGGTGTCGATGCTTTTCCTAATTTACCCTGGGATAGCATTGGACACCAGGGTACTGCTGGCTCATGGACAGCTTGTTGTCCACCAGGACCCTCAGACAACTGGAATAGAGAAAGAACAATCCAAAAATCCTCTGTAGAAATCAATGCATCAAAACAGATGTTTCAGGTCAGGACATGCAGTTTACATTGTGCAGTTGCCCAATTTCTTTCAAGAGACAGTCTAGTTCTTTAATTTTCATGTTGTTGCTGTGAGAATTCCTTCCTATGGTTTTCTTGTATAAGACAAGTCACAAAGCAGTAAAAATTCCTTCATATCATCAAAAGGAGGTGAGGGGGTAAGGTGACAAATAGGGATTTGGGAAGCTTGGTCATGCTTCCTGGCTTTACTGGCAAACCTTTCCAGTAAGGCAGAAGTCATTATGTTGAATAATGCCCTCTCCACTGCTTCTTGCCTGTCCTGAAAGCCCTAAAGGTCAATGATGCCCTGCATGTTAGTACAAAACTCAGCATTCTGCAGCCCTTATCCCCACCTGTGCTGTGCAATTCTCTACCAAACATAGTATCCATTGCTTATCTGCAAGACCTTTCTGACAGCAGTTTGGACAAATGTGTACTCCTACAAGGTGCTAAAGGGCCTAGTTTAATAATTCTTTGTAAGAATTTTCCTGGTTTTAACACATAAAAATGTAGTAATTCTTGTCCAGACTTCGATCAGCTTTCAAAGCTGTACTAAAGTAGAGCAGCATCTCTGTGCCCCTCAATTAAGTCTGTCTGATGATTCAAATCACACAATTTCTGTGTGACTCTAAGCATGAACTCTTTTATATCCCTTAACATTTTTATATTCACCAGTCAGCCCAGAAATGTTTCCTACCTTTTGGTCCCCCAGCATTAACTTCCATAGACTATTCCCAACAGGGACCATTGACATGTGATGTCTTTGACCATTCTATTCTAGATTATTATGATCATCATCATCATTATTAATACTTTCTTTATAATATTACACATTTACCCAGTTACTCAGCCACATTTTAATTTCTTGTTTTGCAACACACACATAATCTTCCACATAATCTTCTTTCACAAAACACAGGGTAATTTTGATAAATATGTCACAAATCAAAGCATATATATATACTGTCCTTGTCTACTGATTTGACTTTCAAGTCAGTGGTGCCATTTCTTACCAGGCACTGACTGAACCTGCTTTTCTAGCCTATTCTAGTGAATAAGCCCAACTGGGTTTGGCATGGGGAAGGCAGGAACAGCTACACCCAGAGGAGCTATGTCATCTTTTTCAGGTCAGAATTCAACTGAATGTGTATTTTATGAACCAAATGCCCTTTGGTTCTGAAATTATAGTGGTTGGAGTATCTAATCTTTTAAAATATGCTCTGCTGTTTTCTACAGGTCTCAGATACTACAGGATTAGACTAAAAATGCAAGAAGCCCTTGCTGCTTCAGCAGTGTTTCACTTATTCCCTGAAATAATTATTTCTGTTCTCCTGGGGAGGCTGAGGTGGAGATCCAGGCAGGTTGTGAGGACAAGGGACAAGGGGCAAAACAAATCATTCATTCTGAGCACACTGCAGAAATCCCAGAAGGAAGGAAAATACAGTGCAAACTCATTTCTCTCCTGCATGCTGTATGCCCTATCTCTCAGGACATGGATCAAAAGACAGAAGTAACTAACTTCTAAGAGCTACTGAGCAAGTTAATGACAGTCAGAAACAGATCTTGGCCCAGCACCTGGAGCACATGGGTAAGGTGGGGATGTCAGCACCTCAAGTGCAAGCCTGTGAGAGACCCTGACCTCACCTCCTAGATAACCAGGAGAAAGTACATTCATTCTGGATGTGAAAAATCCTCTTCTTTTTAAAAGTGTGACATGGAAGTGCTCTCTAGAACTTGCTGTGAAACTGAAGTAAAGCTTAGAAAGCAGAGTAAAGAAAGCAGAGTAAAGCTTACAAAGGGGCCTCCCAAACATGCTAATTTAAAAGCACAGAATATGACACTAATGGGTTAGTTCTTGTAACAATAGGCTTTTTTGTTTCCAGTCTTTTTTTCTTTGATTGGATTTGGGGTTTTTGTAGCTAGATTGCAAATAGTGTGGGATGATAGTTATGACAACAAACATCCTACTCTGACAGTCACTTGGTAACACTCACCTCCTACCAGGAAAAGCAACCCTTTTTCTGGAGCCATACAGCACTGCCCCACAGGTTAGTGGAGACAAAATAGAGAGCAGAGGGCATCAAAACTGAAGACAAGTCAAAAAGGAAGTGGGCTGTAGAATTTTCATTTGTTGATTTCAAACTTGTGAGAACTTGAGAATTTTCTTACAGCAAATTAGACAGACTTTTTTTCTACTAATTCATGGCTCATGTCTTTGATGGTCAGAATCCTATAAGGAATTAGGATGCCTAAAAGAATTGTGCATGCCTGAGAGCAGAGGGTTATTCTGGTAGAGCAAAGGAAAGCTATAGGCAGCCCATCAGCTTTGGATGGCTCCCAGTCAGGGGAGAGAAATGTGAACCAGGACAGGAACATGGGGCCAGAAAGAGCTGAGGATGTAAGGCTGAGCCGGCCACTTCAGGGGGTGAATAAAACCTGAGGTATTGTTGAGCAGGAAAGGAATGAAGGCAATATTTTGCATCAACTTAACACTTTTAAAGATTAAAGAGCAATTTTCAGTCAGTAGCAACATTCACCAACTATTTAACCTGCGCCTCTAGTTGTAGGCAGCAGTTCCTGTTTCATGTTAATTAGCATTAGTGTGCTCCGTATTTACCTCACACCAAAAGCCATGAAGTCCATCTCTGCCTGTCATCCAGTCACTGGTGGCTGGATGTTACAGCAGTTTCCTTTGTGATGCTGTACATGCCAAAGCAAAGCAAAGCAAAAAAAATCCAAACAAACAAACAAACAAAACACAAAAAACCAACCAAACAAAAACTCCAAACAAAACAAACAAAAAAACACAAAAACAAAACAAACCACGGGATGAAGCCCATGTTTCATCTAAGTAACAGGTGTCTCTGTCAGCAGTAGCCTGGTATTTGGGTAGGGATGTGCCCTTGTTTCTGTAAATCACGCTTGGATGTGAATTGAACCAAGTAAAGAAAACACATTCAAACAGTTAAACTAGCACATTTTAAAGGCATTTAGTATAAGTCACACAAATCGTCTCTGTGCCTTGATGCTGTGTTGGGGCAGAACACCAGAGACAGGGGCTGCCAGGAGTGGTTTTGGCCCAGGACCAGGTCTCACTGCTTGCCTCCTTCAGTGGCAGCCCTGCTCAGCTTTACTGGCCAGCACGGGGCAGCCATGAGCTCTTTGGAGAGGCACGGGAAAATGCCTTTCAAATTCCTCTAGATGGCACAGCACCTTGACAAATCTGGGAATGAACATGCTTGGCAGACAGTGAGAGCCGTACAGCCTCCTCTCCTTTCCAGAGAATAGCTTTTCCTGCTGAATTGTGGTTATTCGTTCTAATTCCACCGTCAGGATGGAGCTCCTTCTTAAGGCAAGGTAGGCTTTTGTGCCCAAAGTCCTGCCTTCCCCATCAGCCTCCCAGGCACGTGGGCTTGTGCTGCCAGCTCTGGGCACTCAGACAGAGATGGGGCAGGGATATAACTGCCCTCCCACTGGAGGTTATGCCTTGGGTAACATCTGGAAAAGATGAAGACAAAAAGTGTTAAGTGGTGTCTCATCCTTATTCTGCAGCTATGCTCAGAATTCAGCAAAAATGCTGCTATTCGATCAAACACTTTGCTCTCTAATACAGGCAATTTTTTCATGAGCAAACAGATTTCATGAAGCCACTAAGTGGCATTGCTGTCCTCTACGAGTAGACCTGAGAGAGAGACACAGAATTGTTCCTATAGAGCTGCAAGACAGGTTGCTCCTTGCATTACTGGAGCAAAGCAGTCAGACCCAGCACATCCAGCTTTCAACGATGTGCATAACATGACCTCTCCAATGCCAAATTCCCTCGCACTGGTTAGCTCATCTGCTGAGTCCCTACTCTTTCTTCTGTAGCTTCTGTCTCATATTTAAGAGTGGATCATGAATTGCTTCAATTCTCACCCTCCTTGTGAGGACAGAAGAACCGTGGGTTTTTTATAATCTCTGAGGACTGATCCCAATGCCAAAAATTTCTTGGCTTTATTAGTAACCCTGCCTGGCACCTCTGCTGCTGAACACTGGTGAGCATGCAGCTTCTTTTATCTCCTAGAAAAGTCCTAGGGATTGGTCCTAATTAAACAGTTAGCAATTTTATATTTGCCCCCAGCAAACTCCCCTGCCAGGCTCTCTGCCTTCCCAAATATTTTGTTTACAGTTAAAACCACAGTAATCTGGGGGAAGGATCCTTCCATATAGAAAAATTATGGACTAAATGGACTAAATTATACCCCCTCTGATACAGAGCATGGGAGATTTACAGAAGGCTGATCAAATTGAGATATGCACCAAAGGGGAAAGTACATTTCCCTTGACCACACAATGCTCATCAAAAGATAATGAATATGCAAATGACTTTTGACATGCACAGAAAGTTGTAGGCCCCAATTGCACTGGTTGTATTCTAGCAGTCTTTTCCTCCCAAAGTCACCTTGGCCACTTTGTTGGTCTGGGAATGGATAGAAATACAAATGAGCAAAGTGTTCTTCACCAAGGCCACTGCTGTTCTTTAACATGTTACAGATCATTTCTAGAACACCCTGCTTGACAGGCATGGGGGACGGAGTATTTTTAGATGTAATATTTCTCAAGGCACAATAGATCTGGAATCAAAACCAAGCAGAACTTGTTAATTTGTGATTGAGCTGGCTTCCTTGTGAGTGGCAGCTTTTTAAGGTACAGAGACTCTTGATGTGTGAGCTGAAGTGTGAACCAAGATCATCATGCTGATTGTTTCTAGTTTACTCTGTGTGCTTATTTTGCTCTAGATGTGCTACTATACAAACACAGAGAGAAAAAAAGAAATTCAAGATAAGCAAGACCAGAGTGACTAACCAAAATCTGTCTACTTAGAGTGGTTGCAGTGTTTGAAGACTCCCAAATTTTACTGCACAAAGTCTTCCCTCTGAGTAAAAATCATATTAGCATTTGTACTTACAGCTTGTAAGCCAAAACAGAGCCATGCATTTTCCGGTATGGTCTGTCTGGTTATAGAGAGCCCCATCTGCTATAGCTCTTTTCCTTATACCACATAATGATGGTATATTAGTAATCAGAAAGCAGCTATGAGCTGTCATTCCAGGCACCACCTGTTTTCAATCATGTATAGGGAGATTTTGTATAAAATGAATAATTTAAATGCTCATTTTCTTGTACACTGCAGTGACCAAAGTCCTTTCTCTTTGACCTTCTTTCTTAAGGTGGCTAAAAAATGAAGATCTTCCAGTACTTAAAGGGTCTTAAAAAGAGGGGACAGACAGTGTTAAAACAAGGCAGAATAGTCTTAAACTAAAAGAGAAGAGATTTAGAGTAGATGTTAGGAAGGAATTCATTACTGTGAGGGCAGTGAGGCACTGACACAGATTGCCCAGAGAAGTTGTGGGTGCCCCATCAATGGAAGTGTTTAAGGCCAGGTTGGATGAGGCTTTGAGTCTAGCCTAGTCTAGTGGAACTTGTCCCTGGAAATTCTGTGATTCCGTGATCTCTGCATCAGGACTTCCAGCAAAACTGCATCAGCCCTAGAAACAGAAGAGAGATTTTTGAGGAAAAGCATACGTGTTTGTGTATCAGCCTGCTCTGTGTACACTATCCCCAGTAATTCTGAGAAGTGAGGAACAGTGTGCCTTCACTTGCAGGATTCATTTTGCATCCATAATTCCCCAGGCTGCAAGTACAAAGTTGGTCCTACGGCTTTGGAGAGCTCAGCCCGCCGCCTCCCTGGATTATTAAAGGGACTGGGGGGTTTAAAAACAACGCTACTGCCAGAGAGCTTTGCACCTGTTATTGCCGTAAGGAACGGCTCACATCACCCAGGCAGCAAACACTGAATCAGCCCATCTCAGGCTCTGGTGAGTGAACAGATGGTTTTCAAGCCTCATTTGCCCCTACCTGCTTGTCTTCCACCACGCACAGCTCAGAGCCATGGTACAGCTGGGACTCGCTGGTTTTATTCAGAGAGGAGCTCAGCACAGAGACACAGCACTGTGTCTCCCCTCTGCCCCCACCCCGAAGGCATCAGAAGAGCTCTGTACCTGTCAGGGTTAAGGCATTCATGTCATTTACCTGGCAGGGATAAGTCACTAACATATGTAGAAACAGCAGTGGAAAGGAAAACAAGATGGACAGGTATGTGCTGCTTTGGCATAACTTTGACTAGAAAGAAAGTGATGCTAAACTGTTGAAAATATTACTCACTAGCAAAGCAGTTGTGTTGGGGCATATCTAGTCTGTGTATTGTCTCATTCTTCTCTGGTCTTTAGCAGTACCATAATAAAATGGATGAATAATTAAAACTGTGTCCCAATACACATTTATAGTTTCAATCCTATGCTAATCCTAGCAGTACCTGAGAGGAAAGGGGCAAAAAAACCCCAACCTTGTCTATGAGCTAAATAAGAGTCTCCTCTGAAAAGGTAATTAACAGCTGGTTTCCATGGAGGCTTTATCACAAAATCAATAGAAGCCAGTTCTGATTTGCCTTGTTCTTCTCCACTTTGTGTTGCTTTCACTGTTTATAAAAATGTTTGTGGGTTTGGCTATTGGACTCTCATTGGAAAACTGAGGCTAAGAGGGTCGTGTCAATTTGAGTGCATGAAATCAAGTAAGTTTGCTTTGTTCAGAGAGGTTTTGGCAAATCTTCCTTTCAGGTTTTCACCCTATCTTCACTTTCCTGAGCTTTCTATGGCAAACTGTCATCTTCCTTGTGCCATCACAGAAATCATCTCAGAATTCTGACTTTCTATTGATTCTAAAATCAATAATACAACATGAAACTTTCTTTTAAGACTGCTGTGGCCGAGGGTGTCCAAAACCACAAGATTTAGCAATAAAAGCAATGTCAAAGTGGAAGATGGAGCTGTTTCCATAGCTGTTCACACAGCCTAGGCTCCCTCTAGGATCATCTGGAAAGGCTTTAGAACCTGAAGTGGCATGGTCAGCATGACTTGTAGCTCTCTTTTCATACACCCTCTAAGAAAATAGGACTCTGTCTTAGCTTGCACTGAGTCCACAGAGGACTCGGAAATCGTCTGATTTCCCACACCTTTCCACATCAGCTAATGATCTGGATCTTCCCTCTCTCTAGCCTTTTCTTGGCTTTTCTAATTCCTATTCACCCTGACCTTCAGAACTGTAATAAGAAGGGACTTGAAGGTGGAGTATGTTCCCTTATCTTTTGGCTGCATCCCAAGAGAGCAGAGCTGCCTGGGAACACAGCCTTTATGGGGTGCCAGGGTGTTAAATATTTATTCTATAGTGTGCAACCTACACACCGTAAAGCCCTCCTTTCCTTCCTGGGCCCCTTTCCACCTGTTTTTTTTCACCCCTAATAAACTTACTCAGCTACAAACAGGAAAATCAGAACTTAAAGCAAGCTCTGCTGCTCTTACTGTTATTGGCAGGGAGCAAACTGCTGTCAATAAAGCAGAAGGATATCAGGGGGACTTTTTTTCTCACACGCAGTGTACAGTGACCTGGATTTTTTCCTATGGATTCTGTATCGGTTTTTCCCCTTACTGTTTGTAACAAAATGGGGAAATGAGATTAAAAATTCAATACTGAATGCAAACAGGCCATTTAGGTTATACTTTGCTCAGTAGTGCTCCATGTTTACTTTACCGATATAACCTTTCCAGACATTAGCCCCTTCTGGTATGATAAATAAATATTATCTTTTAAATAGAAGCCTTACATCACTGCATACGTAATACAAAAGTGTCCAAAAACACTTTCTAATCACTATAAGTACCAAATGGCCATTTATAGGTATTGAGCTGCCTGTCAAGTCGTGAGCTTTCATACACACAGGAAGATGAGGAGTGAGATGAAGAGTGAGAACAGGCTGACCCGAACCACATCTGTAGAAGCACCATCCCCATGGACTCTGAGGAAATAGAAATCCTCTAGAGGAACTGTCAGATGTGGGGTTATATTTTTGAAGTTCAGATACTTCTTGACCTTCTTTCCACAATATAAATAAATAAATAAGCAAACAAATCATACTGTTACAGAAAAAATACAGAAAGCAAATGCACCTATTTCTAGATATATTGATAACTTTTGGAAGAAAAAAAAAGTAGCAGCTAATCCAAACGGGGCAGGAACAAGGATTTCTAGGTCAGGGTCCAAGCTGCTGCCATACTTAGGAATGGAAGCTGGGACCGAGACTCACTGGGGCAAACGAGTGATCTCCTTTTACCACTTACCCCCAATCCCAGGAGTTTTCATCCCAGCACTGTTAGTCAGGGGTTTTATTTTAAGAAATAGAAAATATCAACAAATTAATTTCTCTCTCTTCCAAAGTCAATAAAAATATATACTTAAATAATTTAGCGTAGCCAAGTTCTCAAAATGCAAAAATGAATTGACATGGTTCTTTCACTTTCATCTCTGTAAATTATGGAGGACTTCTTATAAGTTCATCTCCAACCATGCAGTTCTACAAGATCTGAAGATTTTGCTATATTCTTGCATGATTATTTAGCTCATAATAATATGCAAATATTATGTTTCTTTCAGCATTAGAAGCACAATGCTAAAACAGTCACAACCTTCTGTTTTGTACTGCAAATATCTTTGGCTAAGCAGGTGGCTTCTGAAGGTGCTGAGTGTATAGCTGATTTTTCTCATTTTGCTGGCCAGACTGGCAAATGACTACTGAGATGGAAGAATATTAGCAAGAAATGTAACCTAACAAAAAACCAAACAAACAACCAACACCCCTCCCCCAAAAAAACAAACAAACAAACAAAAAACCCAAAAAAAACCCAACAAAACACAAAAACAAAACAAAACCCACCACAAACTGGGCATAGTAATATACAGATAAAGCTGAGGGAGAAAAGTTTTCCTTTATTTATGCCTACTTGCTATGATAGAGTGGCTACTCCCTATACATTACTTGTATGAATTAACAAAATTAATTTTCATGTCAGTGAAAGGATGTGTTCATGGGAAGACAGAGATAGTGCTGAAGGTAGTCTTGCCCTTGATACATTGCAGCTGTGTTAATTACCAGGGTGGGAACAGCCTTGCCCTCACAGCCATGGGTGTGATAAAGAGTGAGTTAGCTGGTTGGAGTCTGTTGGTTGTGCTGTGAGGAGGAAGGGACAGGAGGTTTTGTAAGGGACAGAAAGGGCATTCTGTCATTCTGGGGACAGACAGGGTTAGGTGGCTATGCTAGGGACAGAAAGGAGTGAGCTGGAACTGCAGAAGGAAGACAGAAGGAGAGAAAGAGTCAGAGCTGTGTGGAGGTGCCTATAGGAGACTACATAAAAAAGGTATGAGAGTTTTAGATAATGAGGTGCTGATGCTATGAGCCTTCTTTGGTGTCAGTCATACCTCCTCCATCACGTCTTATTTCCTTTTCTACTGAAACTATGTTCTCCCTGGTCTTTTTCTAGGTCATATTAATTTGTGTTCTGCTTTAAGCTAAGATCCAAGAAGTAGTTGCTTCTTTGGAAGAGATAGATTCTTTATTCTTCCAGTTTGGAGTGCTCTGTAGAAAGAGAATTTGAGCTTTCACTGTGTAGCTTCTAGCTTAGCTATTATTTCAGTACATCTGTGGTGGATACCTGGGCCAGAATTAGATCTGCTTTGAATCTGTTTTGATATGAAGTTTGCACTTTGATTAATTCTACTTGTGATTTTGGGTTTTCTGGCCTTAAACACCAGGCAGGAGATGAAGATGGTAAAGGACCACCTTCAACAAACTACTATTGTAGTTGTTATTTTTATAGCAACAACTAAGCGAATTATAAAAGCAATGCAAAACTAGATGGAACAGAAGAAAAGGAAAACTACATTTTTGTCTTTTGATTCCTTTTCAAGATTTTCCAAGGATAATTTTAAATGCAACCCTTAGTTAGTGTCTGTGTACAGGGACACATGTGGGTCCCTAGGGGAGTCCAGTTAAGGCAAAACTTCATTTGGTTAAACAGTTTTGTCTGGCAATGTGACTGATTTATTTTAAACAAGTTTGGTTGGAATGAATTAAGTCTAATTTTGAAGGCACTATCAATTGTAAATGAGATTTTTGAAATGGCAGAACCACATGTAAATGCTAGGTCCAGTTTAAGTTTATTTAGCTGGTTGCTATTTGAAGACCAACAGAATAAATGATCATGCAGCTATAGCCTAGGAATAAGTTTGAGGAAATCATTTCTTACAGGAAGTAGCAGAGATAGTCAAAGAAGGCATATTGTTTTCTTTTCTCTTTTCATTATTGTTTGGACATTGAAATACTAACAATAAGTTAAATAATCAGGCAGATAATTAAAGCACTTTTAACAAAAAAAAATTTGCAAAGGTCTTCTCATCAAAATTCACCATTTCATAACAAAATTTTATTAACATGTTCCATTTAAAAAGTTTGAAGAACCCTAGAAAGCATCAAAAGATTCCCATTTACATGAATGAAGATAACTGCTCAAAAACATGGAAAATCTGCAGTTTCCATTAAGAACTGTTAGGAAGATTTAAGAAGCAATAAATCACATCAGTACAGGGAAAAGGGAAATTGCAGCCCATTCCATGCAGTTACAATTCTGAATGCCAAAATGCTTAGATTGGAAACTAAAAGTATTCTCAGGTTAGAAACTCATTTCAATTGTCTCTCCTAATGCTCTTCTTGACAGTGTAAGTGCATGGAATCATGACAGATTGGGCCCTTTAGCAGGTTTTTGAATTGCCTCGGAGATAGCTTTGCCTGGTTCCACCCACTTTAGCAGGCACTGGGAATCCCTGAGGCAGCTTTTACAGTTTTGCTTTAGGCTTTTCTCTGCCTCTCCAAACAAATACAGTGCAGCTGCCATTGCAGGAGAAGAAGAAATAAATGGCAAACAGAGCGTGTCAGTGTTGGTCAAAAGTTGAGGTGATCTTGAAGCCCTTGCGTGCTTTGGCAGGAGTAACCAAGCAAAGGGCTGAAGGGGGACACTTGATGGAGACAGCAGAGACTTGGAAGAACTGCAGGTGTGCAGCACAGAGGGGAGGGGGGAGAAGAGCTTGGGCAGGTAGGGACACCCTGAGATAATCAGCCTGGAAGGGACAGCAAAGGTCCCAGTGCTCTAGAGGAACACCATGGACAGGAAGGAGCTGGGGCACTCCTGGTGCCTGTGTATCTAGAGGTTAGAAATATTCCTCTGGTCCCTCAAGCAGCAGTGATGACTTAAACCAGAGCTGTGTTCCCTTAAGTGAGGATGAAAAAGAGGGGATAGAAGGGTGGAGGTGTTTACATTGCTCTTGGACCAAGGAGACTGTCCAGTTGTGCAGCTGTCCCTCTGCTGCCTGTGGTGACTCCTCCTCCACGTCTCAGTGGGATAGGATCATGCAGCAAAAACCTTTCTTTTCTGTTTGTGGAGTCATTATTGAATGTATCTTACACTGTGGCTTGAGATATGCTGAAATGCTTGCAGAACATAAAAGTTCTTGCAAGTATTATGTTGCTGGGCTGGGATGTTGCTAAATCAGAATAGGGAATGTTTCAGTTTCTCAGAGTTTATCAGTAACCCTCAGTGTGTGGGAAGACAGAGATAATGTTGAAGGCCATCTTGCCCCCGATTAATTGCAGCTGCGTTAATCACCAAAAAGTGGGAACAGCCTTGCCCTTTCAGCTATGGGTGTGATAAAAGAGTGAATTAGCTGGTAGAGTAGTTTTTTGGAGTCTGCTGGCCGTGGTGTGGGGAGGAAGGGACAGGAGGTTGTATGAGGGACAGCAATGGTTAGGTGGCCATGCTAGGAACAGGAAGGAGCTAGCCAGACCTGCAGAAGGAAGGCAGAAGAAGGAGAGAAAGAGCCAGAGCTGCCCATTGGCGACTACACAGAAAAGGTATGTGGGACTTTCAGATAACGAAGTGCTGATGCTTGAAGCCTTCTTCAGTGTCAGTTGTACCTCCATCTTCAGTGCACAATAAAAGGAATACCTGCTTGTTTTTCTTGTTCTGTTCTTTCTAGTGCATGGTCAGCAGGTCCTGGTAGTTCTCCAGTTTGGGTGCATGACAGCTCAGAGGTGAGCAGCCATATTTTGTTAGTCTTTCTGCTTTGTGGGACAGGAAATGGAACAGAGAGGGAGCTGTGCAACTCAGTTGATTTGGCATGATGTGTGCAGTTGGCTTGAAGCCCAGCTGTTGCTTTGAAGCTCCAAAGTTACCTCTTGGTGATGAAGACAGAGGGAGAAACCTTTGCCAGGATGGCACTGGCAGATGTATGGGTCCCTCATTATTCTAACAGTAACAGACTGATTTCAGATACTCAAAAACTTACTGGCCTGGTGCCAATAGAGTAGCAAACTCAAATTCTTTCCTTCCAATCCACCTTGTGATTTCCTTACCTCCAGGTTGTATAAAGTGAATGACTGATTTATCAATTCTGTTGTGGCTGTGTCTTCTGCAGTCAGTGCCTCTCTGTCATCTTAGAGACTGCCAGTGCTTGCCCAAGTTGCAGAATAGAACTCACTTATAAAGAATGTAATCCCATTTATAGATAGAATCCCAGATGAGTACTTCTGTTTCTCAGCACAGAGTTGGGTGGATTTTGGGGGTTAGGTGATAGAAAGACTTTTCCCTTCATGTATGTAATTCTTGTTGTATATGGTTCTATTTTTCCTAAATTTAACTATAAATAAAGTAGTAATTAATTTAAATATAGTCAAGTGAGCTCAAGTGTGTTAGACTGTTAGTAGACAGACTTCTTTTAACAGGTGAAAGTTACAGTCTTGGTTTGATCAGTCAGAAGCATGTGTTCTTTTTGTCCCACTGTAGTCAGTGATTTGTGGGAAAAATTGCTAAAGGCATAAGATTTGCCACTCTTGTGGCCATTGTGTGTTGGTGGGGGGGGGCAGTGGGGTGGGAAAGGAAACAGGCCCTGCTTGGGGCACAAGACCTTCTGTTTCTCCAGATGTGTTCAGGTGGATGTTTAGGTGAAAATGTCATGCTTTCAGTGCTCTGAAGATCTAAAGAGCAGCAGGCTGTGCATATATCCAAGAAAATGTTTTCTTTGAGAATAACATGTTGGTATCTAGACAGCTTTATAGTCCAAGCTGCTCCTTGTTGTGTCCGTGGCTATAATGTTCCTTTGATGACTGCCAGCTGATGACAGGAGCACTGACAGCTTCTCTGAAGCTCTTCCTCGTCTCCAAAGCCTGTAGGCTCAAGGGCAATCTGAAGAACATGGCAGTGTAAACTGCTGTGTTCAGCATTTAGCCTGTAAAATGGAAGACGCTCTAAGTAGTGAGATAAAGACAGGGAGTGACATCTGGGGAGCACACCACCACCATGGCCTTCACTATCATCTTCATCACCACCATTTACCTTCCCTACTGCAGTGCAGCTGTATCTTTAATGGGACAGATGTTATCTATTCCTTTTTCAGAAAGTGAATTCATGTTGAAGTCCATGCCATGTTGGCCTGAGCAAGACCAAGGTAGTATGTTTGTTAGAGCCTCACCAAAACAGTATTCAAGTTAATGGACACCCTTTAGCTGAATTTCAGGGCACACAGTTGGGTGCTGCATGTAGTGTGAGAAGCATCCTCAGTTAATACAACTTACAATCATCACAGGTAGCCAAAGTCAGTTTGGCTGTGCCAGCTTGTGCCAATAAATATTCTTCTCTGTGTGAAGATACAGGACTAAAATGTGTTGCACATAAAGAGAGCCTGTAAGGCCACTCAGGAAAATAACTGGAACTGTGGGAAGACTGTAAGTAATTTCATCAACTATTCCCTGAGAAATAGAAAATAATACCTCCAGCTCTTTATTTTCAAGCCGTTGCATGCTGGCTTGTGGGAAGATGGGATCTTTTTCTTAGAAGTCCTGCACTAATACTGTTATACCCACCATACACATTGCAAGTATTAGAGTACATATTTGAGAAAGTTATTTAAAATTGGAAAACTGAAGGGCTTTCTATATACTCTAAGGTATTCCTCCTTTTATCTGGAGCTGACATATTTTCAAAATTCAGGTACTGATAACTAAATAATTGTTTGACCACCCTACCATGCTTACTGGGGAAAAGTCAAGTCACTTTGCATGCAAACTGTATCTGCTGGGTAATAATGTTGAGAGGAAAACCCAGTCTGTATTTCACTCAAGGCAGTATCTATTTTGGGTATTCATGTTGGCTAAGGATAGCCTAGCACACCCACTCCACCCAACCAGAGGCTACATCCTTATGAGACTCTTGCCCAGAGTCACCTATTGAATGTTGTGGCACTCCTTTAATACTTTAAAAATAGTGGCATGAATTTCTAGGAATCTTCAGGGCTTTCTAGGAGCGGCTCAAAACTCGTTGCAGTGACTATGAGGGACATGTGCACAGTGATGAATAAGCAGTTTGGGATCACAGAACCTGATTTGGGACAGCTGTGGGTGTCCCCCATCTGTCAGGGACAGGGATGTTCTCTGTTTTTGCTAGCACTGAGGGTATGGAAAGAGCTACATCTTCTAACACGGCCAAGTCAATCACACATTTAGTGTGATAGGTTTCTGAATGCCAGTGGAATGAAAAAAGTGCATAAACAAAGGAGTCTAACTCAGAGGTCTGAGCCGATTCCAGCAGGGAGAGCCACAAGAGCAGCTCTTGTCCATGCTGACTGTGCAGGCACAGCTTGGTCCTGATCCTGGTTTCTGGCACGCTGGTCTAAATACACCTCATAAGGATTTCTTTAGCTTCCTATCTGTCATACATGAGTGGTATCCCACAGTGAGGAGCTGGCAGAGGAAACTGAGGCAGATGGCTTCTCAGACCCTTCTTCATCCAAAGGGCTTCAAGTCCTTGTGCTTCTCTGGAAATCTACCTGCATCTCCATTCCTCAGCAGGGAATAAAGAGGAGCATGGTATCTACAATTTATTCTCCCATGGCTATGTCCCATGATCGCAAAAATCTAAGGGCAAAGCTCTTTCCTTTATCACCCACAAAAAGGAAATATGTGCTGAGGCCTCCCTCACCAGTGTGTCTTGTTTCCAGCTCACACCTTCCCACTCATTTTCCTCCAGCCTTTCCACTGCTTTTCCAGCTTTGTAGAAACACTTCAAAACCTGTCTCATCTCCATACAGCAAGTGCACAGCAATGCCAGGACTGGTCGGGGTTAGCAGCAGGAAATTTCAAATCCTGCACCAGATGGCTGAGAGAGTCTAGCAGCTCCTAACAGTGGGGGAGGCAGAGGAGTGACAGCCTGGCATGGCTATATGGAAACATTTCTTTGCTCCCCAGCACACTTGTCCCAGCATTTGCAGAGTTGCTAAGCCATACGGTATGCTGTAAGGAGAAGCAAACTGTGGGGAGGGGAGCACCCCTTCAGATGGTGGGCTGGCTTTCTGCAGACAATTTTTACTTCTATTCATCCTATTGCCTTCCTTGCCTTAATGCTGCCTGTTGTTGAATTGAGGGCTTGATGAAGGAACCTTGCTGGTTACTGAAAATGCGGGTTTTTTTGGTTGCTCTTTTTATTTTATTATGGGCTACTTTGAGGTTGGGGCACGTGTCTGAGTGCTAGGAAAGGAGCTTGCCAAGGCCAATAATTTTTAACATTCTATTAGAACAATTGCTATAAAGGGGTAACTGATTCTGCACTGCCTTTGCTCAGCCTTCAAAGCCTTTAAACTGCTCTATCTCCTACCTGTATTGATGAGACAAACTGTAGCTTGTCACATTGCTTGAAAGTGACCTCAATTACATTAAAGCAGACTGTGGTATCCTGGAGGAGCTTGATCCCCACATCACAAAGCCACTGTAAAACATCAGCCCTTTGTGTCACTGGGCTGCAGAAATGTAGGAAAGGTGGGTGCACACTGCAGAATGTAGAGATAACTGAACAAGATGAGATCTTTTCTGGCAATATCTGAGCTGTAGAAGCTACTTGATGCCAGGCAGGATGTGGGACTTGGTACTGACTGGGCTGAACTGCTTAGTGCTGCTTCTTCAGGGCAACCTGGGTATCTCCCTCCCCTCTCCGCTGCAAACGTGCAGCAGGGATGTACCTTTGAAGGCAGCTCCTTAATCCAAGTGTTTAAAGTCACATCAGACAAAGAGAAAGAAAAAGGAGGTAGAATTTACCCACTTCTGCAGCTGGGTGAGGTGTACCACTGTGTCCTGTGCAGAGCTAGAAACAGAAAGTCACACTCCCAAGTCCTGACTGGTCACGTGCTTGACCAGAAAGATGAAGAACATTGGGAATGCTAAAGTTTCACAAGGCTGCTGCCAAGGACTGTGCAACAAAGAAATCGTCTCCCAGTAGATTCATAAGCAACTACTGCCATAAAATGAAAGTTATTCTGTCCTGCAGCAGAGCCTATCAATCTGACAATGCATGTAACAAGATTTCATTTATGCTTCCAAACTGGCACTTAGAGCGATTTGCATGTTTGTTTTTTGTTTTGTTTTGGTTTTATTTTTTTGTTGGGGTTTTTTTTTTTTTTAATTGGATGCACAACCCTAGTGTGGACTGAGCACAGATGCAGCAGCATTTCAAATAGGCTCTCTGCCCCAGGACAAATTCAGCACAGTGACTGAGACCTACATAATTCAGCTGATATGCATGGGGAGCTGGAAGTGCGTTCGGTTCAAGGTTGCTGTGGCAATAACATTAGCGGCTCCAAGCCAAAAACGGTGAAAAAAATGATGAAACCCTCTGGGATGAGTGGGGCAGGTTCAGAGGAGGATCCATGCTCTGTGTGTTAGACCCTCCTGCCAGCCTTGGCGCTGCTCCCGCATAGCCATATTGTGACATTCCAGACCATCTGACAAACGGCGGATGTCATACAGGCACAGCCAGGAAGAGCACTTCCCTCCCCAAAAGATCGTGCAATTCATGCTTTTCCTTTAAACCTTGCCACTACATTCCTGTCTCCAGCATGTAAGTGCCTTTTGCGTTGAGCCTCGCCAGCCCAGGATTGATTTTTCACCATTCTGGCCCACTCTGCTACCAGGATTTCTCGGCCTACAAAACGTAAGCGTGCTGAGATACCCATTCCCACAGGGAATGCCTTCAGCCCTTGACTGTGTACAGCAAGCAAGAGCTCAGCCTGCTGGCTGTGTAAGCATACTCCTGGCATGAAAATAAAATGTACTTCTCCCTGGCTGGGTGGCCAGGAAAAATCAGAGGACTGTAGCTCCACAGAAGTTGTAGAAGTGGGCCCCCAAACCTTCCCTGTCCGCTCTCCTACAGGTGACAGAAGTCTCACCTGGATCAAAAATTTTGCTCTGTTATCCTTCTGTTCTCTAGATGTGGTGCTCAAAAACCCTATGAAATTTTTAGACAGGTAGTGGTTTCCTACCTATCTAACCAGAATAACAGTATCTGTCTATCTTGAAATCGCTTTCTTCACCTTTGAGTGTGTTTTTCCAGACAACCAGAGAATTTAAACAGCGTCATTTGATAGAGGGGATTGAATCAGACCACCTTGCAAACACAGAACAGCTGGAGCAAATAGCACACATTCAAACTGTAAACTGGGTTAGGTTTACATTTGTATTTATACCTGAAAACTCAACAGTTGTTCCTAAGCCATTCATGCACAGAAGAAAAGAAACACCACCGAACACATTATTTTCTAGAGAACACTTACTGATTTTAAAAGCAGTCTTTAAAAATGGGAACACCATAAAACTGAAACACAGGATAAGGGTAGGTAAAACTTATTTGACATTGAAAGTGTAATTATTGTTATTTTTCTCTAGGTATTTATTACATGTTTAAAATAATTTGTTTGCTTCCCCTTGAGTCATTGCAAAAACAAACCAACAAAATTGGTGTTACTATTACAGTAACAAATACAAACAAATAAAAAGATCTCCTCTCATTTTAGTTAACTAAATAAAGTTTGTGGTTAATTGCTTTTTTTAACAAATTTGGACCTTAGAATGATAGTGTTGGTAGAAAGAAGGAAATCATTCCGTAGATGACAGCTGATTAAATTATTATAATGTTTATGGCAGCAAAAGGAGCTTATGCTGTAATAAGCATACCCAAAATATGCTGAGAAGAAAAAACACAGCCCTGAATGAGCTTGTTCCTGCTTGCATTTGAAGCTGTGGTTGTGGCACACTAAGGTGAGCTCAGGCCTTCTGTAAATGGTCCAGTTCTGTCCTGTTTTGAAAACACAGGTTGAGGCACAGGGTCCTCCAAACCTGCCTGGACATTGTGGTGAGCTGATCTGTGAGCAAAGACATCTCCAGCATGAGCAGGGCAGTGACAGGGCACCTTCTTGTTCTCATCAAAGCCCTGAGAGCAGTCACAGCAGACTCTGGGATTCTCAGGACAGTTCCAGGGAGAAGGAACCATAGCCATTTTATTCCCATCTCCAGCCTGCCACCTTCATGGTCTGCTGTCCTGGGCTATCTTGGATCAGGATTTCTCTCTCTAACAAGGATTGCATCAAGTTATCAACTTAAGCCCAACTCCAGAAGTGTAAAGAACTGACTATTGGGCTCAGTTTGTAGTGTACCATTGATGGAAACCAAATCTTTTGCTCTGAGAGCTAACCAAATGAAAATGTGCTTCCTTTCCCTACATATTCTCTTTAAAATTGCTCTCTTTTACAGTGGAGTGGTCATATATGCTGGAACATGTAAAGGGTAAGAACAAACATTTTCAGATTAAAAAAATAAGTTTATCAAGTCTTCAGTGCCATTTCTTCATGAGACTGAGGTAGGTGCAGCTTAAGAGCTAAGGGGAAGAGACAGCAGAAGAGCAGTGAGGGTGCACTGCAGTATTTACAAACTGCTATGTTTGTGTGGATGATCTCAAGCTCTGCAGGCACCTACACTCATTTCATTCTGCACTTTGAGATGCACAGGGTTATTCTGTAACACATCCAAGATGGTAATAGAAGGACTGAGCCAGAGTTGGGGATTTTCAGTGCCAGAAACACTAAGAACAAAATGGCCTTAAATTCTGCTGCTTGGCCCTAGTCATGCTCATGGTGGAAGCTGTTATTTTGCTTTTTGGCCCTCTGCCTACAAAAACTAAACATGAAATTAATGTTAAAAGGAAAATGAGATCAAACTAAGATCTTTTTCCCTGGGGACCTTTAGGATTGAAAAGTTTTTCTTCTTCTGTTTTAACTGACTCTGGTGCATAGCCAAAAAAATAACAGGCCCCTGACATGGAGCAAAAGTTAAAGCCTTATACTTGACAAAGTCAAAAAGTTGAAAACAACGTATTATGTCCTTTTTTGTATTCCTTATTATGTCTAGAGATGGGAGGCTGGCAACAGTGTATTCATTCATAAAGACTGGAGCCCCTTTTGCTGATTGCATCTGTGATTATTTAGCATCCATTGCCTTATTTTCATCTTCAACATCATGCTTTAATGTATTGCTTGTCAGGGTTATGGACTTCCTGCAGGTGAATGCTAGCAAGTGTTATGTGTTTCAGCAGTGATTTATTTTCACCTTAAATTATGAAAAAGGAATATTGACTGCTAGCTTATGGGGGGGGGAAAAATGGAAAAAGGTAGATTAGATTAAATCTAAGATGACTGGAAACATTCCACAGTTTCCTTTAGAACTTACAATCAGACACATCCTCGTTGTTTCCACTTCACTTGCTCACAGTGATGTAGGATATCACAAAACATTTTCACATTCTTTGGGCTAAAGGAATTGAAATACAGTAGAGACAACACAAAATCACCCATTTCATTCCTTTCCCCAGTGCTCCTGGACCCACCAGCTGTAATTTCATCTAGTCAAAATGTGGATATCTGGCTCTGCCACAGCTACACCAAAGGAAGGCGAATGGCCAGCAAAGGCTGCAAACATCTGCAGGGGTATAGAGGGGTGGGTGTCCAAACCTCCCCACCCAGCTGGTCACAAAGGCTCTGGTGGCTGCAGAAGGTGTGCTCTTGCTGTGCCTGAGCCTGCCTCCTCTTCCTCTGCAGTGCAGTGAAGCTGGCCTAAAGAGTACCTCTGGCCTGGAGCTGTCCTACAGCTCAGTGTCACTGGCACAGGGTTAGCTGAGAGAAGGCAGCGGTTTGTGGCTGTGCTAAGAAAGACCATAAAGGGTCAGAACAACCATCCAGGTACCTCATGCATGGTTTGCAAAATGAGCTTTTCTGAGATTCTCTTTACCCATGTTTGGTATCTAAAAAACCCTATCATTGACCAGCAGCCTGGTTAAGGTGTAATTTTACTCATTTGGTTAAGCAATTGTGCCTAAGCAATCTCATAGCCTGGGCTATAAGATTGTTTAGTTTTAAACTAGTTTGGCTGGAATTAATTAAGTCTAATTTTGAAGGAACTATCAATTGTAAATCAGATTTAAAATGCCACAACCACATGTAAACTCTCAATCTAGTTTGAAGTTCATTTAGGTGTCTCCAGCTATGGCATCAAAGCTTGTAGAACCACAGGCTAGGAACCAATTTGAGGAAAAATTTAGAAAATAAACTAACAAACAAACAAAACAGCTTAGGCTTTTTTCTCAAAATTGTCTTGTAAGGTATTTAGGTAAAAGGCAAATTGCCAATCAAAATGCCAGTTCTGAAATCACCTGGCCAATCCCCCAGCACTGATATGGTGCTAACTGCATAGGTTAAGCATCCAGAGACATTTCGTTTTCCAAGTCAAAGTTCTTGTGCTCTTCACTAAAAATTTCCTACAGCAAGTAATAGAGGTAGTTAGAGAAGGCATACTATTTTCCTTTCTCTTTTCATTATTGTTTGGACATTGAAATATTAACTGTCTCTGTGAGCAACTGAGGAGTTTTTAGCAAAAAAATCTTTTACAAAGGTCTTCTTCTCAACGAAATTCACAATTTTATAACAAAATTTTATTAACATGCTCCATTTAAAAAGTTTGAACAACCCTAGAAAGCATCAAAAGATTCCCATTTACATGAATGAAGATNTGCTTTGGCAGGAGTAACCAAGCAAAGGGCTGAAGGGGGACACTTGATGGAGACAGCAGAGACTTGGAAGAACTGCAGGTGTGCAGCACAGAGGGGAGGGGGGAGAAGAGCTTGGGCAGGTAGGGACACCCCGAGATAATCAGCCTGGAAGGGACAGCAAAGGTCCCAGTGCTCTAGAGGAACACCATGGACAGGAAGGAGCTGGGGCACTCCTGGTGCCTGTGTATCTAGAGGTTAGAAATATTCCTCTGGTCCCTCAAGCAGCAGTGGTGACTTAAGCCAGAGCTGTGTTCCCTTAAGTGAGGATGAAAAAGAGGGGATAGAAGGGTGGAGGTGTTTACATTGCTCTTGGACCAAGCAGGCTGTCCAGTTGTGCAGCTGTCCCTCTGCTGCCTGTGGTGTGACTCCTCCACCAAGTCTCAGTGGGACAGAACCATCTGCCTATTCTCCTGGTGGAAGGGTCTGGCTGTGAAAAATGGTGCTTCTGAAAGTGTACCTAAAGGAATTTATCTGCAGATATTAAAATGTCACTGTGTTGCAAAATGTTCTCTGCTTCTACCACAAAGTATATTGTTCTAGTATTTATAGGTCAGGATATTGTACTATTTTTTTTTTCTGATGCTTTTTGAAGTCTACTGTAATCCAGAACTCATAAAGTACCATATTTTTGCACTTCACACCTTTATCTTAGCCAAAAGGCCAATTATGAGAACCACATATGTTTTTTCTTGTTATAAATAAAACCAGAATGTACTAAATAATGTTACTGGTTGTAAAATGAAAGCTCATGTCCCCTTTGCAAAATGATAGTTCAGTTTACACAAATGAAATATGATGAAGGCAAAAAAATCTCGAGTAATATGTAGGAACTAAGCAAGACAAAGAGGTGTGTTGTTTGCACTAAAAGCTTAATGAAATTGCTATTTCCTTCCTCTGCACAGCATGCAGACGTAGCAATGAGCAATTAACTTGATATCTTTGGATTACTCCCAAACTATATTTGACTTTGTTACACACCCACAGAGGAATGATTGCTTCTGCTTCCACCGATACCAGCAGCATGCAGCCAGATCCTACACTAACCACATGGATCACAGACAGGTCTTTCTAGGACTTTGCATTGCTAGTGTATTCTGAAGCTGTAGTTGTTCTCCTTCTCACAAGGTACTTGCTTTATGGCTTAGCCCACAGTCCTCTCTTGGTTGGAAAGGCATGGATCAGCTTTGCTAGGAAATGAACCTTTCAGAAGAGATGACACCTTAGACTTCTCTGGCTATGGCCTGTGTGTGGGGTTTATATAACATATCAACCCTGGAACACATGTAGGAGTCTGGGAGACAGAGAATGAAGTTCTTCTGGAGTAATAACTTACTATACCGAATGAAGAAAACTTCATTTGCACATACTGAGATACAATATCCATTGTCCCAAGATGAACAGGTGGTTCAGTCATCACTGACACCTGATTTGAATGAGGCCAGATGAGAGCTTGAGGTTCTGCTGGCCTACATGCCAGCAAGTGATAGAACCACAGGGCACAGAGCCCATCTTGATTGTGATTCCTGTGGTCAGTGAAGTGTGAGCTGACCCAGCACGATAAAGCTCCAGCTGAGGAGCAGAACAGACCAACTACTGAATGGCAAGGGAGTTGAACAAATGTCAAGTTGCATTTTCATCTGACAGTGGCACAGCTGGGTCTCTTGCACCATAGAGAAATCTCAGATTTGGGGGCCATTTGATCAAAGGGAAAGATGTCTATTTTTCTGTCTGCTTTTTCTACTGGCTTTGTTTTGTTCCACATAGTCATTAAAATCCCATGGCTTTGTTGCATGTGCAACTGAGAGGACTCCTGAAGATTCACAAAATGAGAAAAATCATTCATGTCCAAGGAATGTCCATTTGAAATAAGAGACAAAAATTCTAAAAGTAGGAGGAATTAAAGCCTAGTTAGAGATAACTGCTGTTGAAAAAGTAGCTTATAATGTTACCCTGTGAGGAAAGCTGTGATTTGAACAATTTTCAGAGCCCTTGGTCCCACAATACAGTTTAAAGTGCTTCCTTTACTGAGAACTTCCATTTTCATCTTCATAGAAAGGGACACTTCAATAAAGATGTGAGTCTGTTTCCTCTATGCTTAAATCAGAAGAAAAACTAACTATATTTCGACTGTCTCCTGAGCAAGAGATGCTCAGAATTAAATAATTATGGTAGACCCTGGCCCAAGAAGAGCCACAAAATATTTGTTGGTGTACCAGATCTATTTTCAGGTCATTTGGTGTTGGTGTGTTTACAGTCAGATTTTTACTTCCTGAGGAAGAATGAAAAGGGGGATGCTAGAAATGGTGAGAATACCTACCAGTATATATGGTTATCAGATATAACAATCTGGAACATTTCACGTTTGTTTGAGAGCTTAAAACACTATATTAATGAGCATGAGGACTGAAATTTTTAGTTCTCAGAAAATAGAGGAATTGAGATTATCTGTGCAATTAGGTCCTTGTGTATATCTCTTCTGTTAAATCCCTAGCATCAACAAGGAAGCCTGGAACCTTTGGCTCGTTTTCTAATGCTTTCAGCCCAGAACAAACCACTGTCTTTGTGAAGAGTACAGACCAAATCAGAGGAGCTCACTCAGGATACCCTGGTTTCACATACAGGTAACATGAAGAGTTCTGTGCCTGTCATACAGTTCAGAGAACCTGCAGGAGTTGTCTCACATCACCTCCTGAGTGGTAAACTAACCTGGCATGGGTACAAGGTAGCTCAGTGTCACACAGGCAAGAGTTGCTTGACAGGCAGTGCTAGAAACCTGCTTGCCCTACATTTTTTATACAAAATGTCCATGCACGTATGCGTGTATTTCAGTCATTATATACATTAACATACACAAAAGTGGCCTCCTCTTCCATACCATGTCCCTTTTTTCCTTAAATGTGTGAGCCCTGCAGGTCAGGGGTTGTCTCATACACTTGCCATCCGGCTGTTACTGGAATGCAGATTAGAATAACTCAGAGTTGTGCTGACAGATGCTGTTGATTCTTGAAATCTTGCCATGATGCCCAAACCAAGCTTTTAGTTCCTTTCATCAAAAATACCTCTTTCCATTCTGAGAGCAAGGCAAGGCTAATCATTATCATTATCCTGTAATGGAGTGATAAAACTCAGTGACACACAAGAAGCAGCTGTCACAGCTCCTCTCAGCCAGCCCATCAGGCCCGTCTATTTTTTATGACAGTTTTAATGACAGTGATGTGCTGATGTCAGGGACAGGAAGGGCTGTAGGAGGGGCAGAGCGTCACTTATGTTGTCCTGTTGCCCAAGGCGACTGAGTGTGCCCAGACCTTTGAAAATATATTATTTTTGTGGCCCTTGTCTTACTTAATTATCACTTCAGCAAGATAATTTCATTTCTTCCTCCCCCTCATCCCTGCTTATTCATTATAAAGATCTCTCTTGAAGTAGAAAAGGTCAACTATGAAAAAAGTCATAGCAGAAACCAATGCTAAATAAAGGTTAGATTATTTGGTTTGTTCTCCTGTGTAAACAGCAATTGTGTTTTCTTCTTTGTGATTTATTAATGAGGGAATTGACAGAAATGTCTGTATTTATATTCTGTGAAAAATTTCATTAGAAAGGATTCTTGAGACTTTCTCTTTGCTTGAATAAGCCTTCTGCTAGTCAGAAGGACTGCCCCATGGTTGTAGAATATCTCTGCTTTACTTATGAAGCTCTATACAGCTTTCATCCGTGGAGATACGTATATCCAAAAAGGTACATGGTGCAGCATCAAGTAGAACACCTCCTGAAGTCAATAACTGAGGAGTTAATCCAGCCAAAGTGGTCAGCAAATTTTAGAGATATAAACTCTGCACTTGCTGGAAGAGGACATTAAGAATTGCATTATATCTGTTCTTTGACACCTGATAAATGCAATTTTTTTACAATGGACCATGTCCTCCATTTGATTCCTGCAGGAGCAACTGCAACTCTTCCAGACCTAAACTGGGTTATAAAGGGTTAAATATCCACTTAAGGGGCTAGAAGGTACAAATAGAAAGGAACTTTATTTCATGTTCTGAAAACACAGAGACATGCCTGGGGAAAAAAAAAAAAAAAAAAAAAAAAAAAAAAAAAAAGGTAAAATTTAGGTGCTGAATCCTTTAGGACTCCTGTTAGTTGTTTTTTACCTATTACACCTCCATCTTCCAGCCTGTCAGCTTGTGAAGTTGTAAGACTTAAGAGCCCCTCACCTCCCACTATGTGTGTTAAATGGTATGATACTTACTCCAGCTGTCATGTCACCTTCCTTTTGCTCTACTGAACTGAACAGTCTGGAGCTCAGATGGTCTGTCACCACTCCAAAATGTCTGCAAAATAAAGCCTTTTGGATAAAGGTGCGAGAAAGTAATGAAGCAAACAAGAATCACAGGGGGTTGAAGGAAAACACTTGCAGAAACAGAGCAGGGCTAAAGAGAGGCTTAAGGTATAAGGTGGGAGGAGTAAGGCAGTGTCGTTTTCAGCTGCAACAGGCTGAATGTTGTTGATGAGTACCAGAGAGCCAGACAGTTTTCACAACAGGCTTTTGCCTTTTCCTGTCTATTTGTATGCAGCACATCACACGTTCAAGCTGGTGGAGAAAGTGACCTTACACAAGGGAAAGTGAGAGTGAGCCCAACTGCTGTGCTGCTCCAAGGCAGCCAATCCACAGCTGATGCCTCGTTGCTAAATTAAGCAACAGGCCAGGGTCTGAAGCAGACATGGACTCAGGGCTTCATAAATCAAATTTCCCTGCAGCAATAGAAGCTTACAGGGAAAAAGCAAACACTGCTCTTGCAAACCCATTCATGCATTTCCAGACTGGGTTGCTTTTATTTTTTTTTTTTTTTATTTTTTTTTAACCATTTCTGAATAGTTCATAGCTATTAGTAAATAAATGTTGCAACGAATTTGTACTACATGATAATAGACCACTTATACTATTACTGAAATATTTACTGAAATGAAACAGTATTATGTGTGCAAAACCCAAATCTCGTCTGCAGGAAAACTGAAACAGAAGCAGTTTAAATATTGGATCATAATTATCCTTAATTGCAAAAGCTTAGAACTAAAAAAGATTTGAACCCTTCTACTTGCTGGGCTTGATTTAGCACTTCATTAGTCAGATTTTGCACCAGTTGCAGAGCTGCTTTGGAATTCAGCTGGAGTAGCACAGCAGTGAATAATAGGCATGCTTTACAGATGTACTGCTTGTGGAATTGGAGATTTTAGGGCTTCTAAGGTTAATGTCTAGAGGGCTGCCAACCAGGCATCACCTGGAGTTCCTCTCAAGAGAAGAATCAGAAAGCTTTTACTTTCGTGGGTAAAATTTGAATGGTATGTTCAGCTTATCAAGCTGTCCTGCAGGGATGCCTGACCCACTTGAAGTTCCCAGCTGGAAAAGCTTTGGTGAATTCTGTGCAGACACTTGCCTTCCTGTGGCAGTCCAATGAAAAGTAGGCAGGGCCCTGAATCCATCTGCCTGATTTCTGCAGGAAACTTTCTCCCTTTTCCTGTTCAGTTGCTCTGTGTCATATTATGGTATTACTTATGCAGCAACAGAGAATGAGGTTTCATTTGTAAAGCCTTGTGCAGATATGGAATGAGGAGTGTTGTACACCAAATGAGTTTACAGTACCTATTTCAAGTTATCCACTTGTATGGGACCACTCAGCCCCTCCAGGACAAACTGTTCTTCTATGTACACAATTTTTTGTAAGTTCCCTGCTTCATTAGTGACCACTATGTGGTGAGATCCATAAAAGTATTTTTTAATCTTTCAAACCTTGAAAAAGCCATTCTTCCTTTTGAATTAAACCTTGGGATATGATGACTTATTGTAAGAAAGGCAGGATTTTATTTATAAAAACTGAAAGGGTCACTTCTTGTTTCTGAAGCAGAACAAAGAAACAATTGCTTTTCATATCAGCATTGCAAAGAGAAGTGGTAGAGTGCTGGGACCTTATCCACATCTTAAGTACAGTTCCACAACAATTTAGGCCAAGAGTATGATCTGGAGGTTTCAGTCCTCTTCCCACCCTTCACTTGAGGTGGCTGAAGGTCTCTGTACACTTGTGGTAAGATGGTTTGGAGAGCTGGTATAAATAAAAATAATAATTTGGAGAGTGATTCTTTTTGCCTTCATTAGCCCTGTGTTCTAGCTTACCATGGAGGCAAGAAAGTGTTTGTGCTGGTCTGAGGAGGCAGGCAGGGCACTGAAAACTTCCATGAAACTACATTCCCCCCCATCCTTCTGGCAGACCCCAAGCAAATACTGTGTGTGTGGCCCCTCTGCTGCAGGATGAAGCCAAATGTCACGGAGCAAGTGCCATCAAATTTTGTAAATTTTGGTGTCCTCCACAACGAGGTGATTTGGCATGGACTTGGAGCATCCTACCTGCCAGCCAGCCAAGCACAGGAATTTCTCAGCAGAGTGCTAGCTGGCCCTGGTAAATTGATGAAATACATGCAAGAGCACAATGCTCTTGTCTAGCAGCTTACATCGTCCCCCTGGAGCCGCCAGGAGCTTGAACTTTGATCAGCATTAGCTCTCCAGAAAAAACTTTGTCCAGCTGCATGCCCTGTATTGTATGAGCCCTCTGGGCTGCATGAGGATCAGAAAATCTGTATAAGGGAAGAAAACCATCTCTTTTTTTTACCTTTTTGCCCCTCTTGAATCCTCCTCTGCACCTTTATTTTATGTGTGCAAAATGGCTGTCCTTGCTCCTGTATCATTCAGGCAGGGAAAAGTCCTGGAGGAGAAAGGGCTAAGTCTGAGTTCAGTGGCTATAGATAGCAAACACATTGTTATCCTCTGTGGAAAGACAATTAAAATGAGTCAGTAAACAGCACATGCAGCACAAGAGAAAAATCCCACACTGCTGACTTATACAGAAAAGCAACATGTTGGTTACTGCACAAACACATCACATCTCTTCTGTGTGAGAGACTTGAAATTAACTCATTTGTGTCCATTCTCTACACAATTTTCTTTAACTTTGAGGAGTCAGTAAGCTAAAGCTGGCATATCAGTGCTCAGCACATGGGAGAGGCTATGCTGTATTTTCCAGAAGTTTAAACATTTGAAAAACATAGGGGCTTTAGCGTTGTTTTGAGACATTTCTAATGGATGGGGTCTTTTCAGAGGTTGGGGTGCTGACTTTTTTATTAACGACTCAGTTCTGCTCTTTATGGAATATTGCAAAATTCCCAGTCAGTTTCAGAAAAGGAGCTGACTGTCTAATCTCTCCCTAGCATGGGATGCATCTTGCACCTTCTTTTCCCTTGGATACTCTCCCTAATACATAATGCTCACCTGTGCCAAGCAGGTAAAAAAACTTAAAAGAAAAATTTGAACTTCAACTTTGGCCAGTGTTGAGAGCCTTTTCATCTAAGATGAGTCCTGATAAACACTGTAGCACCATTTAATGGAGGCTGCACAGTAGCATGGGGCAAACAGGCAGGCACGGAGAGTGCAAATTCTCCTGTGCCCTGCTGCCAGAAGGGCTCACATCTGTGACAAGGTGGGGGCTGCCCCTGGAGGTGGCACGGTTAATCTCTCCAGTTCTGAAATACAGCTGAACACAGGAAGGGATATTGCTTTCAGTTCTCTATCCTTCTCTCATCAATCTTGGTAAATAAATAGGGTTTTCTCTTCAGTTCACCTTTAGCTTAAGAAAATGAGACTAAAAAGAATCTGTTTCTGACTGTGCTGACTCCCTTCTTAGCAATGCCACTGAGATCAGAGGAGCATTGCCAACCATTAAGCTAGAGTGAGAACACAATGGGATACAGCTTTGATTACAGTTTTTAATAACAAGTCTAAACTCTTTGATGGATTCTTTAATGCTTTTGGGATATTATTTTTTCTCCTATTCCCCACCTCTATTTCAAGAGAGTGATTCAGTGCATTGGTGATATCCAATTTATTCTTCTAGATGTGAGTAATATCCTCTGTTAGCAGTATAAATTGTACCCATTGCCCTTGGCAGAATTCTCAACAATTCTCCTGCTGCCTATTAAAGTGGATTCTTAAATAGACACACTTCATTAATATACACTTTTTAGATGACCAATTGAATTTTTCCAATATATCCCTCAGCAGCCATTGAATTATTTAGCTGCTGGTGGATGTGTGCAAGCTCATGGGCAGTGATGCTGAAGAGTCATCAGTGGCTAAGGGAAAGTACAGGATGTGCTCTGCTTTTGTGTTGGTTGAGATGCTTCTGAAGGCCTCACTCCTGAGAAAACAGACAGCATGGGAAGCTCCTGTCAACATCACCTTCTTGTGACAGTGATGCTTGTTTATGGGTCAAAAGACTTGCCAAAATCATCTGATGAGGACACACTGGGACAGCGAAAAGCAAACCTAAGCTGAGAGAGGAAGGAACAGCAGTGGGCTCTATGCTCAAAACCTGACACGGCATCACAGGGAGACCTTCTGCAAAAGGTGTGGATTGCTCTGTGACCTTTAGTAGAAACCTTGGCAATTCAAAACTTCCTTGGAAGTATTCTGCAGTGATGATAAATTCAGTGTTCACTTCACACACAGGTAAATGGCATAACTAAAAGTAAATGCAGAGAATTGGTACAGGAGGAGAAGGGAACCAGTAAAGAGAAGCATTGAGAAAAACTCCAGTACTTCACACAGGCGCAAATTTCAAAGGTAAGCAAGATAGTCAGTATTCCTAGATTAAAACTAGCATAGACAAATGCATGTCTGAGTCTGACAGGAAGGAATTAAGAAGTTCATGGCATAGGTTTATCACTAGGAGAAAAGAGCCACTTTAACATCTGCACAAGGGCTCTTAGCATGATCCCACATGGAATCCCAACAAACGTTTTCAAGGAATTCAAAAAGACTTGCAAGTCTTTCTGGTGCAAGTAAAGCAGGAATTCACTTCTCTGTTGGTTTGGGTTGGTTTGGTTTGTTTTTCACTTCCTCCTCTGCCTATTCCACTCCCTTACTACACTTACTGTATGTAGAATGAAGTCAACACAGGGAAGTTTCTTCGAGTGCCTGAGGCTCCAAGGATTTTTATTAAAATCACAAGAAAGATGGCTTTAAGCATCACATACTTTGCTCTCTCAGACCTGAGGATGGCAATTCCTGCCGGGAAGGATGGATCACAGGAAGAAATAGCTTTCAATCACTCAGGGAGGATTTCCAGGGCTCAGTTAGAAAATCTCCCAGCAGCCTGCCATTTATTCTAGTGCAAAGGATTCAGCTCAGTCAAAAATAAAAGATGGGCTGAGTCAGGTGAATAGAATCTGAAGTGAGTCTTCTTCATGTGTGACTAGCTGATACTTCAGCTAAGATAAACAAATTTTTAGCTTTTTTCTTTTCCTTTTTTAATATAAAGTATGAATTCTTTATAGGTATATGCACAATAGACAACTGTTGATATGTACAGGAAGGTAATCTCATGACCATCAGTATCAATAGTAAATTCATTCACTTTAGTGGAAATGATAAAAAGAAGATTTAGCAATACTGAGTGTCTTCATTAATTACTGAAGTTTCTGTTTATTTTGTCTCTGGTAAAGTTTGATGCTGTGCTGAGCTCTAAAGGAGTAACATGGGGATGGAGTTTCTTCCAAAGGGCCTGCCAAGAATGAGGCTTTATTACAAGCATGGTTGTACACTATCTGTAACAGGCTGTTGCCTTTGTTTTCACTAGGATAAGCCACATAAAGACCAGTCACAACCAAATTTTCAATGCTGAAGAGAGTTCTCAGGCTGCTACACCAATGAGCAAAGTGACCCTTTCCAGCAGAGCAGAAGCATATGAAGTAATCACACACTTTTAGAAAACTGGGGACATCACTGAAAAAAAGAAAAAAATCTCTGTAGTGACTTCTGAAAGAGGGTATTGGTTTCTCCTGGAAGCAGGGTACTTCTGTATATACATTCAGGTTAAAAGGAATTAGAGCAAATCTGCGATGACTACAGCTTCAAATAACATTCACCATATACAAATCAATTTTTCAATTACACTGAATATATTAGCAAGGAATTCACTGCCTTAAGATATTCTGGTTTGAATAGTAAGCCGTAATCTAGTAAATTTTAATGGCCAAAAGCCTCTCATACATAACAAAGTTCTGTAGAGTATACAACTTGTATGGTAGTTACGACAAAGTCAAGTGAAAAATAGCAGAGTCTTATCCATCCTTTGCAATCTGGCAGCTAATGTACAATAGATTCATGAAGATTACTTTAGTTTGACTTACATCTCCCAGACACAGAAGGTTGTCTCACAGCTAAGCTCTTCTACACAAGTCCCTTAACGAACAGGAATTTTTCCCAGAGAACAACACAGTAAATCTTTTAGTTGGGGAAAGGATAGGTGATAAGAATGTCAAGTCATATTTATGCTTTTCTTCCTCTGTAGAAAGGAAAAGTGATTTATACTCAGCAAAGAGCTGATATAAAAAGACCTCTATAAATTTAAAATGTTTGTTATTTCAGTGCCATAGAAACATGATCTATTTTTGGAAGTAAGAAACATGCCCTCTCTGTGTATTACAAAAAGGTAACACAGAGAGAGAGTTAATTAATTTACAATTGTTTTTGAAAACTGGAATTTTTCTGACTGGACTTCCATGTGTCTTTCCAGGACATGGCCTGGCTCATGCCACCACCTTGTTCCCCTGCTTTTTACAGCTCTCAATGCCCAGCAGAAGCAGTTTCACAACTACTTTGTGGCAGCCACCTACTTCATTTCTCAGGGGTTTTGCATTGACCAGGGGGTTGCTGTATCTGGCAGCATTCTGTGAGTCCCAGGCTGCCCACTTAACCCTGAGCTTTTAGCTTAGGCTTATTATGACAGTTTTATGGCTGCTGATGATTGCTCTGTCTTACTGTACCTCTCAGACAAGCTTCAAGGCTTTCCCTCTTGCTCAAGGCAGATTCCCACCTGTTATAAATTGCCAGAGATTTATTGATTTCAGTTTACTGATAATGATTGCTTCTTACAGTACTGCCAGTTGGCCTCACTTTGATCGAGATGCTGGCTCAGAGCACTTTGGCAAGAAAAACAGGTACAATTTGCTCATTTAAATCCAATGTGGTTATATCTAGGGGACTAAGCATAAAAAAAAAAAAAAAAATTGAAAGCTCCAGCTCCTTTGAAGCAACCAGTCATACAGCATGAGGATGTAAGCATGGAAAACCTTATCCTGCATTATGTATTTCTCTGTGTGTGTGTTTGTGTATATCACCACAGAAAGCATTGGTCATAGGGGCTGAGAAATTTGCAGTTTTTCATCTATTATATAGAAGCAACATAGGAAAGAGGATTTTTATTTGCTTTATACTCTCGCTGCCTTGGCATCCTGTTCAGTGACCACATCCAGGATCTCATGTCAGCCAAATCTGATGATGAGCAGGAAGGCAGGACTAGTCCCAGGCCCCTGATTTTGCAGTCATCCCATCAGGATGCCATCACAGGAGGGAAAAAAATAGCAACTGACTCATAACCATTTATCACAAATAGGAAAAAGGTGGGAGAGTGAAAGGTGCCATCACATGAGGGCCGAGGTCATTCCCAATGGGAGCATAGAGGAATGAGATCTGGTGGAGACTCATAAGGGTGAGGGTGTCTTGTTTAACAGTGGTGTCGAAAGAGAAGATCTTCTGGCTATTCTAAAGGTAGGAAACTGCAGGAATTAGCAACTGGATTGGGGAAGGCCACGAGGCTGTCCAGAGCATTTTGTCAGCCAGGAAACAGTACTGTGCTATTTGACAAGGGAACACCATGTCAATATGTATCCCATAATACCAAGCAGCTGCTTCACCAGAGCACAGCAGGACAGATTTTGTCATGCTTGCTCTGTTGTATTGGCAAATGGGTGATTTCCTTTTGCAAAGTCACAGAGCATCAGGCTGCCAACAGAGCAAACGAATCTGAAAAAGATTTTATCAGTATAAAACCCAAACAGTTCCACTCTTGTAATATTTGTTTTTATTTCCTGGGTGACAGTAGATTATTTATTTTCTGGGAGCACCTTAGGATTCACAGGTAAGGAGGTCAGTCAATCTTCCACAGGAAGAATGAGGGGGTAAAAAAAGCTTCTCTGGTGCAACAAAGATGTGTGAGATGCTTGGCCTGAGCTGCTTTTGTCATATGTGCCTTGAGGGAAGAAATGTCAAAGCCCAGGAGAATCTGTCAAACACTATTATCATTTAAAAGGTGCCATTTTGTATATGATACAGGTTTCATGTGGTTGCTATTCCCAAATATAAAATCTACAGGGTTTGTACACTATTGACTGACAATATGACTACCAGTGATTTTTCTATCTCTTCCTGTTTCACACAATACTAGCTCAGAAAAAGCAAGCCTAGACTGAGTCTTCCTTGTCAGCTCTGGTGATCACAGTACTCAGGCTCAGGTATGTCCTTCTCCACTACAAGCTTGGAAAAGAAGGAAAAAAACTCTAAAAACCTGATGGCCCTGTTTTACAGAGAGCTGTCTCCATTGCTTCAAATATCTCCCAATTCTGTTATTCTTCAGCAATCCTATTCTTGAGCAACTGTAAAGGAGAGAGAACCAAAGCCCTAAGGGTTTGACTAGCACCATGAAGGAGATCTGGGGTTATACTTAGATGGATATAAAATCATGTCAGAATCCAGTGCTCCAACCACTGAACCATTTCTGGTTTTCTCATATTTGTTAAAAAAACCCAATGCTTTCCCAAAGTACTTGAGCCAGCCTTGGTCACCTGTTAGCCTAGAAAATATTCATACCCAGAAGTGCAGTGAGACACTTAGAGTCTCACAGCTCCAAAAGACTCCCATTTCTGTGCCAATTGGGAATGTCCTGGTGACTAATCTGTAAGCTGTAGTGAAGCCCAAGAGTGCATCTTTAACGAATTTATTCTGAAATGTTCAGCCTCTCAGATGGTCATCCAGGCAATTTGTTTCTACTTTACAGTTTTTGGGGTAGGGGGTTGCTGTTAGGGCAGTGGAGGTTCAGAGCTGTTGCAAGTGCCTTTTAATATCTCTGGCTATGCAAACAGCATTGATCTTAACACTCTTTAGCTACGCAGAGTATCACTTTATATTCAGCTCAGAAGAAGGGCAAATAACAATAGCAAGGGATTAAATGAAAGAGCCAGGCTTGTGTATTCAGTGTATTTTCTAAAATATCATATCTTTCTGGATTCTGGGGAATCCAGATAGTTTTTACCACTATCATACCTCTAGAATGCTTCCTGAAATATAATAAAATTTACACATGGTGGGGATTTTTTTTTTTTTTTTTTTTTTTTTGTCAGGTATATAATAAGAATTAACATTTTTTGCTTTACTGCTACACCATGGATTAATCCCATGAAGCCATTTGGACAGCTTTAGTGTCTAACTTTATTTCACAAAGCCAATGTTAAAATACCTTTTCTTCTTGTGCCATTACCTGAAATATGCCTGAAACACTCAACAGAACAGCCACAAAAATAGCCTTTCCCCTGCTATCTGAAGTAGAGAGACGTCATGGTTCTTACTCCATCTGGCAAGCTACATTGTAAAGTCATTTGTATTTATGTCCAGGTGAGAAGATTAAATATCAGTTGAAAAAAACGTTGATACTGTCTTCAGAAGAACAGATTAGAACATCTTCACTAATAGAAGGTACATCATTCTACCAGTTCTAGAGGGAGAGGACAGAGGGAGTGCCTCAGTGTTGGGTTAATGCTCGGCCTTGATGATTTTAAATGTCTTTTTTAACCTAAATGAGTCTATGATTCTAAAAAGAAAAGTCTTTGTGGTTTTTAAGTTAATCACCTTCTAGAGACAAGCTAAACTCAGAGACCGTTAATTTCTGAGTTTAGAATGCTGCTAATTAATCAAAGTTTCTGACATAAAGCAGTGTGACATTAGATGTAGATGGAAAATTTACCTTCTTTTTCCATGCTGAACACTATTCAAATACCTTATCAGTAGGCAAAATAACATAAAATTATTAGAATTAGTTTCAGCTATTTCTCCCTGCCCTTTTCCCTGGTTAACAGGATTCTAAAGATTTTTAGCTCAAAAAAAAGGTCAAGTTGTTCTGAAATTATATTAAGGGAGGTTGACTTTAAAGGGATAGCAAAACATTTGTTCATCTGCCATCTGTGACTTATTCCATGATTTTTGCCTTGTCCACTGAGACCAGAAGTCACCTAGAAACTTTAGTGTCCATTGTCTTGAGCTCAGAAACAATTTTTTGACAATGCATTTTCTTAGCATTGACAGAAAAATGTCTTCTTGCTCTGGAGCTGTGAGACAGGAATCTTCCAAATCACCCTGTGAATCACTGAACCTAACTCATGTTCCGGAAGGAGGTCTCAAACTCCAGAGGAAGAACCATCTTTTAATAGTAATCAAACAAAATACCTTGTGGTAATCATGCTTCTATCCCTAATGCAATTCACCAGAAGCCAAAATGGACATGTGTTTTGGTAGAAATGGAGTGGGAAACAGTGATGGTCTGTGCTGCAGAAAGCCTGTCTCAAAACGCTTAGCTTTACAGGTCATAAAAAGGCTGAAATCGTATAAAATGGGCCCTGCACATATCCCAGTGGATCAGTTCAGTTCTGGCTTGAATGATTCCTGTTCTTGGTGCTATGAACAGCATTTGAATGATCCTTGCAGCTAGGAAGGACTGTAAAGGGAGCATAACCAAGGTAGAGTGGGAAATCAGCCTAGCAGAAAGACCTGCAAGGACAAAGAGGGAGGGAGAAACTCTCAGGCAGACCTTGTCCATTCAAGTGGCACTAAACCAGTGCAATCCCCATGGTGAAGGCTGGTCCAGAGGCGCCCATGTGGAAGGTGCAGTGTGTCCATTTGGGCACATTTATGTCCATTTCCATGTGGCTGGCTGAGTCTGCAGATGAGGCTGTCCAGTGTGACGGGGTGAGCTGTTTACAACATGCATGAAAGCTCAAGCAGAAAGAAATCCAGACAACCAGAAGACAGAGTGTGACCTACTTTAAATTGAGAAACTGTAAAATCACTTGGTTTAATCAAGTGGAGGCAATTACTTCTATAGTAAGAAAAGGAGAGAGAAAAATAAAAAAGACAGAACAGGCTTTTCTAAAAGATCAAGCTCTGCTTCTAGAAACAACTGCATTGAGTACAACTGAGCTACAGCTAAGCTTTTTCAGCCAAATATATAATTTCTATGTATTCAGATAAATACAGCAGCTATTACCTGTTTGTGATACCAATAATGTTATTAGAACCATAGCTGGGCAATAGATGCATGGAAAGGCAACAATCTGTAAATGCTGAACTTCCTATTTTAGATTTTAAAAAATAATAGATAACTAATAGATACATGATGATGATAGATACAACATGAGTAATAGCCAAAAGAAAGTAAAATGGACATTTTTATACAGAACACAGGAATAATGTATGCACAGGCAAATTTAAAGAGGAATGGTGTTCCACAAAGCACAGTTGCATCACAGACAGTTAAGACCATATATCAGTGGGATTCTAGTGAAAATTATTGAATATATCCAGGAAACAGAAACATCTGATTTTTTATTTTGTCAGCTGCCTGGAATTAATGTAAGGCTTTCTGTTCCAATGGAGCACTGACATGTTTAGAGATCATATGATCAGATCTTTTTTCTCTTTGGATGTATGATTCTACACTGGCCTATGGTATGTCTTGGGTTTCTGACATTCTTTAGATTCAAACAAGAGCCTCTGCTCTCTTTAGTTCTTTTTATCTCCACTCTTTACTGTTTGGGGTACTTATCCTCCATGCTTGCACATATCTACTCACATTGCAGCACCTATTACATTTGATTTTCATCTCACCTATTGTATGAATCAGCATAAAAATCCATGTTGTAGGGGGCAATTGTGAGCCATAAACATCTTTTGTAGTGGTCCAGGGAACAGTCCTTTTGGCAGCATGAGGAGAAGTTTCTGTCTTGTGCAATGAAATGCAAAAGTATTAAAGTAGCTGTGATAGCCCTGTCAAAGGATGCTCCCCTCTGGAATAACACTTTACACAGCCAAGGAAGTAGGAAGAACTAACCTGCCATTAGAACAAACAATTTCTTAAACTCAGTGAAAATGTACAAATGTACAACTGTATGAGTGATTCAATACCACAGAACAATATTGGGAGAATATTTCATTTAAATTTACCTTCAGCACTCACAACCAATCCTTAAAAGTATCCCCGTCTGATTTTCTTTTTTTCTGAAATTCTGAAAATGTCAAAGGCTTTTGATATATACATAACTTAAGTAGAGATGGAGCACTGAGTCCAGAGAACCCATGTGTCTGGTACTGCATTAGCTTAATTTATTGTTCCCAGTAGGCAGCAGTTGTCTGAGCAGATAGATTTTCCAGTCGTATTGTTTGACATCATTACAGCTGAATATGCACCAGAATACCATGTGGTGACTACGTAATAAATCAGCTCATTATGTCTATAATCATTATGATTATGTGTTATTCCCGGGCTTGGGATTGTTGACATAAAAGGAGGTAAACAGTATAAATTACTGACTCATCAAATGGTTTGTTTTAATTTGTTGAGAAGGGAGAAAGTGTTTGTTTTTTGGGGTTTTTTTTTTTGGTTTTTTTTTTGGNTGGGTGTTTTTTTTTTTTTTTTTTTTTTTTTTTTTTTTTTTTTTTTTTTTTTTTTTTTTTTTTTTTTTTTTTTTTTTTTTTTTTTTTTTTTTTTTTTGGTGTGTGGCCTGCTTCACATGTAGGAACACAGTAATGAATACACAGAGTGTGTTAAATGGGAATAGCAGAATGTGAAATGAATCATACCCAATTGTCCTCCTCAGAGTCTAAGGGTGAAAACAGAAGTGTCACAGCCCATTGGCCAAAAGTTCCCATCATCCCAAAGGAATCACAGAATCACAGACTGCTGCAGGTTGGGAGGGATCTCTGGAGATCATCTAGTTCAACACCCTGCTTCAAGCAGGGCCACCTAGATCAAATGGCTTTGGAATACCTCCAAAGATGGAGACTCCACAGCTTCTCTGGACAAGTGTGTCAGTCCTTGCTCACCCTCACAGCCTTTCAGATGGGCAGCCCCAGCATGTACCAATGCCTGGGGTTACTCCTACCTGCATTTCCTCTGCTGAAATGCCTCAGGTTTCTGTCAGCCCGTATCTCCAGCCCCCTGAGGTGTCTCTGGATGGCAGCATAATCCTCTGGTGTGTCAGCCACTCTACCAGATCTGTGCCATCCACAAAGTTGCTGGGGGTGTATTTTGTACCATCATCCAGATCACAAACGAGAATGCTTAATATACTATTATTTAGTATTATTTAATACTGTTAATATATTAACCCAGCCTTTACCCCTGGGATATACCACTAGTGACTGGCCTACAATTACACTTCTTGCCACCCATCACCACCCTCTGGACACATCTGTTCAGCCACTATTCAATCCAGCTTGCTGTTTGTCCAGCTCATACTTCATGTTCACTATGAGCTTCTTAGAGGAGTCAGTGCCAAAATCCTTCCTGAAGTGTGGGTAGACAACAATATCTGTTTGTAGGAGAGAAGGGAATACAGATGACCTTGCCCCTGATAAGTAACTGATAAGTAGCTGTGTTAATTACCCAATACAGCCTTGCCCCTGATGAGTCACAGCTATCACCAATAAAGAAAAGTGTGATAAAAGGGAGTGGGTTAGCTGGTGAGGGGGGATCAGGAAGGGGGAACCTTGAGGAAGAGGGAAGGAGAGGATCACGAAGAAGAAGGATCCTGGGGAGAGAGAATTGCTGCTGTGAGGTCAGTCTGGGTCTGCAGTTAGAGCCTGTTGTTGGAAGCTGTAGTCACAGTCTAGCTAGGTAAAACCTGTATTCAGAGTCTACAAACATATGCAGTCAGAGTTTAGCAGGCAATAACCAGCAGTCAGAGGCTGCAAGGGAAACCTACAGCAGGAGTTGCTGCAGCTGCAGTCAGTGAATAGTTGGAGTCAGGATGGCTGAGCTGTAAAGTGGAATAAACCAGGGCCCTTTTCATGCTGTGATAAAGAAGAAGTCTGTGTCTTGGCTCATTCCTACCTGACATCACCCATGTCCCTCCTCCAACAAGAGGGCTGCTGCAATAACTACATCTACAAAGCCAGTCATTTCATCAGAGGAGTTTATCAAGTTGGTCAAGCACGTCTTCCCCTTGGTGAAACCATGTTGACTACTCTGGACAGCTCTCTGATCCTTTGTGTGTCTGAAACAGTTTCCAAGTTTAACTGCCCCATCACTTTCCAAGGACTGAAGTGGGGCTTATTGACCTGGACCCTTCTTCCTGACCTTCTTGTGCATGTCTGGTCTGCTTAAATATTGTCTAACCTGATCCTTGTCCACCATGCTGCCTTCTCTGTTACAGAGATTCCACTAGTTTCAGGGACCTGGGATTCCTGTAAAGACTGAGGTGAAGAGAGGATTCTTATGGCCTTTGCCATGTCCTGTGTAAAGAGGTCTCCCATCTCATTCAGCAATGAATGTGTTCACATCTTCCCTCACCTTCTTTTTGTTACCTATGTACCCACAGAACCCCTTTTTGTTGTCTTTGATGTTCTTAGACAGATTAAATTCCAGTTGGGCTTTATCTTTTTTAACTTCAACCCTGGATGCTCTGACAGTGTATCTCTATTCCTCTCAGGTTACCTGTCCTTGCTTCATCTCCTTGTATGCCTCCTTTTTGTCTCTGGGATTGTCTGGGAGCTCATTCATGCAGAAATTTTGCCTGGCTTCCTCCTCACTGGGATGGACTGCTCCTGAGCTGGGAGGAGGTGACGCTTGAATATTAAACAGCTTTCTTCAGCCACTTTTTCCTCCAGGGCTTTATTCCATGGGACTCTACCCTTTGGAAAGGCCAAAATCTGCTGTCCTGATGTACAGGGTTGTGAACTTGCTTATTATCCTGCTACCTCCTTTCAGGATCCCAAACTCCACCATTTCATTATCACTGCTGCCTTTGACTCTCACATCTGCAGTGAGCCCGTCCTTGATGGTGAGTAGAAGGTCCAGTGAGCACCTCTCCTCTGTCACTTGGATGAAGAAGCTGATGTACTCCAGGATTGCCTGTGTCCTACTGTACTGTTCTTCCTGGATATGCTAGGGTGGTTGAAGTTCCCCATGAGGACCTTCACAGCTCAGACAGAAGCAAAAACTGTCAAGAGGTGCATGGTGAGATGCAAAAACATTTTCACAATGCTTTAGAAATTCATATGCTTACATACTTTAAACTGAAATTTGACAGAGAGACCAGAGGTACAGCAGCTAGCTCATGGATGCATAGTATTTTAGGACCACTGTGAAAAGCATCCCAAATGTTTTGTTCCCTCACAATGGCAAACTATTTGTTCCATGCAATTCTCTTTATATCCCTTTTTATTATTTTTTATAAAGACCAAAATGTTTAGAAGAAACATCCTTAAATATGACCAAAAGAACCCATTATTTCTAGCCATAAACTGTGATATCAGTCCCAGTCTAATGATCCAGGAGAGTTATTACTGTGGTTGAATGGTGAGTCCATTTCTGAGATGCCTGGTACAGCCCATTAGGTGTGTGAGAGCTACAGGGAGATGCTGTGTAACATGTGGTATTTACTCTGCTCTCCTGGTCAGATGGAAAGAGCATGATCACAAAACACATGCAACCACATCACCTGATGTATGGTACGGTTTTCTTTCTTTATACATTTTTCTCTAATAATATACAGCTGTCAACTGCAGCTATCACACCAGCACCTTTTTTGGCTCGCCTCTGGTCCCAAATAAACATTTTCGTTCAGTCATTCAACTTGTTTTTCACACTAATGGAAAGTAAAGTTATAACTGCTTTCCCAAAAGCATAGATGTTAAATGACTGTATTCACAAATTTGCTCTTCGTTGCCCTTGTCAGTTCAATCTTGAACTGACGTTTTGCTGGGGAAAAGTAATGCTTCTATTTACTTTCTGAAATATTCCTAACTCCTTTTCCTAAAGGAGACATGAAAGATTTTGCATTAAAAAAAAAGGCTTCCACACAATTTAAATGTTATTAATGTCATCAAAACTCATCAAAACATGTTAAGAAATATGGTAGAAGCAGTGCAGTAACAATCCACATCAACGTAAATTTGCCTAGCACTACTGAAATAAATGAAGTCACACTAGTTTAGGCCAACTGCATAGCTTCTCAACATGTTACACCACTATTCATTTTGATAAATCATCGTATCTATTTTTTTCAGCTACAGTAAGGATTTTCTTTTAGCCAGATAGTGATACAGTTTGAAGATAAGATTTTAAAATACTCTGCAAAAGTCAAGGACACTGCAGAAGGGTGGTTGTCATTTTGATGGCTAATTGGACTGTGACAGCCCCTAAAAACCCAGGCTCCTTTTGCCCTGAGCTCTGGTCTAACAAATACCACAAGATAAACTCTCTGCAGTTACATTTATGCTTTCACCTCAGACAATACTAGCAAGTTAAAGAGGTTGAATTCTTTATTATTCTAGTATTATTGAGACCTATGCACACATTTAATTTTAAGCATGTTCTGTTGACTTTATTCAAAGTTCTAAGTACAGTGCCTAAAGGTAAGCAACCATCTATATGCTGCCCTCAGTATGAATACTTTCTGCATTGAGACCTACAAAAAGTCAGCATAAACCAAATGCGTATAGCTGGAGATTGGAGCAGAAAAAAAGGATGGCTAAGTGGTAGCAAATTGGCCATGACTCACAGGTGATTAAGGGAGTTAAATAGTCAGATAAATAAATCAGAATTATCTAAATCTCTGGTTTGCATTGATACGGTGACATATTGATGTGATGACTTGTCCTGACAATTGGAACAGTGGCTAGCAGACTTCAGAGCTCATAACAGGGTTTAGAAAATCCTTCAGTCCTTTAAAGCCAATGTTGCCTAATGTACCATATGAAGCCATTACATGGTAGACTGTGGTTCAGGGAAGATTAAAGGACACAGGAGAATTAATAGGTATGTGAGAAGCATTCATAAAGTGGCCATGCCCTGAATGCATCATCTCAGCCAGGTTCTGCTATGACCTGAGTCTCTTTAATATCTCTTCTCAGCTTTCCCAGATCATTACTGCACTTGGAGGCTAAAGCATCCATGCCCCAATGGGCATGGGAAAGAGATTACCAGCTGAGCAGTATTTCAGTTATATTGCTGTCTTCTATTCTCTTGGAATTCCTTGTCCATCAGATATAATAATAGTAGACCCAGTGCTCAGATATGACTGCTTGAGAGCAGACTGGGGATTCTCAGCAATGCTGTGCAGACAGAAGAAAGGTTTATCTGAACTCAACAGGAAAATGTGTGGATACCAGTTATGAGGTGCATGAGCACGCAGGGACTTGGAGCAAAAAAAAGCTCCCAGTTCCTCTCTTTTTTTGCCTCAGAATGTCAATTTCCCACAGGTTCTGGGTCTGAGTCCTCCACATGTTCTGAAGGTGTTTCACAACCCTAAAATAGCAAGGACACCATAGCCCATAGAAAAGCTTCCTAGTCTTTCCACCTGAATGTATGTAACTCTTCTTGCTGTGACTTTCAAGGCTGGATTGTCAACAGAAAGCTCTCTCAAGAATCCAGATAAGGAGTCTTATGTTTAGGAAGGTTTATGAAAACAATTACTAATTGTAATTGTCCCTTGCTGAGTAGCCCATGAGGTCCCACAAAGTCCTTGCAGCTGCAAGGTCTGTTAAGTGCTGACAGCTATCTCTTCATAAAAGTGTAATTGCTGACAAAAGGAAATTGCATCATGCAGCCTTTTTCCTTCTTGATCAAAAAAGGGAAGTTCCACTGTAGGAGTGTTAATGGCAGGAGGATTAATTTTAGGAAGTTTGCCAATGTTTCTTTAAAAATAGGTCCTTTAGCAGAATAATGAAGAAGAGTTGAACACTGACTCAGTTGCCCAGCTGACCTTTTACTCCTGATTCAGACATGGGCACGGGGAAGACCAGGCTTTGTTCAGCCCTCCAGAGCACCAAAGAAAGCAGCAAGATGACGAAGAGAACAAAGTTAAGAGCTACTGAGAAGCCTTGGATGTACTAGTGCTGTAAATCTTTTCCTGATGAAGTCTGATGCTCTCTCCAATCTCCTTCCAGTGATGGATGCTTGGGATGTACTGCTGGTTTGGCTTTCACATACAAGAAAAAGTGGTTATTGTAGGTGAACACTGAAAACATATCGTAAATTTTCCATGCTTAAAAAACTATCAGAAAACCACATTCAGGCATGGCTACTACACAAATATGAGCTGATCTTAGTGGCTGCTGTTGGGGAAGACATTACATTTTACATTATAGGAAATATAAGGTGTTTTTAATGATCACTTAATTCTACAGTCAAGGAGATTTAGGATCAATAACTGAGGTGGAGAGTGTTTGGTAAAGCAGTAAATGAAATATGTGTCCATTCATAAGAATCAAGGGAATATGATTCACCGATGCCTACAATGTTTAGGGATAAATTTTTTTAGATACCTAGTCACCTTTTGTTTTTTTCCCCTCAA
>VWYO01021352.1:133636-173260 GCA_013400275.1 Rhadina sibilatrix | reverse complement strand
TTTTTTTTTTTTCTTTTTGAATGCTCAGGGGCATGAGCTTGCTGTGTGTAGTGTGAGAAGCTGGAAGGTGAGCTGGAGTGATGGCTGCCAGGTGAGTGAGTGCCAGTCATGCTGCCCATGGGGATGTCTGCTTTGGGCTTGCCCAGGTGGTTGAGGCTGTCAGCTCCCATAAAACTGAGACTCAGTTGAACTCAGATGTGATATAATTCCTTTGAGCTGTCATTTTAATTAATGCTAATTATTCTCATTAACCAATTTGACAGTCATCCTGAGGGACAGTGATTCAAGTCAATGTTTTTTACCAGTGCCTTCATCACTGCATGCATTGCTTCAGTCACCCAAGAAATGTAAGTGTGAATCCTCCTGTCCTAAATGCAGAAGAAATAAGAAGAGGTGTGCCCAGAAATAGGCTCGGTGTAAACCTTGAACTCTAACTTGGAAGATGCCAGCCTTTGGCAGGAGAGGGGATGTCACATTAGCCTGATGTAAGCCTTGCAGGTTTCCAGGGTGTGGACTGGACCACAAGCCTGGTATGGATAAGGCAGAAGTCTAGGGTATAGATATGGCTATGCCATACTGCAGTGGGCAAAGCTTTGGCTTACAACACCTGCTGTGTCTCTGTTTCCAGCCTGTTTTATTGAATTAGTCTCCAGATTTTGCACTGCTACCTCTTAAGTATTGTCTGCCTTGAGGAAGTGGTCCTGGGCTTACTTTGGTTCCAACACAGATGGGACTTCCCAGGTCAGACACTAAAGAAGGATTTGATTTAAGAGCACTGAGATTTTTAAGAATTCAGAAGCAGAGAATGTAATTATTCTTAAGCCTGTGAAAATCATATTTTAATCACAGTATAAAATACTGCAGACAGTTGGATACCTTAGCCCCCCTTCTTGAGGCTAGAAGGATAGAAGCACATTGAATGCAGGGATAAAAATACATGTTTTGTAAAAGCCATTGTTAGGAAACAATTCTAACAGAAGTGAGGATGGTTCCTGTAATTGTTAGCATGAGAGATTTTTACATCCCTGGGCTCCCTGTAAGGGCAACTTTAAAAAGCTATTGCCATCAAACACCTGTGGAATAGACTGCAAATAATGAGTTTTTCCTAAAATAAGCCATCATACAGAACAGCTGTTGGTGGTTTTCTTTGCTGTTGGAAAATGGAGGTATTGAGAAAAATTACTTGGTGACTGAATTGGCTGCTTCACCTGGAGAAAGCTTTGCAGTCTCTTTGTTCAAGCACATCTAAGTGCAGGATGGAGAAGACTTAAGAGTCTCTCTTTGTCCCAAAGAACTCTCTGGCTACACAGTGAATTTCAGGACCCAAAGTTAGTGATGCAAGGTTTGGGAGCTGATTTTTAGCAATGCTGAGTTGCTGGTATCAGATTTTTAGCAATGCTGCACTGGTATTAGTGCCAGTACTTCCTTTTGCTCAAACCAAGAGCCAGAACAGTTAGTTTCTCTCAATTTTACCTGATCAGCTCTGGTGTGGTCTTTAGTTGTAATATTTTACCAGCATTTTCCCATCTGGCATTGACCTTCCTTAGAGTCAGGTGACTGGAAGCCGTCACCCACCTACAGTGCTTTGTACACCATTAGGCTGTTCCCTCATTTCTGGGTATAAAGAACAGTGGTCTCGCTGGTTATCTGCAGTACATGACAAGTGTTGGTTCCCCCACACCCCACATGCAGTTCTTCAGTTAAACAAATAATGAATGAGGTGCTGGTGTGGTCCAGTTCCATTAGGGTCAGGGTTGAACACAATAAAGCGTATAGCCTCAAGTAAAGAAAAAGAAGAGACTGAGATGACGGCTTTTCATGTAATGGTCTCACTAAAGTCACATCATAAGCTTGAATGACTGAGGTGAGCAGCTTAGAGTCCTTAGCTGGACACAGAGGTTTGAGTCATTGCCCTCAAAACAGCATTTACTGGCATTGTAAACAGAATTGCTCAGATTTTATCTCTGAACACTGGAGGCCTCCAACCTGCAGCCATTTGGTTTCCTGCAGAGCCTCAATATACCAGACAAAAAGTGGCCCAGCACATGGCACTTCCTCTCATGGGTTTTTTGAGAAGGTGTTTAGCAGGAGGCAGTTTGCTAAGCAGATTATTTTGTTCTTTTTGCTGTTCTTACTGTCAATGACACCCAGCAACAGAGCAAAGTGACAACGTGAAAAAACAGGAAGCAACTGCTGAGGTGGCAGCAGGAAGAAGGCAAGATATTTTTAACTGTTGGGGATTTTAAAAAAAAAAACCCCACGGTGATAGTTGTTTCAGCTGCCAGCCTCTTTATTCATATGAGTTGTGTTTTGTGATTGCCAGGAGGCAAGAGCAGACATGGTGAGATCATCATCATGCCTTTCTTAGGTTAATCACATGGTACAGCAAATTTCTGTTACAGTAATGACTGGGTAGACACTGCATCCTTCTTCTCTAATTACATGCCATTTGGAGTAGTTCTTTTCCGTTAGGATAACACCTGTAAATGACAATGGATACATTCCTTGCCAGGTGCCTGTTATGTAAAGATCTGTTCCCCTCTCTAATAACCCCAGCATCTTCATTAAAATAATATGACATATGAGGAGAACCTAATTTTTTTCAGACTGTGCATGAGAGTTAAATGTTATCATTTTTGGGTTTTACCTTGTGCAAAATACATTGATCCCACTGTCAGCTCCTCCGAGGCAGAATCTCCTTGCTTGCAAGGTTGGTTTTAAAATAAGAAGCACTGCTACAATACATTTCTCTGGGCACTGATAATATGGTTATTCAGCTGCAGATCAGGCCTAATTGTCTAGGGTGGTAGCTCTGCTGCTGTGCATGCTTCAGCCACAAGATGAATGTTTGTATTCAGTGCACTGTGGGGAATGCTCTTAAGGAAGTCACAATGAAATTCAGGAATGTTCCTTTTGAGGACCTGAAAGTGAGTTAGAAGTACATAACAGCCTTTGTCCCTAGAGCCACCCTTTTCAAGACACACCTACTCAGCAGTGGTTATGTTTTCCTGACCACAGAAATGTGATTTTGATCTTAGTCTAGCTTCCAGTGGATAGATGTCCATGTAAACCACATCATCTGGTTATTGGAAGTTGTCCGAGCAACAAGGAATTGCAAGAATTGCACTGACAACAAGCCAGCACTATGCTTTCATCCCTAAAGATGATCACTCTGCTTTATGAAGTCACGTTTGCATTGCTGTGTAGGAAAAAGGTATTTATTGTTGCTATACTGCTCTCACAAAAAGCTCATGAAGGGCTTTCGTTTGTCAGCTGTCAACATTCAAATGCAGTCAGCTGCATAATATGTGTTAATGAAAGGTTAGATTTCAACATGCTTTTATCAGAAAGATAGTGGGATAGGTAAGGAGTGAAATTCCCACTGGTCCTTAGAAATTCTCTTCCTTTCAACACCAAATACAAAAGTGGTGTTTGAGAGGTCCATATGACCCTCCTGTTCACATTCCTCAAAAAACATGTCTTGTTTTTACGCAATAGTAAGCTGAAGAAAAATAAGCAGTGGCAGTGAGCTATGTGAAGTGGAGTCACCTGCCTGATGTGGACAGCAGTCTACTGGTTTCCTCTCACATGCATGTGTCAGGAGTGGGCACGCAGACTTCCTCCTGAAACAAGGCTTACCCTTGAAGTCAGGATGCCTTTTCTTTAAAAATGACTTCCAGGGTCAGACAATGAAATAAGAAAAAACTGCTGATAAATAATGAGGCTAAACAGAATAACATGCAATTAAACAAATAAAGGTATATCCTTGTGGGTTTTACCCACGTGTTGCCTCCCCTCCAGGGTGGCCCAGGATATGAGGCAGGAATATCACTGTAGCTTATGCAACTATTACAGCTGGCTGCTGTAGTTGTTGTTTGATTTAGCTGTTTTCATAAAGCCATTTATCCTTCCCTTTCACCTCGGAGGAGAAAGACTGATGGGCTCTTTGCCGTGCTCTGCAGCAAGCCCAGTGTTCAACAGGGGCTTTTGCACGCTTATGTGCCTCGCCAACAAAAGCCTTTCTATCCAGTGCTGTAGCTCTGGAAGGAGGTGTGCAGGGTGAGAGCCTGTCTTTGCAGCCCCTGCTGCTGCCCAAGGCCCCTGTCTGCAACAGGGAGCATGCTTGGGAGGGTGAGCTGAGTGGGCAAGTAGAGGGGTAGGATGATACAAGAGAAGAGTATGGAGATGATGAATGTTCAGCCCTCCTGTGGTTCCTGCCCATGCCACCCTCCTCCAATGGTGTGTGAGGCTCTTTGGAGAGATTCTAGAGGCTGCAATTACATGAGGATCTGAGTTTCTCCTGGAAAAGCCTTTTAATCTGCGAGAAAGGAGTGAACTTTGAAGGCTCAAAACTTCAATGGCATCAGATGATATCACAATTCTTGATTTAAACCAGGATTTTCAATCTCCTTGCCAAAGGTTGTCTTCTAGCAGTCTTCTTGATACTGTATTTTCTATTACTTCTAAATAGTGTTTTTTCTTGCTTTAAAGTGTTGGAGCGCAAGGCAAACCCATTTTCTTTCTGGAAACGTGGAAGAATTTTGATAAACCATGTTGTACCTGTAAATCCATAACGCTTGATTCTTACTCCCACCATGACAAGATGCTCTTGCAGCACATAGCAGCCTGCTGCCTTTGGCCATGGCCAGAGGGCAATGATATTTTCAGCAGGGGCAGCCTAGCTTTTGGGGTTGAGTTGCCTTGTGGCATTTCTAACAGTGCATGGACTCCTGCCAGGGCCTCATCAGCAGGTGCCAGAGCTGGATGTGGGGGTTGCTGCTTGTCTCCTGGCCAGGGCAAGATGGGTGCTGCCCACTGGGAACAGATGGGGCACAGGCTGGAACATCCTGTCTTGGAGCAGAGCTGTATTTCCTTTTAGATGGACATCTTTCTAATTGTAGGGTAACTGCCAGCAGGACAGTAGAGCTGAATCATGGTTGATCACCACATGGTTTTTATTCTCTGTGCCTGCCTATTAAAAGCCAATTGCAGATATTCTCACACATCTGTCCCTGAGCGACTGCTGAGGTGCCCATGTGTCCCTGGACTGCTTTAAAATGTTAGGGCAAGGTCCTGCTCAGGGCTCTTGGCAGGATGTACTCAAGGTTTGTGAGAAGCTGAGAGAAATGAAGGAAGGTTTGCACAAAGCAAAGCAGTTTGCTTTGCTTTGTACTAGTCCCAGAGGCTAGTGTACCATTTGTTGGACTGGCTTTACACATTTTCTCATCTGTAGGTTTTGGGCAGCAGGTTAAGCTGAGCTTTGTCCTTCCACATGGTAGTTCCCATGCTCTGCACTTTGCAGAGTTAACCTCTATACCTGGCAGAGAGATGCAAGATAGGAGGAGACAACAGCCAGAAAAATGCTTTTCTCCAGCATGTACAAATATTGCTAGATAACTCTTCAGTAGGTGTCAGGCTGACTTGCAGCCATCTCCTTTTGGCTGAAAATGGTAGTGTATCTTGCCCTTGATTTTCACATGATTTTCCTCTGTTTACTAACATTACAGAGCAAAGATGAGCTTTTAGCCCCTGTTTTTGTGTTTGGACTTATTTCCCATTTTTACCTCCACTATTTCCATTTTTCATTGTGTCGTGATACCTTTCTGCAAAGACCTGATAGACATTGGTGGTTGTATGTCAGCATCCAGGAGGAAGAGCTCTGAGGACTGGTGAGGAGTCCTGACTGGATCTGGTTTCTCTTCATGTCTGTTCGTGTGGCTCAGTTGGTGGTTCCAGCTGATTTAGTGTTGTGTTGTGCGTACAATCACCCACTTTGCTTAGTGTCTGCATAGAGGGTGCTGCAGCCCTGTGATGCTGGATGTTTTGCTTCTGCTGTCTAGCTCTCTGCCTGTCTCTGGCATAGGTTCCTGCTTTGTCTGCAGGTCTGACTTGCAATAACATGCATTCCTGAGGTGTAGAAGGAGAACTGGGACTTGGTGCACCCTCTACTTGAAATGCCAGCCCCATCTCTGGTGGGAATCACAGGTATGCAAGTAATCTGTGGGCATCCCCACCACCTCTTCCCTCCCTGTCATCACAGTGAATAATTTGTCTCCTGTCAGCATACCAAAACACACTGAAAGATGGAAGCTCTGCATCTTGTATCTTACCTCTTCAGGCAATCTCTTTTGTATTTTAATGAATGTGTCCTTGTTTTGTGTGTCTTTCATTTGTAGTGCCAGTCTTTTTGATCCCACAGAAAATTAGGGGAAAGTAACACATAAAGCAAATTTTTCACAAAAAACCGGAATAACAAACATCCTTTGACATTGAAAAGAGGGTAAAAAAACTAAACTAAAAATTCTAAAAACTAAACTAAACTAAACTAAACTAAACTAAACTAAAAACAACACTAAAAATTCTGGCTGCAGAATTAGAAGGATGCTATTGCATTTGTATGTTTAAAAATTAAAGAAATGCATTTTATTTTCTATATATTTAGTGGTCTAATATGAGTTCAAGTGAGCCATTGTCTTTTTACTCAGATCAGAAAATGAGAACAGAGACTGAATTCCCACTTCAGCAGATGTTTATCTCTGTTCTTAACCGATGTGGCTGTATAATGATTTTTGTGATGATCTGAGAGATCTTGTAAGATTAGAACTATTAAGAGCAAGTGTTCAGCTCTTCTGTTTGCAGAGACAAGGTTGAAGAGAGGGCTCAAAGAGCGTGGGACTCAAGGAATGGAAAGGTGATGAGAATCCAGAATTGGGAAAGGGGCGCTTGATTTGTTTGGGAGTTGCTTTTTAGTTGTTTTTACGGTTGAGGGTAGGTGGAGATGCTGGAATCTTATTTGTGCTTTTGCAAATTTTCAGATTTCTTCCAGAAGGAATGGTAGGCAGAATCTTATGTAGGAATTTCCTAAAAATTTATTGGTTTGTATTATGAGACATGCAGCGTTTCTTGTTTTGTTGACTTTCTCATAAGCAGCAAGAGTAAAAATTGCAGTGTTGTTTTATTGGGATTGGGTATGACTGAAATAGATAGGTGTTTCTTTACATTGTGATCATTGAGTTGCCTGGAAACTTCTTGCGATTTGGGGGTTTTTTGGGTTTTTTAACAGCACATGAAAAAGACCTACTCAGTTATAAGAGTATGTGAAGGTCTGCTGGCCACACAGGGACCCTCCCAGACCAAACACAGACTTTGCCAAAGTTAGAAACCTCTTGTTGCTAAAGATCCAGAATAATTCTTTGTTGAGATGAGATTGACACAGTCAGGCAGGCAGGCTAATTTGATCTGCAAGAATAAGGATAAGGAGAACTCTGTTGGTGTAACAAATCTGTTCTTATTACTAAAAGTTGATTTTGACCTTTGTAGAGATACTAATTTCACCTCCTGTTAAAAGAAAACTTTGGATGATTGCTCCAGGTCTGGCATACAAGGCTTGAAAAATTCATCAGCGATCTTGATTTATTTTGACACGTTTTTTGGACTTCTACTGAGTTTTGTATTTCTATTTCCCTAAGTATTTGCTTGCAGGCAATGTTGTTTGTTTGTTTGAATCCTCACTGTCTTGGCAGTTGAGTACTGTTGCCCACAGGTCCTAACATTGTTCTTCATTCCTATATAACAGGACTCAAATAATGAAAGTGAGACAATAATGATAAATGAGATTCCAATAATAAAAATGCCTTTCCCATTCTGTAATCTGTAGGGCCTCCTTGCTGCTCTCTTTCATAAGACTTTGCTTGTTTTCTGATTTTTTTATTAATTTTTAAGTTAGAATATTTTCTTAAGTTACCATGCTTATTTGGGCTACTTCAGTGCCTTTGGCTCCTGTCATTAGGATGGTTTAGTGACAGTCTAGAAAACAGTTCCCATGTCTTTGACAACAAAGTCTTCATAGAAACCTTACTCTCATAAACTTACTCATTTGCAGAGTCATTCCAGATAGAATAATGATCTGTCCCCACAGCCCATATTCAAGGGTCAAGCAAAATGTCTGGACTATTCTCAGTTGTCCCAGATGAGAGAATAGGTCCAAGTGGATTTTCTGGGGCAGAATTTCTTCTCTTGATGTTGTATGTCAAGGTAGCAAAATATCTTTTAATTACCATATGAGGCAGACATTCAACTGTGTGTTTCGGGTAATTCTGGTGAAGAGCCACTAAACAGACGGGGAGAATTCATGCAGAATTCAGACCAGAACTAATTCATTTAATTGAAAAAATTAGGCATGACATCCCTGTTGAGTGGGTATGAGCTGAAAGATAATGCTCCAGTATGCAAATTGCCTTGCCCAGGTTTTATATAGTGAAGAACCAAACAGATTTTTTCTGAAATCTTTCTTTCTTCTGACACTGTTTGCTGAGTAGTACATCTCGTCCTAAAAATGGGGATTGATTTTGTTCCATTATTTGCTTAATTTTTCTTAAATAAACTCTGGATCTAAAAAATAAGGAGAAAAAAATATCTGACCTGCCCAGTTGTATATACTGGTTTGGATTGCATCGATATTTGGAAAAGGAAAGAAGAGAGTAACAGAATTTAGTCCAATGGATACCCAAAGCCATCTGCTCCTCTCCTCGCAGCCCTTAGATGTTTATAGCACAACAGGGTGAACATGGAACATCTGTCCTTCCTTCAGGACAATGTTGGCTGTCCTTAAAGTGAGAACAAAATGAAGGCAAGACATGTTGTGGGCAGCCACAAACTTCTGTTGATTTGCAGCCTGGTTTACATACTCTCAGTACTTCTCAGAAAGCTTGGCCATCCTTTCCAGCCCTCCTGGAAAGCTGTTGTGGGGTGATGCTGGGCTGCTGTCACAGAGTGCAGCTAAGGAACTTGGGAACCTTCAGGGGTAGGATTACAGTTTGTCAGGGCTGGCTTAACCCAGCAGACCATATCTCTGTGGTTGGACAGAGCCCAAAGAGGCAGTATAAAAGTAATACATTTTTAATACCTGGAAGACAGAAATCTTAATGAATAAGTAATAAGTTGCAGCACTTCCTTTTTCTTAGAAAAAATAGACTGGCTGTATTTTTTAAAATTTTCCTTCATTGAGCATTTTTCTCCTGTTGCTCTTTTAAAGTATCCTAAGGGTGCTGAAATACAGGACTGATTTTACAGAAACTGAGGACGTTATACCACTGCCATCCAGGCTGAGAAAAGGAGAGTAGAGATTTTTCTGGAGAGCTTTTGTTGATTTTGCTGGTGGGTAGGGAGGGTCTGGAAGAGCTGAGTGATTGCTCCACTGCTTCCAGCAGCATCTCCCTAGTAGCAAGAGGCATCCTACTGTGTGCCTGCAGAGATAGGGGCACACAAACAGGTACAGCAATGTTCTCATCATCAGGTTAACAAAAGTTGGGTGTCTCCCAGGTCTCATACCTGTGTTTTGCTGGAAGCATAAGCCAGTGAAAGTTTTTTAAACAAGCACAGATAGCCTGCAGTTTAAAAGAAGAGTGGGGTAGGATTTTATCACTGGAGACCACCACTCTGCTGACATGGATCCCATCCTTGATCTCTGGCAGTGTCCAGGCTGGGCAGTGCTAAGCCCTTTGGAAAGCCAACAAGCAGCTTTGGAGATCACCTCCTCTTTGAAGGGATGGTTTCTCTGCAGTCCTGGCATGATTCCAACCTGGATAACTCTGTTCTACCTGCTTAAAATCCCTCCCTCACGTTTCCCTGGGTATGGCATGAATCCCATCTGTTCTGCACTGTTGCAATGTTCCCCTTTCAGTTTCATTCCACTACTTGTAAGTTGATTTCTAGGTCGCCTGTATCCCCATTCGTTAATCAAGCTGACTTCCTTGTAATTATTTCAAAGGATCTAAATGTGACAGCAGTAAGTATGTGCACAGCCCTGGTGTGCAGTACCTCCTCTTAGTTTCTATCTGCATCACCCAAGCAGTTGTGTTCCCTCCATATTCCTTTTACCAGTAAGGCTTGGGTTCATCCACATTAGTCTGAATTGACCTGTTGCCCCCTGTGACTATGTCCTTGTTGGTAGGGGAGCTAGAAAGGCTATCCTTGAGAAGAAGGGGGAACTGGTGCTCACTGAAGATGTGGAATCTACTCAGACCTAGGGATCTGTTTTTTGCATAGGCATTTTCTTCTACAGGTGGCTTTCTAGAGAATATGATCACATTTTGTGACTCAAACTTCCGCACAAAGTCTGTACCTCTTCTTTCATTTCATATTTCTTTCCTTCCCCCTTCCATCTTGGCATGTCAATGTTTTCATTTATGTATCAACAACACAGGAGCTGTTGTTGCTTTGTCCCTAGTATTGTTTTCTCCATCCAAACCTGAGAATTGGGAGATCCTTGAAATCTGTGTCTTTTTTGTGACTTTCAGGCAGAATTGGGTGTAGCCCTGGTTTGTGCCTGTGATATTTGGGTTCTCTGAAACTCTTTCCCAGACTCTGTTCTGTCAACAAGAGACATTTTTCCTAACTGTAACCTATGTTTACATTCCTTTCCCTAGGAGGGACTTCTTCTTGATGTCCCTCTGACTTGACCAATGTAGTTGAAGAAGTTTGTCTTTCTTCCACCCCTTGGGTGGTTCTTTGTAAAATAGCCTAAAGGGAAGGAATTCCCAGGAAATAAAGATTGGAGTCATCGACAGCCTTCTGACCTCAGAGTCTGTGTCGTTGTAATCTTGAACAGCATCAATTGGGTGCTTCACTTCCCCCCCCAACCTGCAAGTATTTCTTTTCACACTGTAAAATCAATTCGTTCTGGGTATTTTTTCTTAAACCTGACTGCTACTAACACTGTGTTTGTTTCATTAACAGATTAGCTTCACAAGAAACCTGTCGTCGACAGCCTGCCCAGCAAGAAAACTCCAAGGAGAAGCTGAGGACAAACATCTCAAAGGCAGTCCATGGGGACTGTACCAGATCCTCTGAGATCTGCCAAGCTTTCCCTGGTCTCAACTTCTGCAGAGGAGGAGCACCTGAGAGACCTGCAGCCTGCTAAGCCCCAGCCCCAAGCCCCCGGTGGCGAGAGGGCCAGCAATGGCTTCCCGTGCGCGCCATCCAGCTCAGCTGGGGTTTGCTTGTTGGACCTGAATTGCGCAGGTGCTGACAGCACACAGAGGTGTGAGCAGTGCCACACAGACGATGACAGCCAGCAGGAAACCTCTTCTCCCAGGCTGGCCAGCACAACTGCAGAGGGGCATCCTGCAGCTGTAAAGCCTGCTGCTTGTTCCCAGCCAGCGGGCATCCAGGCACCGGCAGCGCCAGCCCTTGCTGCAGCAGGAGCCCTCTTGGTGGGGCAAGGGCCAGAGATGATGCCAGCCCCCCAGAGCTCCCGGCAGTTTGTGCAAGGCAGCCAGGCCAAAACGAGCTCCCTGACACAGATTGATGACTCTGCCTTGAAACCTCAGGGAACTGATGATCAGCCAGCGCTTGAAGTGTTAAATTATTCTTCCCCGGGTGATTCTGTCGGGGTTAATCAATTCTGTCATACTTCTCAGGCAAACCTTCTGCAGAGAGGGGAAAAAGACAGGCTGGCAGAAAAAAATGGTTCTGCTGTGTATCAGTCAGCCTTGCCAGCAAGGCAAACCGAAGCTGACCCGGAGAGAGACCCTCAGACCAGTCTGGAGGTGAAAACTGGGACTGCAGACACTGCCCAGTCGGATCCCCCAGGTAAAACTGAACTGGTGCAGAGCAGTGAGGCACCAACCCAGTCTGGCCACGGGAGTCCACATCCTGTACACAATCTGGACCCCACACCTGGGAGTCCAAACCCCACCCAGCTCTCCAAATTCAGAGAAACAGGTACAATGACAGCTCAGCCAGAGAGCAGCCCTTTTACTCAGGAAGCTGTAAGCAGGACATGGCGGGATGCTGAGGTTCAGGCCGTGGCTACTGTGGAGAGCAAATCAGCCTCCACCAGTCCCAGCATTTTTGCTGCCTTCTTAAAAGGGAATCCTCCTCCAGAGGAGAAGGAAGAACTGCACATAATTTACCAAGGAGGTATGGGGCTGAACCAGGTTGCACTTACTGACAGTTTATCCTCACAACAGAAGTGTCCATGTTCTCCTGGTATCACATCAAAATCGACTGTTGTGGCTGCGACTGCTTCAGCCCAAACCCAGCCTGTCAAATTGCCCAGGGTCCCATCTGACATGGCATCTCCAGTATCAGCAGATAATGTGAAACCTGCTCTCCTCTGCTCCCTGGCAGCTGTTACCTCCCAAGGAACATCTGTGGGTAATGTGGAAATGACCAGTGCAGCCCGTGATGTCAAGGATGCTGCTCAGCTGCCAAAGGATGCTCCAGTCCCACCAAAGCCCATCCCAGTTGAACAGCTTGGAGTTGACTCCAGTAATCAAACTCCATTGCAGTCTGGGACTGGTGCTGCTGAGCCAAGCCCCACTTCCACTGATGCTGTCCCAGTAACCCAGAACAATGTACAAGATCTTGTCCCTCATGCAGGAAGCAGCCAGTCACCTTTACTCTGTGGCAAGGACAGTGAAGTCAAGCAGAAAGAGGTCCTGGGCAACTCTGACCAAGAGCCTGTGCAAAGCAAGGGTTCGAGTCAAGGGCAGGCCAGTCCTAATCAATCTGTGGTAAAACCAAAGGAGGAAAACTTGATGGTGCTTGATCCTAAAGGAGGGCTGAATGTTAGCAGCCAGCCTGCTGCTCTCCATGCAAAGATGTGCTCACAGGATGCAGGTGAGAAGGAGAGCAGAGGCCACAGGGACAGCGGCCAGTCTCAGATGGCTGGTGGCCAGAACCTGCAGGCAGGACTGACACCCGAGTTGAGTGTGAGTTCTGCAAGTCTTGCCCCTCCCGTGGCAGCATCAGCAGCTCCCCAGCAACAGGGTCTCCGGGCCAGGGAGTCCAGACACGACCTCCACTCTGCAGTGATTCCTGCTTCCTCTCAGGCTGTGCCGAACCTGGGGGAGAACAAAAAGCACTCCACCCCGGCCATGGAGGCGAAAGTGCAGGTGAAGCAGTCCAAACATGTCAGGGATGTTGTTTGGGATGAGCAAGGAATGACGTGGGAGGTTTATGGTGCTTCCCTCGATCCAGAATCCCTGGGAATTGCCATCCAGAACCACTTACAGAGACAAATACGGGAACACGAGAAACTGATCCGGGCCCAAAACAGTCAGACCCGGAAATCCATTTCCTCAGATACATCGTCAAATAAAAAACTGAAAGGGAGGCAGCACAACGTGTTCCAGTCCATGCTGCAGAATTTTAGGCGTCCTAATTGCTGCGTCCGACCTGCTCCCTCTTCTGTGTTAGACTGACATGGTTTGCAGGGGTGCCTAAATACCTGCAGTGGTGGAGAGAATCCCTCCCCTCAAGTCCTGCTGTTTGGTTGTGTAATTGGGGTTGTGATGCAACAGTGGAAAATGACCCCCCCTTTGTTTTCTGACTAGCCACATGCTCCATCCTGCCATTATTATTTTCACAGCTGGTGTATTTCCACGTTATGCCCCAACCTTGACTGCTGTCAGATGAAAAGCTAGGCACTTAGCAAAAGCACAAATTTCAATCGCCACCTTGCTGCAGGGAGAGCAGCACCTTCTGACAAAGCAGGAAGCAGAGGGATTTTCAGAATTATGGGAATTTATTTATGTGCATTATAAGGTCTTACTCAAAGGAATGGACTAGGGGAAGCTGAGGGAGGTGGAATTAAGGTTCAACAGCTGTAAAGACCTAACACAAGACAACTTTCCAGGTTTGTAAGTTATCTCTGCTGAGGCAAGTCCATGAACAGGCTATGGATGTTGATCACTGAGCAGCCTCACTTCTGTTGATGCTGTGGGCCGCTGTTCTCAGGTGAGCCCCAGGGAGCCCGGTCTTCCCCTCCTGTTGAAATGCAGAGCCAGGCAAAGAATGAGGATCAAGACTGAAGGATTTTCTCTTTGGGAGAAGCTAAATCAGTGGGATGTTGATGGCCAGAAGGAGAAGTGACAGAGATGCTTTTTGTCCCCTGCAGTGGCCACTCCTGAGGTGTAAGCCGTGGAGGCACAGGAGAGTGCATCAGTAGATGGACCTGCATCCAGCAGGGTGGTGCCCACCCTTACTCTGGTACTCCTGCCAAGTCTTTAAAAAGCAGGGAGCCATTCTGCCTCCTCAAGGGTCGTGGGCAGTCCCTGCTTCCAGCCTCCCGTGGCGCTGAGCACCTCTCTTCTGAATCACTCTTTAAAGTGATGTGGATCTTTCTTCTCTCTCCAGAGATGCACACTGATGTTTTTCCGTAGCAGCAGGCTGTCCTGTGCATTGGGGTCCATGAGCCTCTATGTCTAGTGTGTTACACTGACTTTTTTTTCCCTTTTAAGTCCTTAGCCAACTCTACCCTTTTTTTTCAGTATTTTGGTGCTTTTCTTGCTGCCTTTCATGACCCAAACATCATTTATTTAGCCTGTGTGTTATTTTGTTTTACCTAACACTCTATATTATGAACCATTATACTGTTAACTTGAAAAATTTGCAGCAGTACTGAAATCTTGAGACAATCTTTGCTGTATTTCTGAACTTAGTTGTAGAAACTGCTAATAAAAGGTAGCTTAGTGACTGTTTCTCCAGAAGTATGATATACAATAATGTCTCAAATATATGTTGGTCTCATTTCTCAGTAATATTTTTCAACTTGGGAAATGTGTTTCCCAGTAGCTTTGTATTTTGTCCACTAGAGTTCATTATGGGAGGCTGGGGAACTCCTGCAGTTTGTAGAAAATTTAGTTATCAATCCTGCAAAGCACTGATTATTTGGATATTATAATCCTGCAGAGTATTAGAGTTAAATAGGAGATACTTTTAGTCCATTAAAGATTTTTCATGAATCATGATGGTAATTTTTTTCTGTCTCTAGTACCACACACCTAACTTATTCTGTAGATCTTACTGTTATAACTTACTCTAAATCTTACAGGTTTACACCATGTAAATGAGTATTACTCTCTTTTTTCTTTTCTTTTCTTTTCTTTTCTTTTTTTTTTTTTCTGTGAAGTGAACCTGAAGTGGTCCCCAGTTATTTAGGAGGCCAGACTTCTTGAGTATATTAACTGCCAAGCCTTCATAGTAGCTGTTTGGGGGCAATTTTTCCCCAGCAGAAAAGTAAAATACTGTAAGATACAATATTTCAACCCAGTGCAATGAGAAGTGGTGCCCCTAAGCTGAACTGACTCCTAGTTTTCCTCAGATATATACCAGGGAGCTTTATGTCTTGTCCTTGTTCAATTTCTGTATATTTCAAGTCCTCTCCTACTTGTGGTGCTGAGTTTTAAATTCTGAAACACCACATTAGAGAGCGTCTTCCCACCTCTGCCTACCAGGAGGAAAGTCTCCAATCCTTTTTCTGTTAATATTGCTGTTTCCACCCCCTTCCTAGCAGTGTCTGAGATGTGAGTTTCCTGTGAAATTTTGTGTGGGATTAATATTGACAGTATCATTAGGTCAGGTTAGTTGACAAGTTCAGTGTCCCTTCCTGCATTGTGTCCGTGTCAGCTTTGAGTTGTCTGCAGTTTTTGCTATGTCCTGTCCAGGTCCAAGGCTCTGTGCTGCTCCTTTTGCCTCCCTTCTGCCCCTTCCCTTGCTAGCTGTTGCCCAGCCTGTCTTCTTGTGAAGCCGTGTTCCTTGGCTCAGCTCACCTCCCACTCTGCATTCCCCTTGCTGTAGCTGTGAGCCAGCTTACTCTGAACTGTCCCTTTACAAATATGCTCAGTCTGAATATACAAATGGATTGTCCTATTTTTTCTTCCAGAGGTGAATAAAGTATGAGCTATCACTCATTCACTAATTTCTATGAATTTTATCCTTTAGCTTCAGCTCTGCAGAATATTTCTAGGATATAGGTATGAGTTGCTTTATGGAGATCAAACTAGACTCAGCAATGAATGAGCAGGATGCTGGGGCAGCACTGGACTTCTTCTTTGCAAGGAAAGAGGTATCTCTCCTGGTTCCTTGCAGCTTCTGTCAGCTGTGAGTCTTCAGTAGCTGGTCCACCCTCCCTTCCCCACACCAAATGACCTTTCTTCTAGGAAAACCTCACCAGGGCATTTGTCCTACAAAGCGCTGATGGACAAGTTACTGAGTGGATGCACCTGAACAACTGCATGGGCATAACTGAAACAACATGCTTAGCCTGTGTTCTGGGCAAATACGAGTGCAAAGATGCAAATTGTCCATGGCACTGTCTGGTGGCTGCAGAAATCCTGCAGACATTGGAAGCCAAGCAATAAAGTGCCAAAAGCCAACACATAAAAATGAGTCGATAATCACCAGCACATCTCATGGAAAATATTTTAGGTTTTGACTGTGCCTTGCTAGGGAAGACTGTAGGCAACCTGCTAGTTTAACAGTGGTAATTAGTGTTTTCTTCTGCATACAATGTCTAGGTGACAGCATGTATCCTCATTGGTGACACGCTTTTCACCAACAGCAAAACAACCACGTTGGGGGTAGCAATTAGCAAATATGCATTTGAGTGGGCTTGTAGCAGCCAAGAAAGGCTGTTCTTTCAAGGTGTCATGTCAGTCTCAAAAATTAAAATGGGCTTGGAGTAGTGATATCGCAGAGAGTAGGGGAAGAAGATCCGTGTGCCACCATCCCATTCTTCCTCTCTGCCCAATGACACAGAATCACATTGCTTTAGTTGGATGGGTAACAACCAAGGAAATTCATTTGGGCTAACAAAAAGAGGGTTCAGAACAGAAAATACTTTGTCATTTCCAAGAGCAAATCTATATGAAAAAAACCTGAAACCTGTGTTGAAGCCAGTTGAAGTAACTCTTAAATTCAGTTTTTTGCAAGATGAGAGATTTTGGGAAACAAGCTTATTGTCAGGAAACCCTTCCCTATCAGTCTCATCTTCTAGAAAGGTTGATGTAGCAAGAACCATTAATAAAAGCAGTGAATAAGAACGGAATATTTACTTCTAGTATCACTTAGGGGGCTTTCCACTAGCAAATATGAGAATAAACACATTTTAGTGTTGCCTGAGTTGAAGGAGCATCTATCTCATTGCAGGCAATTTGCCATGCAGTCCTGGACTTCATGTGAGGCTGTGATACCCATCTGTTTGCACTTGGTGGGGATCTGCCAGCTTTGTGTTGTTTGGGCACAAGTGCTGAAGTTCTGCCTCATTTCTGCTGACTTGGTTTGGAAAAAAAGAGTGGGGAAAGAGCTGAAGGGACAAGAAGGGGAGTATCTGTGTTCTCCATTTCAGGAGAAGAAAACATTATTTTGAATACAGAAGAAGAAATTGCTGAGATACATGGGGAGAGGAGGGACAAAACCAGAAGTAAAATAAAGTTGATGTAGGGGCTTCACAATGAATTCCCATTCCTATGTCTGTTTTGCCCCCTTGTTTTCTGACCTTACATATTTTTTTATTTGTTGGTGTCTTACGTCTTTTAGGAAAATTAATATTTCCAAAGGCTGTATATTTTGCTAGTATTTATAGATATATCCAAATAGAATTCAGCAAAACCTCTAAGCAGTCAAACTGTTTATTACTGCCACTAAAACAGAAGAGCTTGTAAAATGCACTGTTTGAAGAAGTATATTGAAGTGATTCAAAAAATTGAATATATGCTCTAAAGGTAGCACTAGTTTTTCTCTTGAGTTTCATTACTATGTTTAAGTGTTAGAAGTGGAAATCCAAACGAAAATCAGCGTTGATGAGGAATTCAAATTGGCTGCTGCTGGTTTTCAGTTTGGAAACTTCATGGAATGTACCATACCAGTGTTTCTTTAGTTAGCTCTGTATATGCCAGATTTGTATGAAAGTACAAATTTTATTAACTTATTACCTCCATTATCTTGTTCTGTGTCTATCCTTTTACACCTTTTAAAAATTAATACAAAATGCTACCACAACAGATTCACTTTTGCACATAGCTTGTGGGAATGGCTGCTCTGAATGACAGACAGCTGATTGTCAGACTCTGTGGGCTCAGAAAGTTAAGGCCTGTGGTCTGAGGGAAACTCTTCTCTCCTTTTCCCTAACACCAGGTGTTTCAGTAACCAGTCTCTGCTCTGGTTTATTTTTTGGTTTCTGTGTGATGTCTGTATGAGTGGTCAGTATTTTCAGTTGTCCCAAAGACATGCAGGTAGGTCTTTACCCAAGTACCGCGCACTACAGAATATCTCTGGTGCCATTGGATGCTGTGCTGTGACCTGAAGGTCAGGACCTGTAACTTGAACTGCCTTCAATATTCTCTTAGGGGCATAAATTATCCCACTTGAGTCACTGTAGATGTTTAAAGGAAGACTGAAGTGTTACAGCTGAATTTGAGCCAAACTGATTTTTTTTTTTTAAACTCTGAGATTTATTGTTTTTTCTGCTTTGTGTTTTTCTGAGTAGCTCTTCCTTCCTAGAGTTTATAGTGTGGATTTTGTGTCAAATCCTGGCAAAGAAGATTTTGCAAAGTGAAACTTACTTTTTATCATTCAGGCTTCTTTAAAGAAAAGTGATGTTATTACTGAGCCAAATCACACAGAGAGGAAGTATTTTTTCCACTAGGAAAACTTCTGATTTAGGTAAGCTTATGTGTGTGTGTGTCCCTGTTTAAAAGGCGAGTACATGTGTGTGGGTCTCGTGCATTACTCATGCACTAATATAATTTTTTTCCCTTTGCCCTTCTGATTGAATGCTGGAGGCTTAGCATTTTTCACAACTTTGAGGCAAGTTTGAATCTTTCTCTGGTCTCTAAAAAGCAGACCGTGGGTTATAGGAAGCATCTTATCTCCTTAGGAACAGAATCATGTCAACTAATCCCCATTTGAAATATCAGACCTTAAGTTTTTGTTAGCTTTTTTCTAAGACTGACACTTTGGAGTAGAAATAAGTGACAAATCTGCCTGCCAAGTCTCCAGCAGCTGTCTGCTGCAGAATACAAGTCTCTCAGATACTTCTCAGCAGTTCTGCTGTAAGAGGTGACCCTTCTGCTGGAGCATCCTCCTGACACTTCCCTTAGCTCAGTTCACAATCAATAGTTTCAAGTACATCAGAAGCAAGTTTAGACACTGCCCTGAGGAATTTCCATAAAATGGAAGAGAACCATTTGTGTGTTGTGGCGCCTAAAATCACTGAGTCCGAGTTGTGAAGTTAAGGTCTCAGTGACACTGAAGAGTATTGGGAGTTTCTGCCCACAATTAAAGGTAGAGAGTGTATCTGAACTTTTAATTTCAAAAACTATGGCCATGAGTCAGCCAGCATCAGAAGAAAACCAACTTGGAGGCTTCTAACAAGAACTATTATTATTGTGGCTTTATTAATTTTATAGTTACACTGACTGAACGTGATGTACTGTACAAAATAAAGCTAGTCTTAGGCTACCAGGTGTACCATGGCATTCATTTGAGACATACCAACAAAAGTTTGCATGTGAAAAGTCTTAAAGTGATACTAAAGCAATGTTACCCACCTAATTGAGTCCCTTAGAAATTTAATGTTTTCCTGTTTTACATCTGGTTTCCATGCTGAGTACAATAAAATAAGCACTGTCTTAATTATTCTGGGTCTCTGTTTGTAGGCTGATGTGGGAAAAGAAAGGACTTTTAAGGGTGAACATTGTGCCTGAATTTATGAATGTGTGTAAGTCAGAGCAGGCTTTCTGGATTCAGGCCTGAGATCTGGCACCTTGCAAAGCTCATGGTGGTGGTGGTGGAAGCTTCCACGTGCTGTCCATGCCAGAGAAGAGACCTGTCTGCTTCCTTCTGCCTAAGTGCAATTGCTTTTGCACAGCTGCTCACGAGCACAGGCTCTTCTGCATCAGCTGCTGCTCCGCCCTTTCACACTAATTTGCTCAGCCTTTCAACAGCCCCCTGCCACACAACAACAGATTACTCACCCAGCACAGCCCCTCCTGAGCCCAGGTGGAAAAGGCAGTGTTTTAACCCTGCGGTGTCACTGCTTTAGCCAATGGTCACCACCACCCACCAGCATGCCTGCACACCACGCACAAAGCTGAGAGCATCAGCATCACAGTAACGATTTTCTAACACACCCCAAAAAGGGGAAGTTTTTAGTACATAGTACTCATAGTGCTCATAGTACAAAAGAGCATAAGACAACAGATTATGGAAGTATTTTGACCCAGTGCTTTTACAGATATGGTAATATTCATGTACCTATTTTCTAGAAGGCATGAGGCACCTTGGCACACGCTTTCCTATGATGAGAGGACAGGAGCAGAACAGACTGAGATGATGCAGCTGCATGTGCCCCTGCTACCAGTGAAGTTCTGTCTGCTCATCCTAAACTGGAGTCTATTCCTGAAAATAGTTGTGTTTCTCTATTTGTGCTTCTCTATTTGTGCCTTGTAGTTGTCAGAGTGCTTCAACTACTTGCCCAGTCCTTTGGGCAATTGCAGAAGGTATTTTAATAATGAGCTTTGGTGCATACCTTGTTGTATGTTTCAGGTTTCTGCATGCCAGTGTCTGCCAAACATTAGTTCCCCAGCTGCCAGAGTGGGGTGCTTCCCTGTGTCAACTTGGTTCATTCAGCTCTGTGCTGCATTTGTCAAGGTCTCTTAATAGGCAGGAAAGCTGAGGTCTCCCTTTTGTACTTCATCTTTGTAGCCTTGCTGCAATAAGGAAAAAGCCCAAAGATCCCTCACCCTAAGGGGACTGACCCAGCAAAAAAAAAAGGACTAGTGCAGAAAATAAGCTACCATCCTATCAAACCAGTGATGACCAGTGCACATTTTCTGGCTGATGCAGACTTTGTCATGTAACATGGCAGTTTCAGGGAGATAGTGCCTTCAATAGAGAATAAGTCTGGCTTCTTTTTTAAATATCAGCTGATTTACTGAAGATGTGAGCTTTCCAAACAGCCACACTACATCCTGAGGTATCTGCTTCATTTTGTCTGCTGGATAAGCCACCATGCCCTTAGGGATTCAAATGTCATCAAAATAACTCCGTGGCAGGTGTTTCCACTCACAATAGGCAGTATTGTGAGGGAAAAGAAGATTTCCTCAGCAAATTTCAAATTACTCGCTCCAATGAGAACCATAAAATTACTAGTTTGGCTAGCCAGTGTTTTAAAACATAGGCACTTAAATCTCCAGCTGAGGCACTTACATCTGCAACTGAGTATTTAAAGAAATACAACCTCATTGGTGAGAAGTGTAGGGTGCTCTTCTCTCCTGTTAAGGTCAGGTCATGGAGACCTGTGGATGCTTGAAATGTTCACAAAGCAAGCCACTGTTGATGAGGCACCTCTATCCAGTGTGATAGTAGGTAACTCATTGTAGGCAACTCTCAGTAGCAATCACAGTCCACAGACAACCAACAGAAAGCTACCAGTGCAAATTAGGAAATGGTGATTGTATGGATGGTTAGCAGGACTGGGGAGGTGGTCACTCCCCTGAACTCAGGGCTGGTGAGGCCGCGCCTCAAGCGCTGTGTTCATTTCTGGGCCCCTCACTTTAAAATGTCCATTGAGGTGCTGGAGCATGTCCAGAGAAAGGCAAGAAGGCTCATGAAAGGTGTAGAGAGCACATCTTATGTTTTATGAGCAGCAGCTGAGGGAGCTTGGGTTGTCTTGTCTGGAGGAGCTTCAGGAGGCACCTCATCCTTCTCTACAGCTCCCTGAAAGGAGGCTGTAGTGAGGTGGGTGCTGCTCTCTTCAGCGGTGCCTGCAGCGAGAGGACCAGAGGAAATGGCTCTAAGCTGAGACACAGGAGATTCAGATTAGATATTAGAAAAATACTTTCCATTGTTAGGGTAGTCAGGCACTGGAATAGGTTGGCTAGGGAGGTGATGGAGCCACCATCCCTGGAGGTGCTCAACAGGCATCTGGTGGTACTGGGTGATGGTTTAGGAGTTACCATGGTAGTGCTGGGTGGATGGTTGGACTTGATGATCTTAAAGGTGTCTTCCAACCTTGATGATTTAAAAACTCTCTGGTATGCCCCATTGTTACTCATATTTCAGCAATGTTTGTAGGAGTGTTTGTGTCACAAAGCACATCTCTTTCTAAAGTGTCCTTTGCACTTACAATAGACAAATTAAGTGGGATCAGCTGCTTGGGAGAGCGGGTGCCAGCCTACAAAAGAATTTGCCTTTGCCGTGCCGTCTTAGTGATGAATTAACTTTCTTTTTTAAAAAAGTTTTCTAATAGCCTGCTGTGGACTACAGCACAAGGAAGGGATTTGGGTCATTCATGCTGAGGTTTTGCCTTAATTCCATAATTCTTTTTATTTTTTTTTCCTAATTAGAAACCTGCTCATGGCAGTGTTTTTTCTCTCAATCCACTTATATAACATCAGAAAGACTTAAGTAAGCTGAGCAGTTAAGGACATTTTTCTCATGGGCTGGTGAAAAACACCCTGGCAGCTGGAGCACAACCACTGGGTACCCACCTTTCCCTCGGCACCTGGTGGAGAATGGCTGGTGTGCAGGAATGTCTGCTAGGTTCTGCAAAGCCCCCACATCTGGGCTGAGCTAGGAACTGCTGGACTGTATCACCCTGGCTGTGAGGAGGAGGAGAGACCAGGTCTGCCTGGGAACCAGCAGAGGTGAGGCCATCCATGAAGCTGCTCCATCTGGGGTTTGGAGCTCCTCATGTTTCTTCCCTTCTTGTGTCTCTTTTTCAAGGACAGCTACTGAGCTGCCAGTTAATGAGAGAAATTGCTTAGGTTTAGTAAGTCTTAAGCTAGGGAAAAGCCTCTGAGGAGATACTGTCTCCATGCATTGGGTTACTCACCCTATTCAAACTCCTGGGCTCCCCTTAGGTTTTGGACACTTTGAGTGCCTGCTCTGTAGGCAGAGCCTGGTGGAAAGGCTTTCCTTTGTTTTCTGGCTGCAGGAGAGAAAAAAGGGGGAATAAATAGGGCTGGCACTTGCTCAGGTCATATCCAGATATCTCCCTGCACCCGGTGTGACTTCTTCAGCTATTTAAAGGAGAAATGCTGTCTAAGAAAGCGAAGATCTGTAGAGCAGTTTAAGTAAGCCCTCTGTAAATGAGTCGTCCAAACTATATAAGGCAAATGCAAAATATGCTGTAATTTTGGTTCATTACATGAAATATCCTTTATTACAGGTTTATCTCTTTGCCTTCGCTGACATGGTTCTGCATGCTTACATATTTCCCTGCTGGGAAAGTCTTCCTGGTATTCACCCTAACTTTCCTGCTGTACAGCTTAGGCACTGACAGACTCTACCTCATTCCTGCACTCATTTTAGAGAAGAATAGTGCACTCCCTGTAGCTGAAGCTCTCTGGAAAGCACTATCCTCTGCATTGTCATCTTGGGCTTTATTATCCTGGGAGCTGACAGTGCTCTCTCTCTCTCCTCTCAAGCTCACCCACCTTTCCAGCTTGGCTCAGTTGATGATGAAGGATAGCTGAAGGGTGGAGTGGCTGGTTTTTCACTCTTGTTTACTCCTCACTTTTTGGACGTTGCCATGAGTGATACTGGCAGCTGCCTTGCATTTCCTAACATACATTCCTGTGCTTTGGGGACATATCCTGACATCACTAAACTGAGTGCAAACTACACAGTCAGTACATGGCTGCTTCTTCCTGGGCTGGCTGTGGATAAGTAGCCTCTTCCCCATTTGTCACTCATCTCTCTGCCCTTGCAAAGCCAAAGCCAGGTTTCTGGCCTGTTCCCTTTTGGTAGCACAGGTGGAGCAGAATATTTTCCACTGGATATTTCTCTTAGATGGCACACTTTCCAAAAGCACAAAGCTGCAGTAACCATCTCATTATATCCATTCCTTTGCTTTCAGGGAGAATATCTGTGTCATTTCATTTGTGTATTTTCTTTCCAGCCTGGCTCACATACAGGCTGGAATAACTACTGCAAGCTAATTGATGGCACTGTAGAGAGATCTTCCAAAATTGAAGGCAGTCCCTAAGTGGTCCTAATTTTTGCTGAACTAGAAGCTGGAGCTTTTGAAAAACCTACCCCTGACAAAAGGAGAGCTATGTTGTATAGATACAGCTCTTTTTAATAGCTACACATATGGAGGTTGTGTCCAGCTTCAGCACAGCTGGTCCTTTCTGTCTCCAGTGTAGGCTCAAATAGAAAATGGAAAAATACCTTTGCTGAATCCTCCCTCTACTGGGGCACACTTATCTCTTCTACTTGTCCAATCACATATAGAGTGGCACAGTGTACACACAGCTCTTTCCTGGCAGTCTGCTCCGATCACACACTTTTCTATTATTGTGAGGCATTCAATACTGGCCCTGGAAGAGCTTTCATACTTTAACTTGTTTGACAAGTTTTGCTTGAATAAATTATTTCAGTCTTTCCGTGCTGTGACCTATTTCCTTAAAAGGTCATCTGCCCAACCAACCCTCAAAAACTCCTACATTTCCTGATACTAGGAGAAAAAAGAGCCTTGGTTTCAGTGTCCTTGCCTGAGAATGCAGCATGTACAACAAACAAGTGTAATTAGAAAGAAAACCATAGTGCAGAGCTTTGCTTGGATAGTAAAGAGAAAGGTCTGTGGAGAAAGGAATGGGCTGGTTTAAGTGCTCCTTTTCCTGGGATGCTCTACACCTTTCCAGGCATATGAGCTATCTTTTGCAAAGGCATTTCAGCACTGTTAGAATAGTTCTGTTTGGCTTTCAAAAATCAAGTGATTGACATGTTTTCCAACTTGCTGCAATGTGCATGAAAATGAGCTATAGCTCATTTAAATAAAAATATCCATTTAGATGAAAAGCCTCTGAGCAGCTTTCCTGGTTAGATTGGTTTCTAACCAGTGGTCTTGGCAGCTTGAACTTTGCAAGGGCAGTGAGAAAGGAGGCTCCCATCTTTCCTCACCTTTGCAAACACCAGGTGTATTGGTGATGTGCATTAAGCTCAGGAGGCAGTAGAGGCTCTGATAGGTGGGGAGAGAGCAGAGGCTCAAGTGCTCTTCATTACTTGAGCTCAGTGAGCAGCAGGAGATAGGAGCCACAAGCCTAAAGGAATTTGATGAAGATGCAGTGAGTTGTAGCTGAGACTTAGGTATAACAGTGGGCTAAAGGTCCCCCTCAGGAGAGATGGGAAAGTGTCCAGACAGGACTGTCTATGCTGCAGAACAGCTGAGGTAATCAGGGACGCTGCAGGTAAGGTGCAACATGGAGTTCTTGCTTATGTGATTGCCTTTATTCAAGTTTGATTCAAAGGGTTGTGAAACTCTGTCAAGAGGAGAGGATGAAGGGTCTGAGTTGAGAGGAGGGACCTAAACGTGGAATATTGTGCTACATGGAGTGTATGGTGTTATTAATGCATAGCAATTAAAAAGTGCAGCTTTGGGCAGAAGTTTTGATTCTCAGCACAGGACTAAGGTGTTTTGAGATGCTTGGCTGAACATAAGGTTTTTGCTTTGCAGGCCAAGAGTAAGAACAAGTTAGGTCCAAAGAAAAGGACAAAGAGCTAAGGCTGCAGCAGTTGTGCCTGTGCCCCCACCAGCCAGGGCAGCCCAGGGAGTGCAATGGCTCAGCTGTGTGAACTTACTAGAGAGGCACACAAAACTCTGTAAGGCCAGACTTTCCCCCAGAAGTTTTATCGTTTCCGTCTCTTTTTCTTTGCCATGAGATACAGCTGTAAAAAGAAGTAAGAAATCCCTGGTAGATTGTTTGCATTGGTTTTAATGGGAGAAGAATATCTTGACTGAGGTTTGAGAGATAGCAAAGGCAGACGTAGATTGATTGGGTAACTTCCTAGAGTATCAGAAAAATGTGACACAAAAGCTTTTTCCTGTATAAAAAGGTATTGTCAGCACCTTCTTTAGCATTAAAGCTCTAACAGAAGAACAAAAAGGTGCTCTGGTATTTTGGATGTCCTTGGCAAGTTATATGGGATTGCCACGTATTTTAAATGGGATCTCTTTTAAATAGAACAGAGTTACTGAGTCCTTTGTCTTGTAGCTCTCATCCTAGCCTGGCTGCCTTGTTTACCAGGGACCGAGCAGTGCCTTCAGGTATACAGAGCAGACATCGATTTTAATGTCACACTAACACACTGCACACAAACACCATGACAGTTCCTGGCAGCGGCAGCACCAGCCCTGGTGTCACATGGATATTTAACTCTTTCTCACACTGTGCCTTTGGCATGCAGGGCCTGCAGTGGATCTGCCCTTGTTAAAGTCTGTTGGGGGAATCTCTTTGGCTGGGGGAAATGTGAGGTTTAGCTCTCCAAGCTGCAAAGATTGCCTGAAATGGTGCTTTCAGCATAATCGATGCGGCTGTATGCCTTAAACCTGCAGGTAGCTCTAAATCTTTCCTTGCAGTGCAAATTAGTATCTGACTGGAGAATCAATTTTAAAGCTCTAAAAGACTTTTGGCAATAATTGAGCACAGAACTGGGTCCTCCCCTGCTGTTAGCTATGGTGCAGCATAGAAAAGCTGGGAAGAGTGAAGGTCATTTTTTCTTCGTTTGTTTGCGCAGAAGGGTAAGCCTCTATGGTTTGCTTCTAAGTGAAGCAAATCAAACCCTTTTCCTCTCCTAACTTTTAATGAGCTGTCAAAGCTTGACAGAAATCTAGAGGAAACAGCTGATCTTGGCAGGACTCTTGCATTGCACTACAATTTATAGTAAATCGGGGGCAACCGTGTTTGCCCAGGGTTTAGTTCTCACATGTCTCATTCCAGTGAGCAGTGCTGTCTGCCTGCTGAACCAGCAATGGAGGGGTTAGTCTCAGGACTGTGTCACTTTGTATGAATTCCCCTCAAAATAGCCAACCTGTCAATAGTGGACGCAATTTTAACTCTCACTTGCTTAGATGCCACTTTTATTGTAGGCTATTCTGAAGCCATTGGACATCAGGGAGTCTTGGTGACTACCGTGTAGGCAAGTTTCAGCTCATGAGTTATGCACCCCAGCATGGGTCTCCTAAGCCTTGCCCTTAATGTCTGAGAGAGAGAGGCTTCTTAATCTTCTAATTACCTGCCATGTTTAGAGAAAGTCTTTGTTTCCATGTCACTTGTAGCAGAGGGTGCAGACATTTGTTCCTCTATTCTAAGAGAACATTTTTCTCTCAGATATGCTGATAGCAGGGGAGCCAGGAAATGCTGCAGTCACACTGCAGGATGTTTTAAAGCTTCTGTACTGAGCCCAAGCATTAAAACCCTATTCCCTTCAACATGGGAAGTGCTCAGGTTTGGGTTTTTTAAAGCCACCAGCTGTTCATCAGCTCATGACCTGGACAAGGTGCAATGTATGAGACAATGCTGGCTGTTGGATATCAAATAGTGTCAGTGGCAGAGTCCAGGAATATTCTTTGACTAACATCACTGGGGAGCGTTTCACACAAGACCTGTAAGTTCCAGCTCAGTCAGCTGGGTGCAGAAATTAGTTAACATGATTTTATATAGATATATTAGACAAACAATCTGTTCAGGTGACTAGGACAGCACCTTCTGATCACTAAACCTGCAGACATTCTTGTCACTGGGGTTTTCCATGTCTCAAAGGGCACAATCTTACAGAAAATAATTCCTTCCAGAAGCTTAGCTTGCTCACCTGCCACAGGGCTCAAGGGAGCAAAGGCCTCCAGGCTGATCTCCAGTAAGTGGAGGCTGACAGTCTTGGCAACCCTTTGCTAAGTAGACAAAATGAATGAATGGGGAACCTCTGCTGATTAAATGCATTAAATAATGATGCTTCCTTGGAAGAATGTGTAAATCAATGCTTGTCTTTCAATTTGCCCAAGCACTTTCCATACAAACCTTCTGTAGCCTCACCAACAGCCCAATGACACATCTCAGTGGTGCCTGTGGCATCTCTCCATCTCTGATGCTGTGTGGGGACACTGCATAGTGTGTCCTCTGCAGAAGGGTGAATGAGGCACAGCCCAGGCTGCCCTCAAGCAGTTCATGCTTTGGTTACCTTTGAATGTCAGCTTACATTCCTGCCTGGATCACCAGGAAAGGAGGTGGCCACGGCTTTTCTTGACAGAGGGCAAGGTTGTGGGAAGCCCACGGCAGCAGATGTCCCGTTGCCTCCATGTTGGTCTTTCGGCCAAACTGTCCCTTTGCAGGGTGGACACAGTCTGGCAACTGGCCAGCAGCCAGCTCTGCCTGGGATTTTTGCCTTGCCTGAGAAACCACAGCTCCCTCCTGTCCGGGCCAGGTGTGATGTTATGTTAATGTGGTACTCTTCCTCAGGTCACATATGAGCAGCTGTAGAGAATGGATTTCTTTTTGGCTTAATCCTACCATTACTTTACCTTTTCAGTTAGAAATCCCTCTGCAAGTCTTATCTCTAGTTCTGCTCTTTAACCTTAAGGGTTGATAAGACTAAAGCAATTCCTGAACTGTGGGCACTCCAGGAGAACCTTGGGCACCAGAGCACAGCAGCATTGCTCAGTAGGGAGATTCTTACCAGGAAACAAAATTAAGAGCTTTAATTCCCCTCTGAAAGGCAGAGGGAATGTGCATTTACCTATTCTTCAGCATCCTATTTGGCTTTTAGTTCAGCCAGCCCCTGGACTGCAATTGCCAGCACTCTGGGCATCGCAATCGACTTGGACGACTGCCCTGGAATGTAATGAGACTGCAGTGTATTGAGAATAATAATTCACATCATACTCCTCAGCTGCACTGCATTGTCCTTTTATATTAGAGGGTAGGGACTCTGGTTTATGTAGCTTCCTCTGAAGAGTCATATTTGGACTGACTGAGTTGGATTTGAAAAAAAATAAAAGAGCATAGTTTTTAAACATACGTGGAAAATCACCTCTTTCTTCCTGTTTTAATCAATGGGCTGTCCACAAATTCATCTGCAGCTTCTCATGTTGGCATTTAGTTGATTAAAGATTTGTGTCTGAATCAAACCCTAAGGGGCAGATTATCAGTTGGAGTTAATGAACATAGTGCTATTGACTTCAGCAAAGCCATCAGTCCTTTATAGCTGCTAATGAATTAACTTTGAATAACTCCATACACCTAAGGTCTGAATCTTGACCACTGTCCTGTAGACAGAGCAAGCTTTGTCCATTTCGGGGGAGGTTAGGTACACAACACTGTTACATCTTGAGGCCGATTTAACTGAGCCTTTGTCCGAAATTCCGTGTTCAGAGTTAACAGAGCTGAATTCATTGACTATTTTTTCACTCCAAGTTGTTTTGTTTCACTGTTCTGTTTTGTTACAGTCTTCCTGGAACTGCATATTTGGAGAGATGTAGGGAAACCAGCCCAGGCTGTACAGTGCCTGGTGTAAAGGGGCTCTTTCCTCCTGAATGATCTTCTTGCTTTTACCTGAACATAGAGTCATTCATGAGAAGCTAACAGAGCAGTTAATGCCACCCTCTACTGAAGTGCCCTTGATTTAGTTAGTCATTTGCTTGTCATAGTGTTTATATTCAGGAGTCACTGGGGGAGTTTCTTGTTTGCTGTAGCTGCTTCCACATCTGGATATGACTTTCACAACCCCAACTGGCAGCACCAGAGCCTGTCCCCTGAACTCCCTCTAGTTCTTGGAGTCTCTTGGGTGTTTCCTTCCTCAGCACATGCAGGGCCCAAAAACACTGCTGTGACCACATGGCTGTGCCATGGGGTCCTGTGCTTCCCCTCTGCTTTGGGAAAGGCTGCACTCTTACATGCAGCCCTGATGGCAGTTCCATGTCTGATTAACACATGCCCTTCTCCATGTAAAGCCAGTCCAGCAATGTGGTATCTACCAGGAAGGCACAGCAAACTCCTCATGGCTACTGTGTATGGGGTTGCTAACAATACTGAACAGAAGGCTTGGGGTGTTGCTAATCACCATCAAATGACCTTTTAATCTCATTTCCATGAATGTATATTGGGTTAATTTTTCAGCTGGCAGTCCAGGGCTCTGGGTGAGCACATTACATCTCCAACAGTGCTTTGAGGGCAGCTCCTTCCTTCCCTTCACCACATTGTCAGGGGGTTAATCGTAGTGAAAGTCTATGGCGATAGACATTTGACATTCCAGATTTCATGGGTCTGTTCAAGCAGAGGTGGTTTGGGAAGCGGAGAGCCTCTGCAAATTCAAGCCTCTCTCTGAAGATATGTCTGAGAGATAATGATGTTCAATAGCATAATAGCTAATAACAGCTTGAGGCATCTGGACTGATAAGAAGCAGCCCAGTTATAGAAGCAGAGGAAGCATTGCCTGTATAATCACTTGAAACAGGTGGAGGAATGGGCCAGTTGACATCAGTGTGTCTTTTGTCTCTGTGAATGCAACATGATCGGGAGATGCTAAAGCTCCAGTTTTGTCTCCTGGGTATTTTTTTACACCTGACTTAAGATACAGGGAGTAATGGGCTCTGTTGGCAGCACTAACCCCTGAGGGGATGAGTGCTCAGGGTCTGGATGTTTAAGCAATTAGAGGATTGTGCATGTGGAAGCAAGAGAGCTCCTCATCAGGAGAAGTCATCCTTGTTTCCAGGTCAAGCATTTCTTTGGCAGCTCTTTCAGTATCTCCTAGTTTCTGTCTTCTGATCTCTAAATCTCCTTGTCTTTTACACCAAATCTTCAGCTTGTTGCAGGGGAAGTGGCTGTCATCTGTGATGGTATGTGGAAGAGTATTTCATGGCTGAACTATACTGCCACTCTGCAGTGGCATTACTTGATCATCAAACATTACTTGATCATCAGTGCCCATTTTCTGCAGTTTGTTTCAATGAGAAGGGAAAAGTACACTGCTGCCTTAGCTCTAAGCAGTATCTTCAGTTCTCCTTAAATTTACTGTTAACTGCACCTTATGTTACATGTAGAAATAATTAGATGAGTGAATTTAGGCTAGTTTAAGGCACTAATAGCATACCTTTACCTCCTCAGATGTACCCAGATTCAGGGATATAGGAGAAAAATAAAAGGAAGTCTAGCAAGTCTTGACAAGTCGTTGTGGATTAGCTTTTTTATAATTTTTTTAAAGGACAAGCTGAGACTGTCTTTTTAGTGCTGGATTTAAAGCATAAGCTATGAGGGTCTCCTCTGTACCATTCCCTGCAGAGAATTAATGAGGATATCCCAGTGCTTTAATACCTAGTTTTGTTCTTATTTGTCAAATCTTTATAAATTTATAAAGAATAAATGTCTTGCAGTGAAACTGTACTATGAAAATAGCAATTTTAAGGAGGGCATAAGTAACAGCAAGCCCATCATTTTCACCAGGCAGCATTTCACTATGCTGAAACTGAGGTCTCAGATAACTGCATTTAGATTAATTTGTAATGTCATTCTTTCTGGTAGGTAGGGCCTTGAAAGGCCAGAAATGGATACAAGAGGGGTGACCCAAACATTGTGCTCAGTATTTATATTTATACCCTTATGTCACTGCAAAATCCTGGCCTTTTTGAAGTCACTGGCAAGACTTCCACTGATTTCAAAAGATTTTTTTTTCCTTGAGGAGCATGTTGTCTTTCGCTCTAAGTTCCCAGCAGAAAAACCCGTCAGAAACAAGTTTATCCCAGCTTTGAGGCCCAGCTAAAAAGCAGGATATCTTGTAAGTAGCATCCTACAGGGACAGCCTTCAGGTGTCTGTCCTGCTGTGTTTGCAGGCTGAGCTGGTGGGCAGCAACACATTGTCTGGGTAACACATTCCTTCAGCAGCAGGCTAGCCCCAACAGCATTTGGGTCCCAGAGCAAAAAGCCATCACTGTGATCCCTGGGGACTCCTCAGACAGCTCCACACCCAGCATGAAGCTCAGAGTGGGGCAACACCCCTGACTGACAAATAAGGTTACTCTGGTGGCTGCACATGCTGTGATGCTCTTGCCTTTACACGTGTCAAGCACACATCTCTTTCTGCTGGGACAGTGTTGACTCAAGAGGGCTGTTCACTCCATCCTCCTCCTTCACTGCAATCTCCTGGAGAGCAGCTGGCAGGCCCCCAGCTGATTTCCTCTCTTAATATTAATTTCTTAGAACATGTTTATAAACCATTAGGTATAGAGATGCTACTTCGAGTGCATTGTTTCTGCCAAAGTGCGTGTGTGTCTCCAGCTAAAAAGTACATGGCTAAGCAAACTGGGAACAATACTCATGGATTAGCCATGCACCCCCTGTACCTTCCCCAGCAGACATGCCTGAATTAATTTTTTTTCAGTCATTTAATTTCAAAGAATCCTTCAGATTACACTGGCCTCCTTCCTGTTTGGATAAAGCTTCTACAGAGCAGTGAAGGAAGCTGTGTTAAGAGGATATAAATAGACAGCCTTTCTGAATGAGAGTATCTGTCATCTTTAAAGAAACAGCAGTGAGAAACAGTCCAGGTATATGTGCGACAGATGTCCTGTAATAGCACAGGAGCCACCTATCAGCACTGCCTGTCCACTATTCTATCTGAAGTGCCTTCAAAACCAGACAAAATGTTTTACTGTGATAGAGGAACTCAGAGCAAAATTAGAAGTCTCTTATGATTTTAACTTTATAGAGTTAAATAGTATAAATAGAGCTCAGACCTTTTCTCATTATCACCAAATCAGACTCTTCACTCCTTCCTGGTGGCTTAGGTTGTTTTACTATCAGCATGATTTTCCTAAACCTTTCCACAGGTTTCTAGGTCTGGTCCAAAGAGGATTTTAATGGCTCTAATGCCAAGGTATGCAGGACTTAGAAGTCCTGTTACTTCTAGTTTGTGGGTTTCTTAGTGGAAGAATGCAAATGCTACCAAACCAGTCAGTCCAGGAAAATGTTGAACAGCTAGCAGGTGTTTAAGAGCTCTTCTTTCTAGCCATGGGTAAATGAGTTACACAAACAAGATATCAAGAACTGCTAAAATTTTCTACAGGTGCAATCTGGTGGGGCTTCAATATTCCCTCCAATCCTGGAAACAAGAGCTGTGCTTCTCCAGCAGCATTTTGAGGCAGTGTTTTAACTTCATTAATACTGTCACTTTTTACATGCACATTCCAAGTGCTTTTATGCTGAGCTTCTTCCTACCTATTGTGACCCAGAGACACTGGCTGCAATAAACACCTTGATTGCTGGTTTTTAAACATTTGGCATTTAAAATTGTGAAGTGATTGACGCCAAAGCTCTCCAAGGTTACAGAGGTTCTGCTCACTCGTCACTTGTTATCTTTTTGTTCACATAACATCAATATCTGAGAGCAGCTGTGGGAGGTCAGTGTCATCCAAACGTGGTATTTTGGCCCTTGATTTGGCTGTTGAAAGGGCAAATATTACTGTGATTTAATGTTTTATGCATATGCTCTTGCAGGCAAAAGTGGTAATAAATCAGCATTGATAAGAAGAGATTAACTTCATGGTTCAGTGGAAAGTGTGTCCGATGGGGATATAAAGTAATAATCTGAGCTATTCCTCTTTTGTTTTCCATTGAGTTACTTTGTGTCAGTACTGCTTATCTGAAATACTTGAAACATCACCAGAAATGCCATCATCTTCATGAAAACACATATAAACTATTTACCTCTGTTTTCTGATTTTTATGCCTCTAGGATTTTTTGCAACTAGCTAAGTGATTCAGGAACTTGTAATTAGGATGTGGTAAAATACCATATGTAACAGCAAAGCCACTTTGAACACTTTAAATACTGTCAAATCATTCTTTGTATTCTGTGAATGGGTGACATGGGCTCTATAACACTGTAGGAAACTTCAGTCCTACCCTTCTTTCTATAGAAATGACTAGGTGAAAATTAAGTAAAAGCTTTCAAAGACAAATCAACAAGGGGAAAAAAAAACCCCACTGATATTTTTGTACAGATCAAAAGTTTTGTTGGTTTCCTATTGTGAACCTCAGTAGTGTTCTCATTTAGTATGTGGCAGGTTGCTCCTTTCAGACTGTTAACTCCTGACATGCAGAGTTAGAAAACAGGTTTTATGTTGCTGGACTGACTCCACAAATGTCTACTACATCAAACTCAGGCTCTGTCTAGCCCTGCTCAGCTGTGATTCAGCTTCTCCTCTGTGTTGTCAGCAGAGTCAGGCTACAATGCATTTGGTTAATGAGCATGTATGTGTGCCAATTGCAACAGTGGGGCTCAGCCTGGCCCTTCCTTTTGTTCTGGTTTGTTTCTATCGCTGGGAAGGCAGAAGGGGGGGGAAAAAAAAAAAAAAAAAGGGGCAAACTAAACCTGGAAGAAATTTTCCCAAATTTTCACCTCCCTTTTGGACTAAATGGAAAATGAGGACAGTGTTCACAACAATAAATACTTTCTAAAGTGAAAGGTAGCTTAAAACAGCAACTCAGATTTTGGCCTGTAAGCTCCAAGGCCTGAGAAAACAAAATTTATTGACTTGATCTGAACAATGCTTGAGGTTCCAAACAAGAAACCAGTGTTGCTGGTACCAGATGAAATCTCCTCCTTGTAAAATGGTCATCTCCATAGGGTAGGAGTGAGAGCTGTTGTTTGCAGCATCTGGTTTCTGTGGTTCTAGTATAGCAAAATCACGTGCAGCTCTGCAACAAGTAGTGGTGGATGACCCCTGTGTTAGCTCCTAATGGGGAAATGAAACTGTTCATATGGTTCCCTAGTAACTGGCTTTTCTGTGCATGTTACCAACATTTCTTGTTTTCCCTTGGCCTGTAGAAGCCCCAGGTTTGATTCTTGGAGAAGTAAATATTGTTTGAGGTAATTTGTTGCTAATGCAGGGCTTGCCCAGGTACTAGTTTGATGCTTCTGCTTCTGCAAACTTTAGCACTGACAATAACAGCGTTTGTGTGCACTTATTATACTATAGATCGTGGAGTCATTTAGCTTGCAAAAGACCCTTAAGATCATAGAGGCTAACTGTAAACCTAGTACTTCCAAGTCCACTAGTAAACAAGGAAGATGTTAGAATTAAGGTCTGAACTGAACTGGCCTGACTGGAATATGGCTGAAATGAGTTTGATGGTAGTCATTGAAGTCCGTTGAATACTAATACTCAGGGTTTTTTCCACAGAAATCTTCCTTTTTTTCTTTCCTGCAATTTTGGGTTACTTGATCATTTAAACACTTCCACTGGATGGTGAGGGAGGTCAGTGAATCTCCTCAAGTCTGCAGAAGGCTGGCAATTAGTCAAACCTGGATAACTCAGTCTTTGATTCACCAACAGAGTCAATATTTCTAAGACAGTTTCAGGCTTCCCAGCATCTTGGTGGTAATACGACTCGGCCTGCACTAGAAGAACCATAAGTGTTCCAGGAGTTTCACTGGCATATGCTGCAAGTTTAAAATGCATTTGCTGCTTCTGTGGCAAAAGAGGAAACTATGGAGCAGGCCTTAGTGCAGTCAGCAACAGAAGGGACTTTTGCAGGAGAGCAGGTGTTTTTAGTGTTTCTGTAACCTTGCAGGCAGAAGTTAAAAAGAGAATGCAGATGTGACTCCATTGTGCTGGGCTGTATCTTTTATTTAGACATTTTAGACTTGAACCAATATGTCCATTTAGATTCTAATGTAAGCCCAGTAACATTGGAAAAGACAGTAAAGACTAAAAGGTTAGCTCTGCAAAAACCACCATTTGTAGGATAATAATTGTCTGTAAGTGCCTTCAGAATGAGTATATTGTAATGACCATTATTTCATGGTTGAGCTGAATAAGGCAGCTACGCTGCTATACTTTAAAAGTTTTATTTTACTCACCAGGAAAAGTAAGATGAAAAATCTTAATGTAAACCTGAATTTAGCATGGACTCTATGGCAGCTACTGTTGGACTATCCTCAAGCTCAGAGCAGGGTCAGTTAGAGCAGGTTTCTCAAGGCCATGTCCAGTTGGGTTTTGAGTACCAGCAATGATGGAGAGGTCACAACCTCTCTGGGGAACCTGTGCCAGGTTTGACAACTCTCACAGGAAGAGGGAAAAAATATGTCTCATTTCATGGTTGAATGTGATTTTATGTACTTTCATTTGTGTCCATTGCTTCTTGTCCAGTCACTGGATAGCACTCAGAAGAGTTGGACTCCATCTTCTCCATCTCTTGCCCCCATATCAGATATTTTTTATACACTGATGTGCTTGTCCCTCAGCTGTCTCTTTTTGAGGCTGTAAAGTCCTAACTCACAGTTTCTCCTTGTATGACAGACAGTCCAATCCCTTCATCATCTTCTGGCCCATCCCATGCTGGTTTCACTCCAGTAAATCCATATGTTCCTTGTATGTGGAGCCCAGGGCTGGACTCAGCACTCTGTATGTGTCTCACCAGTGCTAGAGGAAGGATCACTGCTGGCAATGCTCCTTGTAATTTCTCTTGAAGAATCTGGTGGGCGTCCTTGTTGCAAGGGCACAATGATTACTTATGATCAGCTTGGTGTACACCAGGATCCCCACATCCTTTGCTGTACAGCTGCTCTACAAACACTTGGTCCCCACCAGGTACTGATGTGTAGGGCTGTTTCTCCCCAGATGCAGGAGGAGTCTGCACTGTGCCTTGTTGAACTGCATGAGGTTTTCTTCAGCCCATTTCTCCTGCCTGTTGAGGTCCCCCTGGATGGCAGCACAACCCTCCTGAGTATCAGCCACTCCTCTCAGTTTTGTGTCATCAGCAAATTTGCTGAGGGTAGACTCCACCCTGTCATCAAAATCATTGTGTAAAATGTTTAACAGTACTGAGTTCAGCACCCTGTCCTGTGAATGGCCTCCAGCTGGGCTTCTGTCACAACTGGATTTTGTGATCATGACTCTGAGCCTGGCAGTTCAGGCAAATTTCAATCAACTGCCTAACTTGTACTTCTTCAGCTTGTCTCTGAGGGTGTTGTGGGAAACAGTACTGAAAGCCTACTACAGTCCTTGGAACAAATAAACAACATGGTCTGCACTCCCCTCACGTGTCATCTCTTCATAATTGAGTTGGTCAGGCATGCTTGTCCCTTCAGAAATCCTTGCTGACTACTCCATTATCTTGTTCTTGTATTTAGAAAATTCTTCATCGCTTTCCCAGGGGTCAGAGTGAGGGATATGAGCTTGTACTTCCTCAGATCCTCTTTCTTGCCCCCTTCTGTCTTTTCTGTCTGTTCTGTCAGACAGAAATGACATTTTCTTTCTTCCCATCCTTAGGAACCTCCTCCAAGGAACATAACCTTCCAAATATCACCAAGAGTGGCCCCACTGCTAGCACATTCAGCACTTGTGGGTGCATCCCATCAGAGCCCATGGAATTAACCTAGGTCCAATTTGTTTAAATAGCCCCTAACTTGATCCTGTTCCACCACAGCTAAATCTTCCTTGCTCCCGTTTTCCAGTTCTCAGGGTCTTGGATTATTTAAGTGTGGTCTAACCTGTAAAGAGTGAGACAAAACACACTCTGTTCCTCAGGGTTGTGTATTCTTTGTCACCAGGTTCTCTCTCCCTTCCTAAAACTTGTTGCCAAGTAATATTCCTCTTGTATGTTTATTTTTTTAAGAAAACATGTAATCTCATGAATATCACTTGAGCAATTTAAATTGTCATCCAATTGTTGTGGAGCAGTACAGCAAAACACATGAATTATCCCTTTGCTGAATAGCATTGCTCGTATGCCCAAAGTTAAGCAATTATTTAAAAGTTTTGGGAAATGGACCTTTAATTTCTATCAATGTGGAAGGCTTCAAACACAGTCTGCTGCTATTTAAATATTCTCTGAGACATCTACAGATTAAAAATTTGTACATGTTCTAAAGATCAATGTAAAGAATTGCGGCTGACAAAGGAAAATTATAGAAAATACTGGAGATTTTAAGGTGGATCAGGAGCTGGATCAGACTGATGTTCTCATGCTTGGCATGTGTTTTGCAGAGCTGGATGTGTGTTTGGATGCATTTGGAATAGGGCTGTATACAGCCTGAAACATTGATTTTAAAACAGAGAATACTTAAAATATGCAGAAAAACTTAAACTTGTCTTGGCTCTGAGCATCTCTTTTTCACAAGTAAGGAGCTGTCTTTCCTATGAGCACTGACACTTTCAGCTATAGAAATTTGACTCTTGGTCTTATGAGGCCTCAGATGTTTTCCACAAAGCCTGGTAACACAAAGCACACTGCTGAGTGTCTTGCTGAGTCGGCCAGTTCAGCATCCTTTGAGATACTTTGCTGTGTGTCTTGGCCCATTCCTTCGTTAGCATCTCTGTTAGGATGCATGGATTATGACTGTAATGAAAACTTTGTACAGGGTGCAAAAGGAGTTTAGTTTGTTCCTGGAAAAATGACTGATCTGGAGTCAGAAGTCAGTGTTGTCAGCTTTGTGATACTGCTGATGTAATTTAATTTCTCAGGATGGAGCAATTGCATTTGTAAATTGTTTCCGGCAAAAGCTGTGTCTTTGCACCATCTCTTCCCCACTGGGAATCATGGTTTTGCCTAAGCTGCTACTTTGAGACTAATAATAGTCAATTATTGTAATGAGATCACAAGTCCCCATTCTGAGAAGCAGCAGAGTAGCTACCATGTGCCAACAGGGTAATCAGTGCTGGCTTTTGAGAATGGCTCTTCCCAAGAGATAATGGAGATGACAACCTGACCTCAAGTTGTTAAGGGCTCTCTTGTACAACTGAGAAATTAGTTTGATTTATATTAGCCCTGCCAGATTCCAGCCTCGCTTGTTTGTATCCTTCTTCCTGAAATTATCTTTCAAGGCTCAGTGGGACTTGGAGTAGCAAGGCTCTTTGCCACTTACCATCAGTCTGCTATCTTCTGTCTTCCTTCTGGAGCAGGGCCTGTGAGCTGACACAAGAGTGGCTGCACTGAGGTTGAACATGAACTGACATAAAAATGCAGGTTTTAAAATTTGGCAAGTGCCTTGAGGTTACTTGAGATGATGAATATGAGGAAAACACAAGCATTTTGCACTGTTCTTCTAGGGATACTTTTACTTGATTAACATATGCATTAATAAGTGCTATCAATAGCACCATCTACTGCCTTTGGGATAGCAGCACACAACATCTGTAATAGCAGAAGTAACTAGTAAAATGAGAGAAGAGCACCTGGAGAGGTTTTTTTCCTCATCTCCTGGCAGCAGTGATGCTAGCAAGGCACTGCATCCACCCGTGTTCTCAAGGCAGACAATCTGCTGGGAGTTGGCATGGCCAGTCTCTCATCAGTGCTCTGCAGGTCGGTTTCAAAGCTCTTGGGGCCTCTTTTCAGATGCATGTCGTGAAAGCATCTCATCTGATTTGGTAACAAGTACCAGGAATATTCTTCCTTCCAGCGCTTTGCTGAGTCCTCTCCATCTAACTTTGTTAGACCTTAAGCCAATTTGGGGGCCAGTATCACTTTCTCATGCTCCCTGCCAACCCACTGTGTCTGCCTCTCTGCAAAACCTTCACAACATTCCCTTTCTCCCATCCCCAAAGTACAAGCAGTGGATGCTCCTGGATACTAAACCAGATAAGGAGACATAGATCTCTGAGCATTTAACTTCTTCATCAACTAACCCAAACTATAATCATGAGCTGATACAAGCCCTTGTGCATTTTATTAACAATGCAATTTACATTTTTAAATAGAAGACTAAATGCACAGTCTGAATAGCTGTCTGAACTTTAGGGAATGAGGAGATCCTGTCCTTAGCACAGGTCAGATTAATGGCAGTCTGCATATTATGTAATCTTTAATTTCTTTTCCCCTCCCAGGATACCATGAGACTTTGGACCTCTTGGCTCTGCAGAGTCATAATCCCTTTTTTAGCCTACAAAAAGGGAGTTTTATCCCAAAGAGAGTGTTTTGAAAGTCCCTGGATATTCCAGCCTCATACCTGATTTTGGAAAGGAACTACCTTATTATACACTCCAGCTTTACTCTCTTGCTAAAAAGAATAAACTCTTCTTGTTCCTCTGTTTGGCTTTTTTTTTTTTTTTTCCCTTTTTTT
>VWYO01021352.1:86762-120674 GCA_013400275.1 Rhadina sibilatrix | reverse complement strand
CCCCCCCCCCCCCCCCCCTGTTTTTTTTTTTAAACTCGGCAACTGTGCTGCCGCGTTCCCTGCGTTAAAGTTGTTGGATGAGCTGTAAAAGTGTGTCCCTGTGGCGTATAAATAGCTTTTTTTCCGAGTGTCTGGGCGGCACTTTTTGGCGGCATCGTGCAGGGATGATTAAGTTGCTTTCCCAGTCTTGGGAATCAGCAGCAGTGGCATTAGTACTTGGACACGTTTTCCCTGGGTAAAGTCAGATCTTCCATCTATAAGGCAACATAACACTGAACTCTTTGTTTCAGAGCTGTTTTGAGAGGACGGCTTTATTTTGGTTTTGGTTAGACGTGTATTTTGGATAACCACATAATTTTTTGTTCCTAGTTAGCGCACCCTTTTCAGAGGCTGAAACAAGCTCAAAAATTTCCTCTTGTTTATGTGGACATGGCAAATGTCTGTCGGTTCTCATGCAGGTTTAAACAGTGAGTTTCCCCAAGTAAATCCAACTCAGTGACTGAGGTTTTCGAATGTTGAAACAGGCTGGAAACCTGTAACTGAGCAAGATTGTGAGGCTAATTGAAGGTCTTAATTGGAAAAGCTCTGTGAGCATCACAGCTGCTCAGAAACTGCTCAAAGGATTTTTGCTGTCTTCTGGATTTAACCTAGTCTACATGATTTTTCCCTTGTCATGCCTGGAAGAAGTATGGTTTATTATTCATTTAATTCTGAACGGGAACATGTCTTTTTAAAAGAGGTGTGGTATTTTAATGTTAGTCAAATTTTAGTTCAAACACTGGTGCACCTACTGTTCATTGTAAATATTTATAAGATTGTCACAATAACACAATGTTGCGGTTCTGTTTCACAAATAATAAAGCATACTTATGATGTTTATATAAGCAGCATCCTTTGTAAATATCACACGAGTGTTGTGTAGGACCTGGGACTGCAGAGCACACATATGTTTCAAATAATTGCTTAATGGGAAAAGCACAGCCAAGTGAGTGAACTGCCAGATCATTTTATATCTGAAAGGACAGTCATGCTTAATAGCAACATAGCAGATGTTTATGTTGCTTACAGACTACAGTAAAAATATTGTGTCTCAAGTGAAGAGATTTTAAAGGCTTGTTTAAAATAAAATAAAATATGTATGCTGTGAAAAATCTGTCTTAACGTGTCTTAAAGTGTCAAGACTTGGGCAAGAGACTGAATACTTTTTTGTGTTACTATATGGTATTCTCCATGTGTACAGTTTCTACTACCAGTTTGTTAATGAAACACAGTAGGAATAAGTTTATTTTCAAGTTGTTCTTAAGCACTATGCCAGTGGTGGGCTTCTTAAAGAGGTTGAACTTCGTGGTCGCACTGGCTCCCAGTTCCTGTAGTGTGATTGCAACTGTGGTGGGTGATGCTGCTGCTGTGCCTTGAACTGTCTTCCCAAATGTGCAGTCTTGTAAGCTGATCAAGATTTCTGCCTATTATCAGTCCCATAAATTAATCATGTATTATTTTATTCCTCTGGGTTTTATTAACTATCCTTGCGTGATTTCTCTGTCGCTGCAACTCAAAACTTGTGAGAATGTTGTGCCTCCAGAGGAACCTATGGGATTAAGGGTTTATTGTGCAGTGGGTTTTCCACTCCCCTTGTTATGTGTGATTAGATTACATAGTCCCTTTCTAACTTTAAAACCTCAGTAATTAAATTTCAGACATAGCAGGTACTAACCGTAACAGAAAATCTTCCATAAGGATTCATCTCACCTGACAGTGGCCAAATTGAATCCCTAGGAAACAGTATTTGGAAGAACAGTGCATTGAACCTTCTCCAGAGTACTGCCCTGACAGGCATCCTGAAGACAAGCTGAGCTACTGGTGGTGTATTGAGATTGTTTGTGTTTGTCCAGTTGCTTTTGTAACCCATGACATTTTTGTGAGTTAACAACAGCAGTCTCCTGCTTACTTACTCCCAGTTACTTGTTATTCTAGTAATAAGCTTGTCTGTAAAAGTCTTTCTCCCTTACCTACAGACTACCCACATTCTTGTTTCTCTGTTCATTTTTACTTTCCTACTTCACAGAGGTTTGGTTGTTTGTTTTTTTTTTCCCGTGGATTAAAACTAAGTGGGGCCAAACCCTTATGCTGGAGCATAAAAGCCAGTTTTGATGGATGTGCTGATTTTGTGATCACACAACCTTCTGAAGCAAATGTGACTAATGCAAGGGTTTGGTTTTTTGTTTTTTTTTTTCCCTCTGCTCCTTTAAGCAAAGCAAGTCGGCTGTGAGATTGAAGGAGGACATGAAAAAGATAGCTGTGCTTCCACTGAACAAGCAGAAGGACACGACCTGTCCAAAGGTGTTTGGTGTGAGTCTTCTGGAGCTGCAGCAGCAGGGACTGAGCAAAAATGGAATCCCGATAGTTGTGTGGAATATAGTGGAGTACCTCACTGAGCATGGTAAGCTTAGTGGAGTCACTTCTCCTTAGTAGCACTCTATGTAAGACTCTTCAAAGGGAAGAATGTGGGGTTTTTTTTGTGGCATGAACCACAGGCAAAGAATGTTACTGTATGTGGTTTGTTTCTTTTTTTTTCCTGCCTTGATGCTGAACTTATTTTTACCTTGTTTATAAAGGTGAGCTACAGTGTTAGGTAGCAGCACACTCATAAACAAGCTGTTCAGTTCATTAATGGAATGTATTCCATTTGTCAAGGTTTGAGTCATATTCCAGTTGCAAAACATTTGTCTTTAACACTTTCTCTGTAGACATAGTCACAGGCATACACACACATACACACACATCCCATCAGAGAATATTACTGAAAAGGAATACAAGTTTTTACAGGTTTTCAGATATATTCCAGTTACTATTAACCCCCTCAAGGAATTAAGTTCAAATCTTAGCTTCTCTTTGCATTCACTTAATGGGACTTTAGTTCCTGTTGTTGAAATACATTTCCTTGCAGAAACCTAGAGCACCACTGGTGCACAGACGTTTTGTATGGCATTTGGTCAGCAATAGAAAAGGTTTGTGGTGGTAATTTCATCTTCTAAGGAGCTGCATCTGGTTTTACCCTAAGGTTTTCCTTTCAGCTACTCAGTAATGATAATCCAATTCTAGAGGTCTAGATTCTATGACTGTATCTTGATAGATCCTCAGAAGCTCATAGATGCAAATGTGGCTTGAAAATTAGCTTGGATTAAGGTACTGTGCAAATTTAAAACATGATCCTACCTTTTCACAGCAGCATCTTGCTTGATCTACTTCAATCTGCCTGAAAAGTGGCCTACTAGGACACTGGAAGAGAAAGAATGGAAAAAGCTTTCCATCATTTAGGGTTTAATCAAAACCAGAAACTGACAGACACTCTTAACTTCGAGCTGTGGGCTGTGCTCTGTGTTCCATAAAAAGATTGGAATCCCACACAACTGTGTCTCAAATGTGGCTAAACAAGCCAAATTTTCTACTCTGCAACAAGATTAGTTGGGCTTCTGAATGCCAAGTTGATTATCTGGCCCTGATAAAGATGAAGGCCATTCTTTTTCTCAAAAATGCAGGCAAGATCTCAAAAGATAGCCTCTTATATGGAAAGTTGTTGAAATGAGTGTCACATATCCGTGTAAGGTTTGTTTTGTGAATTGAGGTGAACTTAACTGTGAAGGCATTTTTAACAAAGGCCCAGACACCCAGGCTGAGCTGACTGTTGAGCAGCTACATCTTTAGACTAAGTTTCCATTAAGCTGCCTATTTCCAAATTTGTAGATGAAGCCAAATTTCCCTGTGCTGTGTTTAGTAATTTCTAATTACTGTTTTCAAGATGTTCTAGCCTCTTTTTATTTCTATAAATGAGTGAGAGAGAGGGAAGGAACTTTGATGTGTCTGGGGGCTCTGGCCTTTGCTCACCTAGTGCTGCAAAAGCAAAAATCTTTATTGAGATGAGATATTTTCTGCCCTCGAGATGGCAGCACAGCATGTCACATGAGAATGCATTTTGTTGTGCATGCTGAAATACAAACTCTGCCAACAGCATTTCATATTAATCAAGTAAAATGCTTGAGTGCTTGTCCATTTTTTCCCTTTACTAGAGCAGTTTGTCTTCTGCTCCAATAAAAGAGATTATTTTTCTCTACAAACTCTGCTGCCTCAGAATTGAATTCCTGGACTGGAAGCATTCTATCAGATTGCAGTTCCTTGATGTCTAGTCTGAACTGATGAAAACAGTACATATTTCAGTCCTCTTAGTGTTACACTTCTGAGGAAGAACAAGCAGGTCTGTAGATGCAGTATTAGAAAGGCATAATTTTTGCAGTGAAAGTGTTCTAGAGAAAAAATAATTTATAGAGGTTAGTTTTAGGGGGTTTTGAATCTTAACAAATGCCTAGAAAGTGCTGTTCAATTTAGTATGATTAGCCTGGCTTCCTCTGTTGAAGCCTCCTTTTTTGTACATCTCCTATACCTGGTGTGGGGTGTCTGGCCTGTAGTGATCGATACCATTTCTTTTTCATTGTGAAATACCTTGTGCTCTGTGCTGTCCAAGATACATTATTTGCTCATTGAGATTTCCTACTATCATAAAGTTGCAGAACTCACTATGGAGTTACTGCTGTACTCAGCACATAGTCAGATGTTTTTGCCTCATGATGGTCACGGGTAAGAACCTGTTACCCTGGAACATGGAGCTGGAAGTAATCGCGTGTGTGAGTATGGCAGTCCTGCTCAAGGTAATGGGCTACTTCCAAAAATGAAACAACAGAAGTGTTTTGTAGGGTCATTCGTAGGATCCTTTTCTGTTGAAATATACCAATGGAAAATGCCTTGTCTCAGTCAGTTTCTCATGGTGTGAGACAGCTCAGTGGCATTGCAATATTGTGGGTTCTCAAAATAGTATCCCAGGCCTGAAGATCTTGTAATGAGTATTTGTTATTTATCATAATTTAACTACCTGACGAGAGGAAGTTTCTGGGGACAAAGTAGTATTTTTTTTTTTATATTGTAGTGTATTAATTGCCCTCATTTGTATTACTACATGTGCGTGATTTAAACTAGACTATCTGTTTCATCATGTCACTGGGATGTGGTGGCTCAGCTCAATCTGAAATCAATGTATCATTACAGGTATGACCCAGGAAGGTCTCTTCAGGGTGAATGGCAGCATGAAAATGGTGGAGCAGCTGCGTCTGCAGTACGAGCGTGGGGAAGAGGTGGAACTTGTTAAAGATGGTGATGTGTACTCAGCAGCCAGTCTGCTGAAACTGTTTTTGAGAGAGTTGCCAGATGGAATTATCACGTCTGCCTTACATCCCAGGTTCATTCAGCTTTACCAGGGTAAGTGAGAGGTAGAGTCAATGCACTTTCTTTCTGAGTAAATGGTTTCTTAGTTTACTTACTTTGTTCCTCATTTCCTTTGGCTTCAGCTCTTACCTGCTCCCAGATGTGCAGTTCTGTTACAAGAGGCAGATAAATGTTTCTCATGTATTTGGTAAAGTCTGGACTATTTATGATTTTCTAATCCAGTTATATCTGTTGAATAAAAAGTGAAGTGATCAGCTGGTTTCTTTGGGTATGCTTGTAGAAAATAATTGCACAGGTTAATAGATATGTTTATTTCTGTTTGGTAGGGTGATTTCTGGCAGTTTCATTTTAATGGACTCTTGAGAAATGAGAACTTCATCTGCCTGTCAGATTGGGCCAAAAGCATACACTGCCAAAGTTTCTGCCTCACACTAAGTAATGTGGTTGTCCATCAAAAAAAAAAAAAAAGAAAAGAAAAAAAAAAAAAAGAACCAGTTTGCAAGTAGCAGCAGACTTTGTTTTATTCCCTGTCATAGCATACAACCTGGAAGATTTCTTTTCTTTTCTTTACACCCCCTCATCCACCTTCAAGTGGTGGATCAACCATAGGAAGAAATACCACTTCTGCTGTGGAAAGTTGAGAAATCATTTGAAATCATAAAGAGAGTTATGCAAGTTTCAGTCTAATTCATCTGTATCTGACAATCTCTGGTGGTGGTAGGTGGAATAAGTGGTGGTTGGCCCTGTTCCTTGACCGTGTGGGTCACTGACAGTTCATCTCTCTTGCTGCAGGCAGTCAACGCTTATTCTTTGTGTTTTCTTAAGAAGTTGCAAGGTGAGCGGTAAAGTTACTGAAGAACACAGAGGAGGAACATGCTCTCTGACGTGCATCCCTGGTGGAAGACGGTGCAAAGTTCTCACATTCTTGTCTTGAGGTCTACCTCCCACTTTTCTTGCCTTCAGTGGAGAGGAGGTTTAGCCATTTCCAAGAGGAGTGAGAATAGTGCCATGTGTTTTCTTTCTTCTTTTGTTTTTTGGGCTATAGAGAGTGTTGATGGTGCACTGGAGAAGAGCTCTGTGCTTTACCTTGAGTGCAGACATTTCAGCTGTAGGTTGTATGTGGACTGTGTAAAATACCTTCCCTATTTAGTAAAGCTGTCTGGGGCACAAGGATAGGGTTCAGGAAGTGTTGTGTAGGAAGGTGCTATTGCTTTAGAAAGTCCCTTTTTTTCTGGTCATTGCTGTGCTTTCTTTGGGGACTTTTAGATTTCACCAGGTCTGACTCATGAGCTGTATTTAATTATGTTCTTTCTCATAAATCACAGCTTAAGTGTAAATTAATAATAAATAAATAAGTCACACCTTTGCTGTTCCATATCTCTTCTCCCACAAAGGTCATACTGGTGTATTGTACCAGCAACTACTGATGCCCTTTGTGAACAGTGCTGTTTGTGGAAAGGTTAATCTGTTTTGTCTCCCACAGGAAAGGGAAAATCCCCCAAGTACTTTCCAGGGAAATGAGATGGGTATCGTTACTTAGCAGATTTACTCGCTAAACTTACTTGTTTCCAAATAAAGTTACTGGTGTAGCCTATGAACCCAGTTCTGCAAAAATCCATCCAACTGTGTTGTGTCTTCATAGTTAAGTTTGCCAGTATTTCACAATAAGATCAAGCTTAGTGCCATTATAATTTTGATTAGGGAAAAAAAATTCTTATTTGAAAAATGCAAGTTGGCTATTGTGGCAAGGGGAAGGCTTTTGTAAAGTTTGAAGAAAACTTAAAGGGTTTTTCATGCCTTAGAAAATACAGCATAAATGAGTAGTTATGAAAGGCACTGATGATTTTCATCGTGTTCAGATTAGCTTAAGTGGTAGGTGGGCATTTGCTTGCAGTTAAATGATCAACCAACTGTGCAGGATTGCAGGAGTTATCTGTTCACTTATCAAAGTATGTGCAAGGGTATTGGTTGCAAAATGGTACCAGGCGAGTGTGTGCCTGGGTGTTCGTTTTGTCAACTGTGAAGTGAGTAGGTCAAACTGTTTCTGAGTCAACAGGTTATTAAAAAATAACTTTGAATCTGGAGCCACTTTGCGACATGTCTACAGTGAAGGCAAATACAAGCTCTGTCACAACCTCTGTATTCTCTCCTGTTGAAGCTTTGCATGGGAAAAAATGTTTTTTTAGGATTATGTTAGATTTCTTTTGGTGTATTTTTAGTGATTGTTATCAGCATTTTTTAAGCCAGCTGACTTCTTGGCCTGAGAAGAACACATAGTTACTTTACTTATTATAAAAATGGTTAGAGCGTGATTCCTCTAGTTAAAAAATAGCTGGACTGAAAATTACAAACTTCACCTGTAGCTGTAACCCTTTTCAATTCTAGCTATCAAATTTGTTACCAAATCAAAGAGAAATAATCTGCCTTATTGTGAAAGGGAGAAGCTGTCCTGTTGGTGTTCAGGAAGTCCACATAGCTGGTTTGGCTTTGCTGTCTGCAGCCTGTGCAGTGTTGTGTAAAACAGAGCCGTGCATGCTGCTCTCAAATCCTAAAGTACTTTTGTTTATGTAAATATTCAGCGTAATGCCAAGACTATGCAGTTCCATAAAACATCATGGTAGTGTATTGTGGTGTGTTCTGGCATTCTCTCTGTGCCCTTGGAGAAGGACAGTGACAGTGGGAGCTGGGAAGGGCCTCCTGTAAATGATGTTGATGGGAGATGTGTGTTGCAAGCGCAGGCCAGGGACACACTGATAGTGACCTTGGTGTTGGCCGATCTCCTCACAGTGCCTGACAAATAAAGGCTGCTCCTTATGGGGAGTTCTGGGGTAAAAAATGTCCATCACAATCTCTTTTGTGGCTGAGGCTTCCCTGCAGAGCTGAGCTGTGCCCACTCCTGCGAAATGGGCTGTACTTTGAGAAACCTCAGCCAGAAATTAGCAGCTCCCATACAACAATCCCTGCCTGAGCTTGTTTCTTCCCTCTGGCTTTTCATTCCTTATCTTCTATATCGTGATCACTGACTCTTAAGACATCTGTACGTACTAGGAACTGTATGCACAGCTCTTACCCCTTTCACAGGTCACTTGCTTTCATCAAGACAAAGTGCTACTGTACTGTAAATTTCTTTTTTCTTGTTGTTTCATTCCTTCCTTCAGTGGAGGTGCAGTGAAATACAGACTCTGCCTTCCTTTCTTACTCAGTCTAATTAAGTTTAATGCTATTTTGTCACTCTGGCTTCTTGACATTGCTCATCCTATAGAATTTGTATTTTTTCAGTGAACAGCAGCAAGATGTGAGTTCTATTTCACATACCTCCTTCTGCTCACAGCCTGTGATGGCTGGCATGGTTTTGTCTGGTGCCTGTGAACAGCCTTGTCTTTTTCAGGGGGAGGGATGTGAGGCAGTGGAAGGGAAAGGAGCAGCTCCCGTCTGGATCAACATGTCAGTTTACAGAACACATAGTAGCCAGCAGCTGTTTGAGTTACATGAACAAGCAGAACCAAAAATACAGCTTGTGTTGGGGGATTTTAGAGGTCAAATTTTGATCTGAACAATGACTGTGAAAATGAATAAATGAGAGCTGACCTTTTAACCATGGTAACTGCAGCAGTGCACCAAATCTGATTCATTAGATATCTGTGATTCTGCAGGGCTCTTGTGATATGATTTTAACCTTTTCCTTTGGCTTTTATTGTCAGTTTAGTGTTATCAGAGCTATTTCCAAGCTAGAGAAATAAATTCTGTTTTCCATGTGATGATGATGTTCATTATGCAGTAAAAACTCTTGTAACAGGATTTTTATGCAGATGATACTCACCAGAGTCGCAAAAGAAGTGTGCTCTTCCTCCAGTATGTTGGAATGATGAATAAATACAGCACTGCAAAGTACCATAATGACAGAGTGAGGTGTCTCAATCTGGATTGTGATGACAGCCTTCTTATGAGGAGGGCTTACAACATTTCTGCTCCTGATGGCAACAAGGCATGATTTTTTTTCCCTCTGGGGCAGGATCTGAAGGATCATCTGAAGGATGGTGTCTGGAGCGGATTGTTTCTTGGCAGAGAGACTGGAGTCCCACTTCCCTTAGATTGTGGAGGTGGAAAGAAATGCTTTAATTCTTTCTAGCCCAGTGGGGTGCTATGGTACTGCAGTGCACAACTTGCTGCCTGTTTGCCAAAGATCAGCTTCCCAGGGCACATTGAGAGCTGCTGACAGATGCAAGCTTTTCTGTCTGCCCTCCAGCCTGGTAGCATGCAAGGCAGCTGGAAGTTATGCAGTGGTAGCATGACACTGAGCAGTAGCCTCCCCTCCTCACCTCACAGCACGGATAATTGACTAGGGCACTGTGGTAATGTGGATTCAGTGCTCCCAGATTGGAGTTGTTTGGGGTCAGACCATTTGAGACTTGAGCAAAACAATTACTCACGCCTCTTTGCGGGAATTCCATGTCTTTAGTGAAGTTCAGGCAGCATGAAGGGGTAACATGAACAGAGATGAGTTGGGGAATTAGATTGTGTCTCTAGTGTGTCAGAGACACTCAATATGTTCAGAAATAGCATGAACTATTGGAAAATATGTCCCTCTTGTTGTTAGCTGTGGGTGTATGCTGAAATTAAATGAGACTGAAAACACCCTCACAAATGTGTCTGTACCTCCTACACTGTTGAGACTCCTGTTTCTAGTTAATTAACATTTTCGGAGAGACTGTCTGTCCTTTTCACTTGTATCCTTGACTCCTTCCTCAGTAATGAGTCCCTAGTTCAGCCTTGAGGTGCCAACTGCCCTTGATCCTCTGTTTGTGTCCTCTGGCTGCTGAGCCTGGACGTGGCCTGAGGCTTCTGGTTTTGTTCCTCTCCTCAGCCGAAACCCCTCTATTTCATTCTTGGTTTCAAGCCCTTCCTGACTGCACATCTAGCTGGGTTTCTCTTACAGGCCTTGGCTGAGATTTTGTCTGTTGCACATGGCTTTTGGAAGGCTCCCAAAATGAAAAAGTTGAATGTCTTTGTCTGCCTTGAGAGTACCTTCCTCTTAGCCTTCATTCTTACTTTCCTCCTTTCCACTAGGCAAATTTTTCAAAAGAACTGGATATGCTGTGCTTGAAAATCATGAATAGCATAAACCACTCTAGTGCTCTGATGTTTTTCTGATAGGCACTACCAGCTCAGAAAACCTTAGTGACTGACTTGAAACAAACTGAAAAGGAGGAGGAAGGTTCCAAAGAATGAGTTGATGTTATGACTCAAGACTAGTTTTACTCTCTAGTAAGCTGAAAAGCTGTTACATTCGAAGAAATACAGTCATGGATAGCAGTAACAAACTTGTCCTGGAAACTATACAAAGNGAAAAGCTGTTACATTCGAAGAAACACAGACATGGACTTGTCCTGGCAAATATACAAACTGCATGGAATACTGTGTATGCATGCATATAAACTGTGGTTGAGATTCGCCACAAATTATAAAAGCAATTTTTAAAAATGTAGCTGAAATCCATGAAATGTCATCAGCAGAAGAATCAACAAATTCTTTTGATTTTTGGATTATTTTGCAAGAAAAACTTGAGTTCTTTCCCTTGTCTTTTCACTGGAGAAGGAGGAAAGAGAGCAAAGCTGTATTTTCTTTCTTAGATTTCACAAGGAGAAGGAATTTTGTGACTCAGTAAGTAAGGTTTGCTGCCTCATGTTACTCAGTGTCTACATCCTTCAATTAGGGTAATTTCTCATGGTCTTGTGATGTGCTATCTGTCTCTATTCTTGAAAGCACAAAAATGAACAAGGGTTTGGCTGTGCCCAGCAATAACATTTTTGATGTTGATTCACACCCCATAAAACATCATGGTCAATGAACAGGGACATCCAACCCAGAAAATGCTATTAAGACCATGGGCCCAATAGCTTTGTTTGTTGTCAGAGTGCAAACATGTGTTTGGAATGTTTTGTGGTGGTTATAAGCATCTTTCTAGTTTGGAAGGGATGGAAATTCCTCCAGTAAATGAAAAAGTACCCGTCAATCTAAAGTCCCACTGGGAGACTCAGAGAGGCAATTAGCTATCAAGGGCATTCCCTAATTAGATGACAGGGTGATAGTGATGGAAGAGGTACATTTTTTTCTGAGAGATGCTTTGCCTTTCCTTATCATAACTGCAAGCAATTTGTAGTAGAAAACACTGTGCTAGTTGCTTTGTTATCGAAAGAAAAGCATGTTAGGAGATGAATTTTAGTATTTTGGCTACATGGAAATAAGTCGTGTTTTGTTTTCTTTTAAGCTTCGTAAAAATATAATTAGTAATCAAATCAGAGACTGTACAGTCCACTTTGATCAGAGCAAATACAAATGCATTGAAATTCCTTATTGTTATCCCATTTAATACAGTCTTCGGAAGCCTCCTGAAATTTTGCTGCAATAATGGATCAGATTTCTTGCTGTTGCCAAGCTGATTGCTGGTAGCAAAGACATGATTGGTTTTTTCCTCTCTGTAACTGTAAAAAAGGTTGTGATAAGCAAGCAAGATTTTTTTTTTTCTCATCTGCTTCATGCATATTTGATATTTGACTTTTCTGAAGGAGCTAATTTCTTACCTGTGGAAGAAAAAGATATAATTAGTCAGTTGGTTAAAATGTTTGGTCCTGTAATTTGACTGGCATTTTAAACTTAGGTCTGCTGTGATAAAAAAATTCATACTAAGTCTGTGGTACCAAAACAGACATAAAAGTGAATTCAATTTTAAACTTAAAAAGGCTTTCTTGCTGTGTACAATATTAGGCATGTCAGGTAAGGCAAGAATCCTAAGCCTGGAAGCAGATGAAGTCCCTCAAGCTTCAGCAATATGAAGTGGCAAATAGGTATATAAAAAATCTAATTTGTTTGCCAAACTATTTGCAGGATAAATCATGTTTATTAGCCACAAAAAATGTCTGATTGTAAAACAGAAATAATATTGCAACCCAGCAGCTGAGTTCTCAGGAGTCACCTTCATATATATTTATAGAGACTGCTAATTTTCACAGCTAACCACTTTTCAAAGCACTCCAATCCTGAAACACTGTCCAGCTCAGCCCTGGAATATTTCTGGGAAATGAAAGATAAAAACAAAGATGAGACTTATGAAGTGCTTATACATACGTTAAATGGTGTTCAAAGATTTTTCCCCTCCTTTTTTTTCCTCTCTAAAAAAATGTGGAGCAAATGTAACATGTTCTTTTTTTATTGCAACACGTTCATGTTTTCCTGGCAGTCTTCTCTGCATGCTGGTAGCAGGGCATTTAGCAGAGCAGCACCAGCAACCCATAAGGCTGATAAATAAAGAAAAAAGTACTAGAAATGCACAGATGGCCTCATGCTAATGGACACTGCTTATAATTAGATTGGTGCGGAAAACCTTCAGGGCATGAGGTCTTCTGTCTGGAAAGGATGTTGCAGGGTCCTTGGGGTTTTCATGCATATGTGAAAGTTTCAATAACACTTCACTTTCATGGAGAGTAGAAATTAATACTTGCAATGACTAATGCATCCTGTTTTGGTATAAAGGGAAAGCAATACTGACTTGTTTTCAAAATTTTGCTTTTTTTGACACCTAAGCCCAAGATTTTGGTGGGTACAAATCACTTTTTGGAAGGTATTTTTGTGATGGAGGAGGGGAGAAAAAAATTTTTCACATGAATTCAATTCCAGCAGCAGGACATAATTAAGCAGAAGCTGTGTGTGAGGCCAAGCTTGTGTTCACCACCTGGGTCTGTACAAACACAGCATCTGTGAAGTTCATGCAATTTTTACTTTAACACTTGGATATAACTCAGTTCAATATGGAAAACTTTTATCCATACCTAAATTCTAGAAGATTGTACAGTATTACAGGGCTAATCTCTAACATAAGGCCACATTTTGACTCATTTTGAACTGTGGTAGTGCCTAGAAAAATGTTTCCCATAAGGAAGATCCTTCCTGAATATATAGCAGAGTTGTCACCCACACAAGGTATTGTAGTGCTGTTTTAACACTGCATTTCAGGAGACTCTTTGTTTGACCATTCTTGTTTTCTTATTTTTGAAGGTTTTCATGGGAAGGGAAACTAATTGCATGAGAAGAGTTTGGGAAGTAGGGATGGCATCCAGAAGGAGCATGGAATCTGAGGATCTGATAGAGAGGGAGTTAAAGCAGATTTAGCTGTGCCAGGTGGGGATAAACATGCTCTAAAGCTCTTAGCTGACTGTTAGTAGCTGCTCAATCTGCTCAGGATGAAGGCTACTGCATAAAGGTGAGAATGAAATGGCGCCCTTGGCTGGCCAGGGTGAGCCTCATGAGAAACGTGTGCGTCCCCTGAGGAAAACTGGGGAGTTGTGTGTCTCTGAGCAGAAGCAGGAGTGAATTTTAGCTCCCACTGCTTGCTCACCCATGTAATTAAGTTGGCAGCAACAAAGGAAACTGTATACATATGTTTTTTCTTCTCTTCTTTTCCCTAGACTCTAGAAATGACATACAGAAGGAAAGTTACTTGAAAGAACTCCTTAAAGAGCTGCCTGATGCTCATTACTGCCTGCTGAAGTACCTGTGCCAGTTCCTGATAAAGGTTGCTGAACATCACGTAGAGAACAGGATGAATCTTTGCAATCTTGCCACTATATTTGGACCAAACTGCTTTCAGTAAGTTGGACTCTTTACTTTTCCCTGTTTGCTGACAGGTGCCAGAAATGTAGATGTCAGAAATCTAATTTTTCAGGGTGATCAGATGGAGACAGTGACTGGGGCTCTGTGTTAAACTTCAGTGTTAAAGCTATTTTTGAGCCAAATGGAAGTGGAGTTGCTCTCCCATTTCCTCTTGCTGTTTGCTAAACTGTTGATCAATTTTGTATCACTGCTTTGGTAGCAGAGCAGAAGTATAACAGTGAAAGGCCTTCAGACTGTGTCAGTGCAAGGAGGCTTGTGCTCATACAGCTTTCTTCCTTTGCTATCAGTTAATAGAAGGCTGTGACAAAGGATCCTTGGTGGAAAAGGACTCCAATGCAGCATGCAGCTGCTGTATAGTTTCTAGACATGGATACTGCATAATGTCTGCATGTTTGGCCTTGTGATTTGGTGTCTGCCTTTAGATGCTGATGATTCTGGGCTCTCTGTACTTCTAGTGTATTCAGAAAATGCTCTGGAGCTTGTGGGGACCCACTGGTCTCTTAAAACTTCTTACTGGACTTGATAGTTTTACTGGGCTCTTTCACTGGGTGCAGTTCCTGGGTGCTTGTGCTGAAGACATGTTTTACGTGCTGGTGGAGCTTGCAGCAGTAGCCAGAACACTTATTTCTAGGTGCAAGAACACTCTTGAGTGGGAAGGTTCCTGTTGAGACACTGCAGTGATGCAGCGTTAGCACCTTCACCTCTGCAATGAGCCCACAGGCTGGCATCTAAGATATTGGACATGGGAGACGCCTAAGCAGTTTAGTTCAGTCTTCAGTCTTGAAAGATGTGTGATATCACCAAGAAGAGACAAGAGAGTTCTTCGTATCAATGTTGCATTTGTATTGATCTTTGTAAAGTATTGGTCTGGACTAATGCTAAGTTGTCTAGTAAAACTTAGTCTCATGAAGCAATTAATTTAATCTATCCCCCTGAGTTTCCTCTCTGAGAGAAGTAGATTTCTTTAAAGAGAGGAAACAGCAATTAGGTTCCTGTAATTTATGGAGACAGTTCCACATACCTAGGCTAGATGTTGCTTGCTGTCTTTTTAAGGAGCATATTTTTTCCATTAAATAGGGAGAGAACCTATAGGAATGAGACACTTAAACTAGAGCTTGTCCTAGTGACTGCATAGCTGCCTTATCTTAAGATGTTGCTGGTGGATGATGAAGGTGAATTTCAGGATTAAAGCATTTGCTCTGTTAGTACAAAAAGATAAAGTGTGTTTTTCAAAGAATTGTTCTCCTCTCCAAAGCAAAACCTGCTCGAAAGACAGTAGTATGCATGGGAATGCATGAATATGAGAATTACTGAAAGCACAATACTGCAAATTTCTGACAAGGAAAAGCAAAACGGTTTTTTAAACTTGCATTCATATGGGTAGCTTGGGAATTCCTGTCTAAATGTGTTAGAGAGTTCAGAACAAACAAAGTAATTAGAAGAATTTGAATTCAATGGCTATGTCTCTATGACTCAAGCTCCCAAGTGGCTATTAGAATAATTTTTAGTTTACTCATCACTTTTTCCAGGAGAGTTTAAAAATTAGCTGTGTGTATTTTTCGGTGTAGAACGCAGAGAATTGCGGTTCAGAATTGCAATTGGCGTTCCTAATATTAAACCAAAGTGTATGTGTTAAAAGCTCTATAGCCGTTGCCACAACTGATCTCTGCTCCTAAGACAGCATGAAAAAGTTATAAGAGTTTTTGTAAGGTACAGAGATGGAAACACCTCATTCCATTGCAGAAGACTGAGGAAGGCAGAGTTCACTGGAGGTGAAAACCCAAAGGCTCATGAGTTTGTATGTGAGTTTAACCAGCCCAGCAGACGTGACACGTTGAAATAAATGCTTATGTGGCAAAAGAGGCATTGAGAGCAAGGCTTGATGCTTACCAAATAGCTAATGTGTTTTTTAAAGTCCCAAATAAGTTAGAATTGGGGATGTAGATTTTTATTTACATTTGGTAATTCAGCTGTGTGTTTTATCATATCTTGATCTTTTCAAGGCAGTTCAGTCTTATGGCCCAGACACAGACATTGTGAGTAACAGTTCAATACCCTTTCTCCTATGTTCATAGATGCAGTCTTATATTGCTGGAACTGTGACCATCTGTACCAACAAAGATTTGATAGGGGGAGGAAAGAACTTGCAGCACTGTTTTTAGGTATTGGGCTTAACCAGTTGGTTGGCCAAGCATCCAGAAGGAGATCCTCAGAACACATTTCAGAGCTACAGAGTAAGGCTGCCTGAAGCCTGCTTGGCAAGGGCCGTCTCTCTCTCCTGGCTGCAGGCAGTGCATGGAGAAGCTGCAGAAATTAAATACTGACAGGAGGCTGAAGTGAACACTCCTCTCGCTTTGCCTTGTTTGTTCAGAGCAGTGCATGGGGGGTTTCTCCACAACAAGGAAGGAAGGCTCAGTATCCAACTTGTCAGCAATTACACTGCTGAAGCAGGGAGAACTGAGATTTTTCTGTCAGAAATTCACACTCGTGTCTAAAATTAATGTCAGAGTCTGTGTAGTTAATGCACAGTGTCAGAGAAGATAAAGCCCATCTGCTGATAGTGAAGGACTTCTTTTGGCAAGGTATTTTTAGTGACAATTTAGCTACTTAAGCATAATATCTCCTATTCCATAACCAAAATTGTTTAACAGTTGAATAAATCGTGCTGCTTGGCCCCTTTCCAGATATTTAGGCTTCATTTTAATTCTCTTAATCTCATTCTGTTTTTCTTCATCATGTCCTCTGTAATGTATCCCATCTTCTAAACTTTCAACCCTTACTGCTTTTATCTTATCCAGTACTTGCCCTGCTTCCTTACTTGCCATTTGACAAACTGCACTGGTGCTTTTCTAAGAAAGATTATCTTGTTCTTTCTGTATTTTTAATGAATAGAAGGGAAAAAATGGTTATTTGCATTCCTTGCAATGAAGTGTGGTGTTAGATATAAGAACATGTATAGGGCAAGGTCAAACAGCTCAAAAAAAGATTTGAGATTTGATTCACTGTTTTCTCCCAACTTGTTTTGTTCGGATTTATTTTGATGGATGGCAAAGATCAAGTATATTGAGAAATACAGCCCTGGAGGAACAATGAGCACAAAGGAACAAAACTAGTTGTCTTTTCTGTCACTGGGCTAATCTGTGTAGAGTATTAACATTTGCAATGTGGTTACTCTTGGAGGAAGTTATTGTCCATTGACCTGAATTTCAGCTCCTGAAGAGACATAGCCTTAGGTAAGGCCTGTTGTGTGGGCCTTACCTAACAGCTTGTGCTGAAAAGGAGAGGACTAGCTGGGTTTTCTCTCCTCCTCTCTGTTCTCCAGGAGCTGGGTATCAGAAGAGCTGCTGCCCTTATCCTGTCCTTTGGTTGGCATGGTAAGACATGAGGTCTAACAGAGTAATCAGAGGATCCATTTGCACCCATTTTTTTGCAGCTCTCTCTTAATGATCTCTGTGTGTGGCTTCCATCATTCAAATGGTTATATTTAATTCCAACAGCCACTAAGCATGTTGTGAGGGATTGCTCCATGCCCTCAAAGGTGGCAGGCAAATGCAGATGTCCAGCTAAAATGCTGGAATTAGATGCAGTTATTTATGTATGATGACTACAGGAATTACACGAAGAGTAACAGAAGTATATTATCTTTGGATATGGAGAAAATGGTAGATTGTAGGGTAGCTGAAGGTATTTCAGAGATGCTGAACTTGAAAGAATTAAAACCTGAAGTTATGCATTAATGTCTTACCTTCGTTTCTAGCAGCCTTGGAGCCTGCACAGATTGAATGTATGAAACTGAAGTGAAAGCAGAGGGGCTGAATTAATACTCCTCTGTGAGTAATGTTGGCCTTTGAAACATTATGTGGATGAGCTTTGTTTTAAGGCAGTGCAGCCCCAATCCTGCATCAGTCTTTAAAACAAATGTTCATCCAGCATCAGGGGCAAACTGAGTACTGAATACTGTTGTTTAAACATTAATTATTGCAAATTGGGGCATGCAGCCATAACCTTTCTTACAGAGTTCATATAGATGTTAAATACTGCATCTTCCAGCACTGTAAAGGAATTTTTCATAAGTATTCAGTATGCTGAAACCTATAATGACAGTTTAAAACATCAAGCATAATATAGCAAGGCTATAAATGTTCTCATCCATAATCATATTAAATACTCATGAATATTTGAGTTCAGCGATACAGCTCAAATACAATCACAAGGAGTATTAAAACAGAGCCTCTGCTTTGAAATATTTGGAGATGAGAGCAATGTACTTTGTAAGGGGATGTTAGTCTATGGACTGCCCTTTGTCCTCCTGTATGTAGGTTTCACTCTCTAAGATGCCTACTGTCACTGTAATTTTGTGATGAAAAATGGAGCTTTTGCTGAAGCAAAAGATTTTGCATTTAAATGAAGCCACTCAGTAAAGCCTTTGTGGCAGCATCACTAACTGCTTTGTGCTACCTGTGTTGCCTGCATTTTACATTTTATTATTAATTATTATCATTCATTATGTGCTATTGTTTTATTATTTATTAGTGCTATTACTTTTTATTAATTATTTATTATTTTGCAAGCAGTGCTGATAGAGCAGAATTACCAAGTTAGGCTAATAAATCTGACCCTAAAGAAAATTATCTGGAACAGATTTTAACAGGTAGGTACGTGCCCCAGAATTGACTCTCCAGGGTTCTCCAGTATCACAGGAGCTAAAACACTTCTGCAAAATCTCAGTAGATGTATCTGTCATGGCATTTCACCCAGATTGGTGAGACGTAAGCCTACAAATGATGCAGAGCACGTAAACAAGTCAAACACACTGAGATGAGCACCTGTCTCAAGTGAGTGTTGCTGTATCTTTAGCTGCTTGTTAGACTGTGATCTTGCAGCAGAGTCTGCAGACATGAATACGTGCCTGTTTTCAGCTGCACCAGTTTGAGGACTGGTCTGTTAGGACAAATCCCTTTCACCAACTGAAGTGGACGAGTTATGGCCATAAGCTCCCATCTATTTCAGACATAGGGAAGTCCACCTAGAGGCACAGAACAGACTGCCTCAAGTTGTAACCTCTGTAAATTACTGCAACTTGGCTCTCAAAATCTCCAGTTGTGCTTGTTGAGGGACTCATGGGCACCTAAGGTACTGATGAAAATGTTTTGCTGGGGCTGGAGAAACAAAAAATCCATGCAGTGTTTCCTGTCCTTTGAGTCCCTTCATTTCTGACAGAACGGTAAAGTGACTTTGTGGTGCTTCTCTATAAAAGGTATTGTACAAGCAGCAAAAGTAGTTCATAGAGCATGTAGCTCTCTGATTGTAAATTAGGATTACAGTGCTGTCATTCCATGCAAGCTGCTTCTACAAAGCCACTTGAGGAAATGGTAGCATGCATCCTTCATCTCAGACAGGGTGGGGTCAAACACTCTTGGGAATTCATAATGAGATGACCCTTTCACATGGAAATCTCTGGTTCTCAGTTGTGACAGGGAACTGTCAGCAGTTGCTGCCTGGGGAAATCAGTTCAGTGATCTCAGTTCAGCTCGTTATAGGCAGATAACTACTTCCCAGATCCTCCTGGCCGCTTGAAGCAAGTTTCCCAGGTGTGGTAGACGGTGACAGTGCCTTGTAGTGATGCCGGTCCTGTGCCACATGCAGTCATGTTTGTGTGTCACTGCACTGCTCTCAGTAGAGTCTGGAGGTTCACTGTCTGGAAAGCCCACTCTGCATTCAGCCTGTTACCGCTTGTGTACAGAGACCCTGAGGTAAATTCGTTTAACTAAATGCCTGAGATGTAAGGAATTCTTTCACAGTGAGTTAATCTGACCTCAGGTCACTTTACTTCTGAGTAAAAGCTGTGATACAGAACCTTGCTGTGATTTAACCCTTTGAGACAAGCTTTCCTGAGCATCCGTGTGGAAGGAGACATGGACTCAGTCTGGAAAAGCCAAAGAATGTGTGGCTGTGATGTCTGCATGGACAGAAGCTGCACTGGGTGGGCCAGCCATGCTTGTGGGACATAGTGCAGAAGTGTGAAATGCTGCTGGGTATCAGATTTTGAAATCAAGAGCTGACAGCCTGATCCGATTACCAAGTAATGTTTTTAACTTTGAGAACTACTGCTTTTTCTGCTTTGAAATGACTTCACCAGTAATTTCAGTTTTTAATATCCTGCAAAACTTGTGGTACTGATGCACCTTTGCCCTTGACCCTTCTTAAGTGTGTCAAATACTGTTAATGCTGGTGCCTCATTTAGACAAGGCACATTTTTTTCCAAATACTTAATGTGAACATGCTGTGCTTTTCACACAGATCGTTCAGAGGATCTCTCTGGGAAGGGCAGGTGTCCAAGGAATTTAAGGGAGGGGACACTAGAGAATTTGCTCCTGCTCTGCCTATGCTGTGTATCTGTTGATGACTTTGCAAGCCACTGTGATAACTTCAGTGGGAGTTTTCCAGCTAATATAGATCTGTTCTTATCAACACTTTTTCTTCTAGAAATAACCATAGAAATTGCAGGTTTACGCCACCCTTTTGGTGTTTGTGGTAGTGAAACTGGTGCTTCTAGTGCTGCTACTGAGGTAATTTGTACATATGTGGCTGTAAGGAGATGAAGTCCTTCTGTTGAGGATTTTGTAACTGGAGTAAATTGTGTGTCTAACTCTCAAAAGCAACGCAGTTGTAATGCCTAATTAACATGAAAATAGACATAAGGGACCCAAGACTATGAACAGTTTTATACTGTGATGTTTTAACAAGATCTTTACAAATGATCATGAAAAATTTCCAAGGAGTAGAGTGTGCATCAGGAAATTGGAAGTGTGAGAGAATATTTTCTCACAGATCTGGGTTTTTCTAGTCAGTTGAAGTGACATTTGTAGATGTCGTGACTTTTCAGAATGAGAAGAGCTGAAGTAAAATGCTATTTTTTTACACACATTTTCAGAAAAGTCTGGTCAAACTGGTAGATCATGCAGTGTGGCAGCAGATGGGGTTTACTTTGTATAAATAGGCAGGGTGGTGTGTGCTCATAATATAAACTTATCTTCAGCTCAGCATATATTTGTTGAAAGGAAAATGTCACCATGGAGAGCTCAAAGAGTGTAATAGTCCTTATTGTGACTGAGATCTAATAATAGCAATTATAGGAGAAATATATTAGAAACTTTGTTAGATATGCCTGTTTAAGTGGCAGAGAGGTGGCAATGAATAAAATACGTTAAATTTCCATTAAAATAAATCAATTCATGGTCCTTTGCTTAGTTACACTCAGAGAGAGGTATTAAAAAAGACAGAAGCCACAAGCTTAACCTCGTGTTTTGTGTATGTATCTCACCCTACTCATACAGAATTTTTCAGAATAGGATGTTGGATTTCTCACGGGTTTGATTTAATAATTTTTAACTGATGAGGTAGTGTGGGGAAGGGGGCAAGAAAGCCATGGAATTGAGCAGAAATTAAATACTGTTTCTGTGCTTTGTGGAAACTTAAGAGACTGAACTGTTTTTCAGCCACCTAGAGTTTTTTGTTATTAGCTATATTTTAGTATTTGTTGCCAGTAGGGAACCGTAGGCTGTAGTTCCCAGCTGATGTGGTTTAAGTGAAAATTCTGCTGTCTGGAGTTTTTATTTTGACTTGCACGTGCTCTAATACATTTTCAGTCCTTTTCCTGGGAATGAGATTGGTAGGGGTGCCATTATTTAGGTTGTACTCTGTTTTGGAGAAACAAATCAGGAAGGTAGTAGTCAGGATTTGCCTGAACTAGCAAGCAAGGAGACTTTGCAGCACACCAGCACTGGGGCACAACATTTAGCATGGCAGGAGGGGTTTCCTTCAGTCAGGATAATTGCATGGGCATACATATACTTCCTTCAGGCCACTTACTAAGTTCTAGTGAATAAGTGACATTCTTCAAAGTGAATTGGCCTGAGTGTACATGCACATCCATCAGTAGAAGTGGTCCCATTTGTTCCTTATTTAGTGTGAGACCAGCTTCCATGGTAATTAAATCAATTAGCTAAGACTGACGCATTTTTCCAGCTGCCAATGTTCTACAGTGTAAAATAATTCAATCCTTTAAAATTCAGTTTCTGGAGTTTACAAAGATGTGTTCTGCTGCAGTGGGTTACTCTCCCTGTTGACACGTAGATGTATGGCAGAGAATGAAGCATTGAGAAGGATCAATAGCCCCTACAAAAAGGCACTTTTTAGTGACAAATTTCTGGGAGCATCAGCTTTCAGAGCCTTCTTGTTGAAATGCACATCTGGCCCCAATAAACTACAGGTTACAGTTTTAGGGTATGTAGTTATTTGTAAATTTTTATTTAGTCTTCACAATGATTTACTTTCAAGTTACATCTCTGTAAAATAGCCCGGGGAAATTAGTTTTGCTTTGGGGGGTTTGGCTTATGTTTTCTTCTCATATAACCATTTGTCTTCAGCCAAAAGCTACTTGAAACTTTGTTTTGATTTTGACTTCTGTAGGAAACACTGAATATTGCAGAAGAAGATTCTTCAGAGATTGAACTTTTGCATTAAAATGAAATTTAAGTCAGTTTGGGGTCAATAAAATTGTCAAGCAAAGTGTGCAGAAATCTTATATTCCAGCAGATAGCATCACTAGATGCTTCAATGAATTGTGAGCTCTGTTGCGAGTGACATGCATTTTTTGCTGCATGAGAGAGTTATGTGAAATGCATAAGGAAATGTGCAGATACATACAGTATCTTCCCTTTTCTGTGTGCCTTTGAGGTTTGTGGTCAGCTGCAAAGGGGCTTATTTCAAGAGAGAAAGAAGCCGCTTCTTCAGCAGCCGAGTAATTGGTTGTTCTCCCACAAAATTTCACTTAGGAACCACTTTTTGTATTAATCTTTCATGCTCTTCTGCAAAAGGCAGCATATATCTCCATGTTTTAGAAAGCCCTTTGAGTTATGACCCTACTTTCAAAAGAAATGATAACTGAAAAGTTAGATTGAAAAATCTGGTGTACAGCATTGGGTCATCTGAAGGCAAAGACTTTGTTTAACTTCCAGTGTTTTGCTTAGCATGTGAGATTTCTTATTTTTTCACTTATCCTTCTTGTGTACCTTCGTGAGGTTATTATGAACCAGGTTTTGGAAGAATCTGACTCTTGAGTTAACAGTTCAGAACATCCAAATGCCTGAGCTGTTGGTCCTGAAACCCAGCTTAGAGCAGAGTTGGTGGCACCTCATTTGGTGGCTGTCTCAATTCTATCCCTACCTGGATTCTGTGGACAGGGTAGTTTGGCCAGCAGGTCTGGTATTTGATATTGATAAGAAAAACTGCAAACAAACTGTGATAGTTATTACCAGCATAGGCACAGTCCTCCTTTCCAAGACAAAATTTCCTGTGCCTGCTATGCAGCCTGTATCCACAAATGAAATGTTACAGAGACCCTCTGCAGGACCTTTTGTTTGTTGAGTCCCTGTAACGCACTGCTTTGTAATCTCTCCAATTCTAGCGTGCCCTCTGGATTTGAAGGGATAAAGGAACAGGAGATCTGCAACAAGATAATGACAAAAATGCTGGAAAATTACAATACCTTATTTGAATTAGAAGGCTTGAAGAAGGATGAAGAAAAACCTGTATGTGAAGAACTAGCAAGAATAATTTTGGTAAAAGTGAGTATGTCTGATATTTCATTTTCTCACACCAAATCAATAATTCAGGTTTATTTCAGGCTTCAATTCAGAAATCTTTTAGATAAGTGGAAGGCAGACTCTTGTAGTAATGTTCTGTGTTGTTGATTGGTATGCAGTTTACACATTGATTCTGCTGATAGGCTAATTTTCATTACTAGTCTTGAAGTTCATTCTATTAAACATCTTATTATTTGTTGGCTACACACTTACTTATGCAGGAAATATATTCACTAAAATTTAAATGTTTTTAAATGAGGAGGCAGAATAATTTTAAGAAGTGTTCAGGGTTTCTGACATGGTTATCATTTATGGTGTACTTTAGTGATGATGAACTTTGGTACTCTAGGACAGTGTGAGGTTTCTAGCCTTAGCCTTTTTGTGAAGTCTGCCAGTCTCAAACATGTACCTGACTTTAAAAGTCAGGTGTTCTGATTCAGCCATTTCTGAATGCACTTGAAGAGAAGCATTAAATAAGAGTTACTCTTTGAAGGAAGTACATTGGAGCTCTTAAAGAAAGTGATAGAGTATTACACCTATGGTGGGAAGAGGGCTTGTGTGTAACATCAAAGGATTCTAAGATTCAAAAACTAACAAGCAAGGGGCCAAAAGTGCCTTGTTCTGGCTTGTGCTGTCTCTACCCCAGGAGGCAACCTCAAGTCTGTGCAGGAAATGGTCATGAGGATGGTTTGCAGTTGCCTCATTTCTTATTTTTTGTTAACTGTGCAGATAATTACTCTCTTATAGGGTGTGAATTCTTGAGTTTGGGAGGGTTTACTACATGCCTATCCTTGGTAGCACTGAAAATCATTTTAGCCTTCCCTGTCTGGAATAGAAGTTGTCAGAAAATAAGTTGTAAAAATATGATGTCTTTGCCCTTGACAGAACAGGAAGTTTGGTGTAAGCCCAGGTTCTGCCATTCAGGTGAAATCAGCTGATAACATTTCTGCCTTTGTGGTATATCACAGGAGGGTCTGCTGAATCAGTATGAGTTGGGCTCAGCTGCCTTTAGAAGGGTTTTCTTACATTGTGAGTCAGTGAGGAAGTATTTAGCTGTATTTAGTTGTCTTTTAGCTGTTACTAGTAGGAAGCTGAAATGGTTCTGTGGAAGGAGATAGAATCACTGATAGCCTTCCAGTGTAACAGTAACTTCTGGGTAGTGGAAATGATCTGCCTGGCCAGTGACAGTGATGTTTTGCCACTGATGGTCACTTTGACAACAGAACCAGGGAAAGAACATATTTCTAAAAAAAAAAAAAAGGACCCAGAAGAAAAGCTTCAGATGTACTTCCTTCTGCTTCAAGTCTCAGCCAGTTCCAAAAGTCAATATAGTCTTTCAAATATAATGATTCAGTAGTAATTGGGATTGCGGGAAGGTGGAGATCTCGGAGATTTTCCACAGCTGTTGAGAGATACAAGCGCTCAAATTACTTAGTGACAAGCAGAATTACTCCAGCAAAATAGCTAAAAGATACAATTACTCAAGTGAAATGGGAAGTGTTGCCCATTGCATTGCCTCAGGGGACAGATGATTGCCTGAGAGAGCCATGCCTAAATACAAGGGCTCACATTGTGTTTGCATCTTTGGACTTTGTTGATGTTTTCCAAATTCTGCTGGCAGCCAGCTGCAAAAGTTTGACCTTGTTCATTGTCCATCTAATTTGGGTGGGAAGTTTTAGTTTAATCAAGTCACATACTCAAACACAAGAGGTACAATCATCTAACTTCATGTAGCAAAGGTACTAAGAAGAGGTTTTTTAAAATTTGTCAGGTGACTCCATGAAATGATGCTTCATACTATTCTCAAAGGTTACATTTTTTGTATCCTGGCAGATATCCCATATCCTAGCCAGTTTGTGTAATAAACTAGAGATGCTACACTTGAAGAGAAAACCAAGTGATGAGATTCAGTAGAGAATAGTGATTGCCAGATTGCTAATGCATGAACCATTACATACAGTAGAAGCTGGTCTGTGTTACACAAGAACAAATGCCTCAGAGAATTATTTGTCATGACCTGTGTCACAGTGTCCAGAAAACATCAAGCTATTTGTAGGCAAAGTTGCTGCCTCTGGAAAAGCCATTGATATATCTGCAGGTAGGATTTTCCAAGTAATCCTATTGTAAGCATTGAAGAATGTAGGATGCTCAGGACAATGCTCTCATAAACTGAGGCCCTGTTGATTTTAAGTGTGTTGCATTCAAGCATGAACCATGGTGGGACAGAGGAGTGGATGGCAAGGAAAGTGAGGAAACTGTGGACTTGTCCTTTACCAAACTCATTTGAATTTATTTAAGTGGCTTTTTTAGCTTCCGTTTTGGGAACAGCAAGAGGGCAAGGAGAGATTTAGATGACCTCACTCACTTCCTTGTTGGATATTCCGTCATCCTTTCCCTCACATCCCTCACTGTATGGCCAGCACTTCACCCTGAGTCACTACGCTATTACCTTTCCCATGATTGCCTTCACTCTCACTCCTTCCTGACTTCTCTATGTTTATATTTTTCTCTGAATTCCCACAACCCTGTTCCACTATTCTTGCTGTTAAATGAAAACAAGAATATGTTGATCATTAATTAAAGTCATGGAAGCATCAAGCTTCTCTTGGAGCAGTGTGTTGGAAAGGAAAAACAGCCCCAGTGGAGCAAGTTGCATCTTGTTTACTGTGTTGGTCATAGCTAGGGGAAATCCACAATGCTACAGGCTTCCAGAAGGAGCAAGAGCATTTGAATCAGGCACAGACTGTGGTAGTGCAAAGAAAATATGTTTTAAGGAGACTGAATATTATTAGTATTAGAGATGGGATAAAGAGACATGTGTGATTTTGTAGGGCCACTGATAGTTGAACTACCATTCTTGTTGTGTACGTGCACTGAGGAGGCACAGGAACACTTTAACCCCAGTCATACTTCTTCTTTCAAAGGTTGCTCAGTTATTGGGAAAGATAAGTTGTGCCAGGTAAAAGGGATCTCATAGCTTGTTTTCTTGGTGGATCATAATTCAGAAAATAAGGCAGCTAGCAATCTCTGCAAGTTGCTTTCCAGTCCCTCTTGCTCATTGCTCAGGCATATTTAATATTATAATTAGAAATTATGGGAAGTGTTTCTTTGGAAACATCTACATTTTTTTAAAAAATACAATTTTAACAAAAAAGAAAAATTGCCGTAGAATAGTTTCTATTTCAATAGGAAATTGAACTGTCAAGTTCATGACACCTTGCCTGGAAGGATTTTGTTCCACCTATTAGAATGATACCCAGATGATCATCCAGTTTGGTGGCCAGCAGGTGGAAGTATAACATGAGCTTTCTTCAGAAATAGATATATTTGGAAATGCCTTATCATAAAAGGATTATGGGATAATTTTTAAAATTTTGAAATAAACTGGAGTTTGTTGGAGTTTACAGGTCTCATTTGCAGTCAGCTATTACTGCTAACCTTAATCCAAGGTTTGCTAGTTAGAGAGAAATGGGTGGAGTGGGTTGAGTGTTCTGATTAGGTGTTTGCTCCATGGTCACGTTGTCAGGATCATAAACACCTGGTTTTTATTAGGCAATGTTGTGTGTAAACAGTTAATTTTCTGATAGTACATCTGCACTATTGTGCATTTTCACATTATTAGGGTCAGGGCTTCCTAAAACAACGTTGCTTATGTTTTGCTTTGGAACAGAATTCCTAGTGCGAATCCATATGATCCTGATAGATTTTTGTGTTCTTAAATGGAGTGATAACTCATGTAATGAACGATTAGTCAGTCTTGAGTTGCAGTACTGCCAATTTTGTAATCTTCTGCAAGAAATAAGTTTACAAAGCCTATGGTAACAACAGAATTAATAATTTTGAGCAAGGACCTTTAATATACAAAGGTCTTGAATTGCTGTTTGAACTGAAGCTGCATGTAGTCTTATGTTGTAGCATTAGCCAGTGGTGTATTGCTACAGCTGGAATGTATTGGGACCTTGGTGTAACAGTCATTAGGCTTCTTTAATGATCAAAGATAGGCAGTGAAGATTTTTATTTAGTTCAAGTGGCAAGGGAAATTTGGGCAGGCAAACTATTATGAGACTTGCTCTTGGGAGAATTCTAGAATTATTCCTTCCACTAGCTTAAGGTGAAACATGTCATCTTGAATAGCATGGTTTATAGCTCAGTATTGTCTTCAGATAAAACATATAATCTATTACCTAGTCGTGCAGGGTTAAAAGATCTTTTTTTTCTCTGTTGTATTTTCACCGTTTACCTCCAATGCCTTCTGGAGAGAACACTTCTAGTTTCAAGAACCAGTCAGCTCAGAGCACATAAATATTTGCACTGGCACACAAACACTGACATTATGAGGATGTAAGGCTGTTCCTGGTTTAATCACATGTTTGGGACAGGAATGCAAAAGGCTTTTCCCATTCCTCCCCTGTTGGGTTGTAGAATACATTCCCCATTCACTTGATGCAGAAGAAAAAGCAAGTACATTTGGAAAATTATTATAACATTAAAATAATATTAACATAACATTTAAATTGAATTAAAAGTTAATCTTCCAAAGTAAATGCATGTGCAATTTTATGATTGTGAGTATATTGTAGGTACATTTTTGCTGACCTCTGAAACAGGCAGGTTTCAATCCCTGAATAGCTGCAGAAATTGGTCTCCTGCTGATCTTTGCAAAAACAAATAGTTTCAAAAGAACTCTTAATGTAGATATAGTCGCCTTCCTGCATCTTTATCCTGTTTGTTTCTAGTCTTCTAGCCAGAGCTGCCACTTCAGTGGGGAGAATGAGTTGACAGAGTAGTTTTCTGGACTTTAAATGACAGCACAAGTGCACACAGTGTTGTGCAAGCCTGCTCTGAGATTTCTGACATGCAGGCAACCCCTTGGTGCAGGTGTAGCTGCACTTCTTAGTGTTTGGTGTGTGCAAAGGGTGCAGTGCCCATCCCAGCCAGGCAAGACCCCTAGCTGCATTTTTTTTTTTATCAAGGAGAGTGCACCAGCTAACTTAGCTTAAAGTGGAATGCATGCTCCTTCCCTTTGAACACTCCAAGTGGTGTTCATTATTTATACTGAGCTACGATTTGAGCCTTATGTCCCTGAGAAGAGGTAGGAAAGGTGAGATTGTCACAAAGTTCTCCATTTTGGCTTGACTGGTCCCTTTGCAGCTAAGTTTAAATCTCCACCTCCACTGAAAGCCATAATATTTCAGCTAATTTGCTCCCATGAGCAAAGCTGGATCTTGACTTATAGATGCTTCTTTCTATTCCTCAGCTATGGCATGACAAGATCTGGGAGAAACTTCTGAGAACTCACCAACTCCACAACTAATGGGCTCCCTCTAAAAAAGTCCCTCTCCCTGTCACCTCAGGGTTACACACTCAGCAGACACAGGAGCAGCCCCTCACTTACGTCAGGAAAAAAGGCATCCGTTTCTAATCCATGTTACACTGCCCTGGCTAAGCCTGCAGGGTCGAGATAGTTTCCTTTATTCTTCTTTCATGTCTGGGACCATTTTAGCATCGTGTTAATGGTCAGCTTTCAGTACTGGATTAATTCTTTCCCATCAGGAGACAGCAGGAACGGATCATTGGAAATCCTTTCCAAAGGTTTGAACAAACATTTCCATTTTGTGTGGCATCCCCTTATTTGGGCAAGTCATGCCAGTTTGCTCCCACGTGGACTAAGGAGCCCCCAAGAGTCGGAGTGGGTTCACATGGGAAATGTGCAAATGGGTGGAAAGTGCATGAGGAGAAGGAGCACCTGTGGAAGTCTGTCTCTGGTTTTTTGTTTAGTGTTTCTTCATCTAGAATTTGCTTTGCAGTTGTCCACCAGCGAGCAGATGGGCATGTTTATAGTAAGGGTGTATAGTGATTCAGCCAGAATGACATTTTAAGATGTGAGCTGACAGGAAATGAGCAATATGAGATTTGTAGGGGAAAGTTTATAAGCCTCCAAACCCTTCACCTGTAGGAAAATCAGTCTGGAGAGAGGAAGATGGTTATGTTTATGCTGTGATTCAGAAAGGCAAGTAAAAAAAACAACCCTGAACAATTTCTTGTGTAATTCTGAAATGGCTTTCCAGTGCTTCTAGCTCTGCTGGCTTTGACAACCCTGTGTATGTATTATTAAACCAGAATGTTTCTGCTCTTGAAATTCACTGAAGCATTTACAGGATTATAAATCTGTCACTTGTGATGTTACTAAATGCACTCCTGAATATTTACACAAATACGCTAATGCTAAACTCTGTAATAAATTATTGTGCTGATACTTCTTTTACTAGAATTTTGCCAGCCATATTTTAATTTTAGCACATTATTAGAAATTTGCCAAGATTCAGGGCCATATTCAGATTCATATAAAGGAAAGACAGGCACATAACAAATGTATCTTTCTCTCCTGCTGGCTATGCTTCTAGTATTCTGAAAATTGTTTGAATACAGCTGACAAATTTTGTAGCTGAGGTGCCTATGAATTTTGCTTTTGCTCTCATAGTTTTTTCTTCAAACAAATACTCATTGGTACTATCATTGTCCCATGGTAATTCCACATAGCTAAAATGTAGGGCAAATGAGATCCATATGTGTGTCCTGGTCTGTACTTGCACTTATTTTATTTGACATGTTTTTCATTCATTGTCTCTTACTGATTTGGGTTTATTTCAGGGTTCTGTTGTTGTTATTTTATGTTTGTTTTATTGTGTGGGTTTTGATGATTTGTTTTTTTGGAGGGGCGTGATATTGTGTTTTAGCACTTGGGAGCAGTCCATCTCAGGCAGTACATCATCATCTTTCAAAAGGGAGGCATCAAAGTCAGCACCAAGAAACAGGGTACAGTAAAATAAGCATGTGAGATTCTGCAGTAGCCAGCTATTGTTGAGCATCCTTGCTGTACCTATAGGGGAAAAAGGAGATTACCAAGAAAGTGAAAATTTTTCAACTAAGATAAATCTCTCAGTTCCTCCTGTTTAGATTCCTCAGTGTTTATTCTGCTTCTCCTTAATTTGTCATTCAGTTAATCAGGTTACACAAAATGATCAGCATTATCCCCTCTGTATCTCTGCATAAATCAGCAGTCAGTGTTGTCATTGTGACAAGGACACATTGTAGACAGTCGGAACTGATCCAAAGTAAAGAAGTGTAAGAGATTTTTCTGTCTGTGGCATTTAATTCTTGCTGGCCTCTGCCATTGGCTTCATCTGGAAAACTCTGAAGGTGGGAGCTTCAGAAGGAGTCAGCACTAAATTAATTCTTTTTCCCATATTAAGAGCAATGAAATACTCATTGACTGCAGTATAAATTCTATGAATTTTTAAAACCCCCTGCTGTGAGTACTGTGAAGGTCCCAGTTTGTCCAGAAGGGGATTGGTACATCCTGCTCTGCCTGGAGCACTTTCAGTGCCCCAAAGCTCATTGTCATAAACTGGGCTCAGGGCAGTCTGAGAGCAACAGGACCATGTGATGCATGGGACAGAAGGGGCCAGATGCTCCTGAATCTGGTGTACACTCTGGAAAATCTGATGTATCCAGTGGATCCCAGCAGCATTTGACCTTAATTGCCAGCAGTGAGCATCTCAGTTTCAGTGTTAAGAAAGTGGTCTGTTCTTTCTGCACTGAGAAGCTTACACAGGTAACTAGAACAATATAGAGACATTTAAGGCTCCCTAATTTACTGCAGATCAGGTATTTCTTTTGAAAGTAACATTGCATGAATTCCATGTGTGAAGAACTTTTTTCCTTCTGTTTTGATTTTTAGATCTGAAAATACAATTTAGCTTTCTCAAGACTGAGTTTAAGCAACGGTAATGTGAGATGCAGATCTGGAGAGCCTGGATTTTTCCCGTATCTAGGTCATAGCTCTCTTTTAGATCATCCTTTTTCCATTTATGAATAATATTACAGTAAATAGATAAATCAGATTCCAGTTTTCAAAACTGAAAGGTAGAGGAAAATGTTCACCTGAACTGATCTGAGCTCTGTTGTTGCTGAACACATCTGCACACATACACACAGTTAGGTAAACCCAGCAAGAGAGAAGCCTTCTTTTGCTACTTTGTAAATGTTTATATTGTTGTGGTTTTGGGTTTTTGTTTGTTTGGTTGGTTTTTTTGGTTTTGGTTTTTTGTGGTTTTTTTTTTTTTTTTTTTTTTTTTTTTTTTTTTTTTTGTAATCCTAAGTTCTGCTACAGGCTTCATTTGGGGTGTGGTCATTGACACCTTAAATTCCCAGTCAGTTTGTATATGATGGTATGCTGATTGAGGCTGGGGTAGAGTTAATTTTCTTCATAGTAGCTGGTATGGGGATGTATTTTGGATTTGTGCTGGAAAGTGTTGATAACACAGGGATGTTTTAGTTGCAGATTGTGGGGATGGGCATGGAAGATGAGTATTTTCCCTCAGTGACGTCCTTGTAACCTTTTAGAAATTCTGGAATTATGTTTGATCCTGGCACTACGAGTTTAACTTTTTGTAGCATTCAGTCCTTCTGCGTGGCTGGAGACACATTTTATGCTTTCTCCTGGAAAATACCATGATATTCCACAGATGGAGCTGGTAGCATTGAGGTGCGTCATGGGATTGTTACTATGTTTGTCGTTTCCTTTCACATATTGCAGTCCTGTCTAAAAATAATGGGTTTCCACATCACTCTCTTGCTTACGTATCACGACTCATGACCTTTGTACGTGTTTTATGGCAATGAGTGCAGTAGGTTAAGGTTGTCCTGATGTGAAACAGAGTAGCTTTTAGCTGTTTATTAAGAGATACGGTCTCAGGTAAAAGGTCATATATAGAAATAGTCTTGGGAGAACAAAAGGAAATGAAAGTTGAACTGAAAAGGGTATTAGTTTTATATTGAAAGCTAGTGATATGCTTCTTTTGCAAACACTGATATTCTCCTTTTTATCACTTCTATCTGAAACAGCTTGGCTGAACTGTGGTTATTAAAGTAGAGTGTAAATGATGGCAAGGCAGAACAACAGACAGGAGGAAACTGACCCAGTTTAGCATTTATATGCTAATAGCAACCAAGGCAAAAAACTCACTTATAAATACTAGGTGTTTCAATATTTGTTACCAGTCTTGTTTAGTATGATTTACTGACATTGTCCCTCCTTCTAATAATGATGTTTTCAACACTTTCTGGATACAAAATAGAAGGGATGCCTGATACATTGTGAAGAGGTTTTGTTTTGTTTTTTTCAGTTACTGTTCACATTAAATATTTTTCCTGAAGGTATCTGTTCCACTGAACGACAACTCTGTGAACTGATAACTGAATAAGAATCAGTTATTCCATCCAGTTAACATTCATGAAAATACCTGTGACCATGGGAATTAGAAAATGCCTTTTAAGATCTCCATACCATTGGCTACACAATTTTAGTCTCAGAAATACAGATTATTTGATACCTTGCATGTCTTTTGGAGCCTTAGTCAGCCATGAGCTATTTTGCATGGTCACAGAGGGGAAGGCATTCCATACTGTCACCATTTTCCGAGTAAGAAGAGCAGTGCTGTAACTACTTTGGCACCCTTGACAGCAGTGCTGCATGTCACACCTGCCCTGCTGTGCACCAGGGAATTTAGTACAGGGGGTGGTGTATTTGCCACTCCAACATAAAATAAAGGGAGATCCAGGAACTCTTAAATCCACTGTAACTTTTGCACTGTCCCATGCACAACACTGCTGTAACTGGGAAAATTCACAGGTGTGACCCTGGTGACACCTACCTGAGGCAAAGGCTGCACTGCACCATTATGTGGAGGGAAGCAGAATATTCCCTCCTCTGTGCTGTACAGCTGCTGACCCAGTAAAGAGTCAGCTGTTGCAGTCTGTCCTCATGTAATCAGCTAATGCATCATTCCTGCAGTCATTTGTGGCATGGAATTCACTGAATAATCCTCTTAATGTCTGCTCATCATACATTAGAGTGGCTGTGCTGGCTCACACTGGGGATCCATCTAACCCAGTGTGCTGCTTCCAACACTGCCCATAAGTAGATGTCAAGGGAGGAGAACGATAGGGCAGCAAGGTGTTTCCTCAGTTTTTTTTCTACCAGTTCATGACTATTCTCGGAAGTTTTCCTACTCTTGATAGGGTTTTTGTATTTAGTGATGTCCAGAGTAATTGTCTTGTGTCTCTCTTGCAGTTGTGTAAGCTTTTTGCTTCCAACATACCAACATATCATCTGTAAAAGTGTGCCACAAATTGCTTCCTCTTGCGTGAAGAACTGGCTCCCTTTGTTAGTTACACGTGTGGCTTTCACTAGTGTCATTTGAAGGACACCTGGGTTTTTTTTTGTTTTTTTGTTTTTTTGTTTTTTTTTTTGGTTTTTTTT
>VWYO01021352.1:40200-86698 GCA_013400275.1 Rhadina sibilatrix | reverse complement strand
TTTTTTTTTTTTTTTTGTTGGTTTTTTTTTTTTGCTTTGGAGGATATATGGAGGATGAGGATATATGGAGGACATAGTGAACAGTCCAACAGAACATCTTCACCACCCATGACTCCTACAAGCTACCATGGTGGTTGGGAGTTTTCTTCCTGATTAAGAATTGCCACTGGTATTTGCAACCCTAATCACTGTGCTGACAACAATTACTTTTTCTGTCAAAGCCCTGCACAGAGTCAGTGAACAATCCATATAATAGCTTTTCTCTTTTGGGGCACAAAGCCAAACACTTCAATGAAGTAAATTGGATGACATTTTGGTGAAGTCAGAATGGCACATTTTATTGCAGAAGGGACTCTGACTCCTTGTTTCTGTTAAAAAAAACCCCTAGTCTGTGCTTTAATTAAGAAAAAGTTTCATATTGATAAAAGTTCATTCTAATTACGGTGGTCTTCTATGTATTAAAAGGTAAAACTTAGATCTGGTGCTTTCTAGAAGCATTTAAAACTTGAACTGAGAAACCCACAGGCCAGTTTCCTCTGATTATGCAGTGTGTGAAACCAGAAACAGATTAATTACTAAATCAAGCAGGAAAGAGAGGATGAGCACAGCATTAATAATGAGATGGTTCCAGACATAACTGGGAATATTATGTTATCAACAAATACGTTTATTGTTGTCATTAAAATACAGCACAATGTATAACCTTTGTTTTTAGTACCTATTTTTTTCCTAATTCCTTCCTTAAGCAGTCATAATCAGTTGCATTTAAAGTCTTATGCTAGTGTGGTAGCATGCTACAAATACAAAAGGCTTTAAATAGACTGCACAGGTCAGTATCTCCGTGGCTACAGTTGACTGAGGCTGAAACATAGCAATTTTTATGCCCATTCGACATTTTGTTGACAAGGATAAAAGTGAGGGTAGTATTCTGTTCTGTTTTGAACTTTGCCTCCAATATAGGTAACAGTGTGAGATGCAAGTATGCTGTATGAATCCCTCTTACTTAATAATGGCAATGGACAAGGGAACCAGCACAGTTTATTATTATAGTGTAAGGTTAGGAAGACCTGCAGGTCTCTAAATGTGCCACATTTGCAGATGTAGGAAATGACTAAAAGCATTGCTTTATGCTGATAGACTTGTGAGTGCACAATTTGTCTATAAATATTGCCTGCCATAGTTAGGACATTGAATGTTCTCTGGCTTTCCCTGTGATCTTGTCAGTTCGCGCATGAAAATCATTACAGAAACTTAGTTCAAAACCTGGATTTGCCAGTGTCCTGTATGCATGCTGATGATGTACTTTGGCCCAAGTAATCTTGATAGAAAATTTCTCCTATTGACTGTGGTGGGGCTTGATACCATAATGAGCAGGTTTTGGGGAGAATGAGATGGAGAGGTGATTGCTGGCAGCTGTTGACAGTAAGCAGGGCTTGGGTAACTTTCCAGGTGTGAACAGTGAATGCTGATTGTTGAGTATACACAGTTGAACAAAACAAAGTTTGTTTTGTATCCAGTCTGCTGCACTGGAGATTTTTTCTTCACGTGAGACTGGAAAGTATGCAATTGCTAATATGCCATACTTCTTAGAGCATTCTCTGGAGATTTGTAATGTTCTGGAAAAGTGATGCTCAGGTAATACTCCATGCCAGTCATTTTGAGGCTCCTAGTTCATTTATCTCAGCTGTACAGGAGCCATGTCATGGGTTTTAGGGGAAATCAGGTTTTAAAGCACAACAGATTTCATCCCACTGTTTCATGAATTTCACAAGCAATGCTAAAAATTAATAAATAGAAATCTCAAAGAAATCTTGAGCTTCAGTAAGTCAAAGAGGCACTGAAATGCATATAAGTAGTTATGTAATAATGTTATTTTTTTTGATGCAAGTACAAAGGTTAATGTAATTGCTTACTTCTTTAACAGAAATGCAGACAGATAAGTGCTCTTTAAGTCCTTGCAAGTGTGACCTGACTAAATATTTTCAGTTTTACTACTCTGTGTGGAATGCAAATGCCTGACTTTAAATACTTGCATTTAAAAATTACTATTTAGGTTTATTGAATCCCTGTACCAAAGAGTGTTCTGAGAGAGTCAGATTTCTGAACATGTACAGTTATTTAATCTATGCTAGTAGAGTTAGGAATCAGTTTAACTGTGGTCAAAAATATCTTAATTGACTTGACTTTTTGATCTGTAAGTTCACAGGATATTTAGAAAAACAAAATATATTCAAAAATACGCTTAGTTACTGAAGTGCAACATGTTATTGGAAATGAGAATGTTCTTTCTACTTTCTGAATTTTAAAGGGTAAAATCAAACATACTGCCAGTCCTTCACAAGCTAATATGCAAGAACAAAACCCTTGACAGCAGTGGGTTCTCAGCTTAAGCTGTGTTTGATATTCTGGGTTTTTTGTTTGTAAGTTTTCCAAGTAGCCTAGGAACTTAGGCAGCCTGAAAATATGACTATTAGGCCTGCCTGATATTCCTAGTAGGTTTTGACTTTCAACTTGCATCTTTCATGCTAATGGTGGTGAGTTCTTCCCCTTGTCCTAGTTAATATAAAGATATGCTGTACAGTTAGAAAAAAAAGCCAGTTTGTAGGAGGAGTGGTATAATCTTATACTAATGTTTGCCTTGTAAAACCCAGCATGTATTGCAGGACAGTAGGAAAGGGGCAGGACATTTCCAAGTGTTGGAATAAACTCTAAATAAGATCTTTTCTTAGAGAATCAGAAAAATATATTTGTATGCATTCTGCCCAGTGCAATTAAAACCTCTTGCCAGACCCTGCGTTTAGCAGACTTTCGGAGGTTAATGTTTAATAAGTTATTAGCTAGTGCTGTTTGCTGTGTTCCCAGTATATGGATCTCCTGCTCCCTTGGAAGTATTATTTTGTGCAAATTAAATGCATTTAAGGAAACAATGGACAGAACGAGAGGACACAGTCTCAAGCTGCATCAAGGGAAGTATAGGTTGGATATTAGGAAGGGGTTTTTCACAGAAAGAGTGATAAAGTATTGGAATGGCCTGCCTGGGGAGGTGGTAGCATCACCATCCCTGGATATGTTTAAAAAAGGAGTGGATGTGGCACTTGGTGCCGTGGTCTAGTTGAGGTGTTAGAACATGAGTTGGACGTGATGATCTTGAAGATCTCTTCCAACCTAGAAATTCTGTGTGATTTCTACACTGAAGTAAGTGAATCTACATGTACTATAACAGAATCCACGGTGAAGCATGTGCTCTGTGCTAACAGAGGTTTTTCTGCTTTTAGTTCATGCACTTTTGTTCTCATTTTTCATCTCTGTTCAACATAATAAAAGCAATTATTGTACTGCATGGTTCCTGAAATCTCTGACTATTGCATGCTCACTTAATAGTATTCGGTCAGTGGCAAGCCTGGTCCTACATTAACTGCAGGGACATTGATTTCTAACTTTTGCTATCAGGTGACAGAAGAATCTGATCTAACACACGTGATTCACTTGAGTAATTTATCTGTGATGACTTGTACTTATGACTGGAGCTGTAGTTGTAATGAAGATACAATGCCATAAAAATGGGAGATACAAAACATCTATGAGATCACCTTGAAGGTTCTGTTAGAGTACAGAATGTATTTTTAACTCCTTTTCTAGTTCAGAGGTGAATGATCCAAGAACAGGATCATTCCTGTCTGTTTGTTGCTGGATTGTTATGTGGTCTAGTGGAATTTCTAGTGGAGCCTCAGCTTATCTGTATTACCCAGTGTTGATTCAGAGGGCCATAAAAATGAGCTTGGGCATGTTTAGTACCAGTTTATTGGTATGAGGGTGCTGCTCCACCTCTGTTCAAAATTCCTAAGACCTCAACCTGCTTTTATTACAGAGTTTGTAAATAGCATTCCTTATTGCTGAGAAGGAAAAGGGATTGAAGAGTGGAAGCTGGAGTCAGCCTCTACAGTCATCTTTTCAGTTGTTCACGTTCCCTGGTTAATGAGTTGGCCATATGGTAATGCAGGGCGGAAGAAATACAGAGGTAAAACTAATCTGTTTTTCCTTGAAGGATCTGCCTGTGCTTTATAGGATGTATCACAGTTCAGACCAGTGCCAACAGTATCTTTTAGGCAGAAAATTCTTTCATTACTGTGTAATTCATAGTCGTGCTGTGAACAGGAGAAGCACCATACACGGAGAAGGATGAGTTTCTTAACAGCTTGTTTTATACTTTCCAACCTACTTACATGGACTTCAGTGGAACAGCTCTGAATTTTGGCACAGCTTCACATTTTTCTAATGAAGAAATCCTTTGGCAAACACTTACTTGTTTACACCTCAAACAGTTGGCCAGCAGGAAGGATGAAGGAATGTAATGGGCACTGTACTGACTTACCTTTGTTCTCTGGCTTTTGATGGACTCATTAACATTTGCCCTTTAACAGCACAACAGAGTTACAGAGCATTTGCTTTAGGATTCCTTCACTGGAGGTGACATTCTGAGAATACTGAAATACCAAATAATCCCCATTGTAACTACAGTGACTTTTACCATAATTTTTCTTGCTCTCGCTATTGTTCTGAATGGGCAGGTGAGTACAGACATGAGCAGAAGGTCTGCCCTGTGGGACGCTGAGAGCAGGAATTGTCACCATAGTCAGCCTTCTAAGTTCATTTCTGCATTTCTTCTGTGATTGTGATAATCTGGCCATATTTGTGCTTCTTACTCTCAATGCATTATCTATTCAAGCTATTGAGTCCAAAGTGGATAAAAGGCAGAAGTTACTCCAAGAGGCGCAGTGTCTCTGCAGTGTAGTTAGATCTCTAGGATTTGGATGTGAATAACTTCCAGTATCCTTGTGGGTTACATTCAGGGTTGTGACCAAGGCTGGGTATTTATGTTTCTCAAGAGGCCGGAAGGTTTGTTGCTGCACAGAGGTGATAAGACAATGGGCTGCCATATCTCTCCAGTGTGAAGTCATGCATGCTTGTTTTGCTTTTACGTTTTTTTTTCTATTTCATCCACCAGCGAGTCCTCAAGTTGCCTGTAGCTGAGATTCCTAGGATCCCTGATATGCAAAGTCCACATCAATGCCACTCTTTTCTCTCCACCTGGATAAAGCTCTCTTCAGCTCAGAACATTGCCTGCTATGTTTCCTTTGGCAAACAGATGCCAGGCAGCAGTTGGCAATCGCTGGGAGCTGGTTGTATCTTCTGGCTCAAGGCCCGTACATCTTGTTGCTTTTTGGCCTACATCCCATGCAGACTGCACACTTGCAGCATTTTGACAGAGCTGCTTGGAGAGCTGCACAGGGCAGGAGAATGAAGGGATTCCCTTTGGCAAATGTTCCTGAGCTCCTGCAGAAAGAGGACCTTAAGGTGTTGCTGGTTCACTTCAACAACCTCCTGTTGTGCCATGGAGAGTCACAGGTTAAGATAATCTTACTACTGGGTTGATTTCTTAATTTTGAATATTTTTAGGAAAGGATAGATTTGGGTTCAGGTAACATCTTTCTGGAGTGTACAGTTTTAATGTTTAGCCTTCATGGAAAATTTGGGGTTTGTTCACTTAATCTGCTTTCGTTTATAAGAGACATGATTTTGACCTTGAGAGTTTACTGAAAGAAAATTACGGGATTCACAGCCAGTGACAAGTAAACTACCTCTAGAGCTAGAAATGCCATATCTGCATAGCTGTGCTTGAATTTCATAGGCTTTCTGAGAATATTTGCTAGCTCCTTACCTCTGGAACTGAGCAGTGTTAGCAAAGTGTGTGTTTACTTTCAAGCATTTGAGCAGTTTTGCTGTTCATTGTGGCTTTGCTCAAATATGGAGGCTGTGGTGTTGTTTCCTGAGCTCTGTCACGTTTGGTGCCAAGACCACTGCCCTGGGGAGCATGTTCTGATGCCCAGTCACCCTCTAGTGAAGAATCTTTTCCTAATATCCAACCTAAACCTCCCCTGACACCACTTCAGGCCATTCCCTTGAGTCCTGTCACTGTTACCACAGAGAAGAGATCAGTGCCTGCACCTCCTCTTCCCCTCATGAGAAGTGGTAAACTTCAGTGAGGTCTCCACACAGTCTTCTCTTATCCAGGCTGAACAGATCAAGTCACCTCATATGGCTTCCCCTTAAGACCCTTCACCATCTTTGTTGCCCTCTTTGGACACTGGTAGTTTAATCCCTTTCTTACATTGTGGCGCCCAAAGCTGCCCCCAGCACTCGAGGTGAGGCTGCCCCAGAGCAGAGCAGAGCAGGACAATACCTTCCCTTGCCTGCCTGGCCATGCTGTGCCTGATGTCCCCCAGGACACAGGTGGCCCTCCTGGCTGCCAGGGCACTGCTGACCTGTGTTCAACTTGCCATGGACCAGAACCCCCCAAGTCCCTTTCCACAGTGCTGCCTTCCAGCATCTCATTCCCCAGTCTGTCCGTACATCCAGGTGCAGAATCTGGCACTTTCCCTTATTGAACTTCATGTGGTTGGTGATTGCCCTGTCCTCTGATTTGTTGAGGTCTCTCTGCAGGGCCTCTGCAGAGGAAGTCAATAGCTCCTCCCAGTTTAGTGTCCTCTGCAAACTTACTTAGTATCCCTTAATGTCCTGTGTCCAAGTCATTCGTGAAGATGTTAAAGAGCACAGAGCCTAAGACTGGGCCCTGTGAAACCCCACTGGTGACAGGTCACCAGTCTGATGTCACCCCAGTCACAGTAACTCTTTGTGCCCAACCCATGAGCCAGTTACTCACCCATCCCATGGTGTGCTTATCCAGGATACTGTGAGAGACAGTTTTGAAAGCTTTACTGAAATCCAAAGGATTCTCTTGATGAACTAGGTGGGTTACCTTGTCACAAAAGGAAGTTGAGTTGGACAAGCAGGACTGGGATGTGGTTTAAAGGAAGATAATACTCACCTCTTTGATTCCAAAGAATCTTGTTCTCATTAAGACATCTGAATTTGTATAAAACATCAGAATTTCATTGACCTTTAAAGCTTCATACACTTTAGGGTTGCATCAAATTTATAATTTTGATATCTAAGAAGAGCAGAGTGCAGAGGAGTTGTTTTAGTCATCCTATGCCTAAAAATACAAGTAGAGTAAGAGAAATCCAAATTTGGCAGTTGCAGCTGCACGTATTGTAAAGATGACCACATTTATCGTGACTTTATGGTTTCAGTATGGCAGTTAATCAGGAAAGGATTTCAGGCTTGATTTCGAGTGTGGAAGAGAGTTGGTAACAGAATTGTTTTTCAAGTATGTGCTGACTCTACTAAACCTGGAACAATTACAGAGCTATTGATCTTTGTCTCGCAGTGTCAGTAATTTGAGATGATGAGGCATCTCTAATTTGAAAAGAACATCACAACTGTAATATGCCTATGTCGTTTTAAAATCAGTATTGTAGGTGGTAGGTGAAGTGATGAATCAAGGTGGAGTTTAGTGACATTTTTACATTTCATTACTTTCTGAATAGAATCTGTGTTTTGGGGAAGCATTTGGGCACAAGCCCATTTTAAGTAAGACAGCAGCCCTACTAAAGACAGCTGTACTGTGGGACACAACTTGTCACCAGTCTCAACTGGGACATTGAGCCCTTGACCACTCCTCTCTGGATGCAACCATTCGGCCAATCCTCATGCACCAAACAGTGCATCCATCAAATCTTTGTCTCTGCAATTTGGAGAGAAAGATGTGCTGGGGGCTGTGTCAAAGACCTTGTAAAGTCTAGCAGATAGTATCTGCAGTTCTTCCCTTGCCTTTACCTCTACTGTTGTGGAAAAAAAAAAAAAATGGCAGAATAATTCAGGTTTGTTTGGATTATGTTGTTCTCTGACTTCTTTGTCCCTACTGGTGTAGTCCACATAGCATTCAAGCCATGACTTTGGCACTTGCTTCCTCACACACAGAAATTCTGTGCTGTGGCCAGTAGCATAATCACACCCTCAGTAGGAGCATAAGAATAGAAAGTGAGAGAGAGTAATGTAAGAAGTGTGAGATGAATGTAACTGAAAAATCTCACTACAGATTTATCCCTGCCTTTGAAAGTCCTTTGGGCCTGAAATATATTTGGTACTCACAGCTACAGGAGATTTATCCTCTCCAGATTCGTCCCAGAAGTCATTTACTGCAATAAATGGTGATGGAGCTGGTGTTGTGTGAGAACTGGCTGCAGTATGAAATTTTGGAGAACAAGTACAGCATAAATACTTGGTCTGTTCACTAAATGACTTGATTTGCTGCCTCAGCAGGATTTTCCACCAGATTCTCTGGGGCAATTCAGGATGACCTAAACCCTCTGGCAAAATCTGCGTCTCCAAACAAGGCCTGGTGTAATTGTCATTGCCATTAACTTTGGCAGAGAGCTGTAAGCTCTGTATTAATGGAGTGAGTGGAATATATTTGTTCAAGAGGTTTCCGTGGCCAAATACCAACTGTGGGTGACTTTGGCAGGTGGCTCATTCCCTAGTCATTTGACTTGGGAAACTGGTTGAATCAGGTTGATTAGCTGAGAGGCGTGAGTTACAGCTGGCTAATGTTCTCCCTCTCTCAGTCCTTCATGAAGCAGAGGTAATGTTGATGAGTGGATAGATTGACCTTAAAGCTTTTTGCTGATAGCTAGCCAAATTAAGACTAGAGTGAAAAAGAAACCAGCATTCCAAATTTCCATGCATCACTCGCCCCTGCCTGTGTTTTTCCAAAGAAATGTACCTTTTTCTATTCCATGGGATATTTGTATTAATATAGACAACTTGTAAGTTGAAAAAGCACTAGGGTGGCAAAGTATGAAGCCTTTCAAGAAGTAATATAGACCTCTTTGCTTTGGTGGACAACTGTAAGAATTGCATTTGTATACTAAGCAAATTTTTGAGGGAGATTTCTCTTGTCTGGAGGAGTACTGTGTTCATATACCTTTAAAGAAAAGAATGTAGTGTGTATGTTTTAAACACCTGGTGGGATTTTTGAGGATTACCTTGTAGAAATATCTTTATTATCCTCTCAATGATGACATTTAAATATAAACTCGCAGCTAGTTTCTTCTAAAAGATCTGCATTTAGATTTTTTAATTACTTAAATCAAATGGTATGTATTGTTCAATTATTTGGACATGTTCATGCATATCTTGAGATATTGGAAGTTTTTTTGTTTTCCTTCTTGAGAACATGAGTGAGATATTCAGAAAAGCAGGATGACCCATGATAAGGATCTGTCTTTAAACCATGTTGATTCACATGCACGGAGCTCTCCAGACTCACCTGGAGCAGCTCCTGTTGTTCAAGAACAGAGAATGATTAGTCACCATACCACATCAGATCTTTAGAATATGTCATATTCATCTTTGATCTTTAAACCCAGGAGCTTCTGACACCTCACAGGGAGATGGAACATCCCTATGATGTTATGAGGAATCATAACCAGTCAGTTATGAGGAATCTTAATGGTGGTATTGTGTGAGATGATGTCAGCTTGGCTGGTCAGCTTGTGCCTCCAGGTGAAAGTTTTTTTTGCACTTTCTTCAACACCCATCATGATGCATGTTTATAGTGGTCATAAAACTGACTAGTTTTTATTACAACTGAAAACACAGTTCCTTGCATCATCTGAACTTTGAGACAACAAAACTTGACAGTCAAGTGCAGGATGTACTGTGTAATATTTCCTTGTAGTTTTCTGTTCTTTGGTGGTTTTATTATCCTTTCTTGTCTCTTTGATTGTCAGTAGCAACTGTGATGCTATTTTACTTGTATTTGGCTGAGAATGAAGGTGTACTTTAAGTTATAGAGTAGCAGACTTCAGCAGAGTGTATGCTTTTAGTGGCCACAGACTGTAGCTATGTTGTAACAGCCCACAAAATACCTGCTTCAGGCTGAGTCTGATCTTTGTCATATGCAATTTGAGGTGAAGCTTCACCAGAGAAAAAACTTTCAGGAAACAAAAATCAAATTATTTTTCCTTCAGCCAAAGCCTACTCTCTAGGCTTGTCCTTGGATTTATTTGTGTCATCTTCCAAAGTGAAGCTTTGTATGTATGTACAAAGATTTATAGATGTGTGTTTGTTTAGTGGTTAGATTTTACCAGGGACAAAATGCTTCTTTGACAGTCGCCACACTACATCAGGCATCTCAGTATGCAGCAGTCATATGTTCTTGAGCTGGGCTTATTTAGCCTGGAGGAAAAGAGGTTGAGGGGTGACATTATTCCTCTCTACGTGAGGTTGAAAGGAGGTTGTAGCCAGCTGGGTTCTGGTCTCTTCTTCAGTGCCTGCAGACCCCAAGCCCTGTTGTGATCCTCGCCTGTAGCACTGCCATTGTGTAGCTGTCTCCCCTCCTCCCCACAGATACGGTTTTCCCCTGTGAAATCATGGCACTGCTGCTGTTTTGTACCAGCTGAGAGGCACTGCCTGGTGTCCGTGTGCTGTGTGCCCAGTTCCCATGGTGCCAACAGCCAGAGACCTCTGCAGCTGATGGGCTAACAGAGTGCTGCTGGAACCAGCAATGGTCCAAAGGTCAGATCCTTATTTCAGGTAAAATGCCCATTGACGTCAGCAAAGTCAGGATCTTACTCAGAGCAAGCAGTCCAGAGGCTGAAACTGGGAAGCTGTCACAATATCTCTCTCTGATTTCCCTTTTCACTGATACATATTTCATTTTTCATTTTATTCTCTACAAAGCTCAGTAAGAAGCAGCCTTCTGTCCCGTGAAACTTTTCAACAAGCACAAAGCATTTGAAAGCAACTGTGAGTGGAACAAAGTACTAGAAACAGAAGTAAAATAAATTTTACAAAAATAAAAACACATTAGGGTAAGCCAGGTATAAAAAGGAGTTCAGAAATTCTGATTTATTTTCCAGCAGATTTATAACTACACTAGGCAGCAGAACTGAGAAACCGATGGATGTATAATTAAAGTTTTTAGGAGGCATCAGCATTTTTGCTTTAGAGAAAAAAGTGTTACAGAAGAGCCTATGAACATGTGCACAGGTCTAGTCAGTATAGTGCACTTGAATTTTCAAAAGGTTTTTATGGGATTGTCAACGGTCTCTAAAGAAGCAAAGTTATCTTGTGATCAGAAGGAATGACTTTTTATGGATGAATAACTAGAAAGCAGTAAACAGATATGATCAGTTTTCTGGTGGAGAAGGGTTTTCTGAGAAGTCCCTTAAGGATCTTTGTTGGAATCTGTGCTATTTAACTGCTTCCATAATGACCTAGAAAATACTCAGTGTACTGCTAATAGAAAAGTATTCAAGGTATGAAAAACTAAAAGCTGGCTACGAGGACTTTCAGAAGGCTTCTAATTTACTCTTTGTTGGGTGAAAAACTGATAAGTTGAGTTTCCATCTCTATGTGCTAACTATGTCCACAAAACCCCACGGATAATATAAATGTGTGTACTGATGAGCTCCAAATTAAGCAATCATGAAAGCTTATATATGAAAGCAAATAAAAAGTTAGATTTTCATGAGAAGCCACCACTAAATCTGCCTTCATATATAATGCCACATGCAGTTCTGACTACATTTTAGAAAGGACTTCATAGTAGGTGAAAAGGTGTAGAGAAAAGCAGAAAAATGATCAAACACATGAGTATGACTTCTGTAAAATGAGAGACATTAGAGACCACTACTGGGGTACTATAAAGTCAAGATTGGTATGGGGAATGTGTTTAAGGAACAGTTACTGGCAAATTCTCATAGTTCAAAACCAAGGGAAAGATTATGTCACCTTACCTAAAATAGAAGTACTTTTTAATCAATTTTAATCAATGTGTAACAATGTTGTGAAACTCCCATTTGCATCGGATCTTGCAAAGGCTAAAAGCAGGAGTAAACACAAGAGAAAACTGAACATAGTCACAAAGGTTAGGTTCAGTGTTTGCCATTAAAATGAGGGGCAGACCTCTGAACTTGCACTTCTCTCCTAAGCACTCTTAGGGCATGTGTTGATATCAATTGTCATTAAAAAGGGTGGGAAGGGGATTGAGAAGAGCTATAATAATTGCTGTTAGTATCTGTTTCTCCAGGAGTGTCAAAAAGCAAATTCAGTGCAAACTTTTTTAGTCTGCCTACTGTGATACAGAAAATAAGTATTTATTTTACTTACCATTCTTTTCTTAACTTTTTTGTTGCTGCTGCTCCTTCAATAGACATGCCTTTATTTTTCTTTAAATAGTCTTTATCAAGCTGAGTGTTTGATTTATGTGTATTTTGTAATACTGTTTTGCACCTTGTCACCTTCACTGTTTGTACACTGGTAGAGAATGTCTTTCAGTTACAGATTACCTGAAAGGGCTGTTCTGGCCTTTCTTCCTTTCACATTTCAATTTTCTCTCTCCTTGCTTCTGTAGAGGACCAAACCCCCAACGGAACAATCCAGCCAAATGGGCCTATTGCCACAACCAGGCCAGTCAGATGGAATACCTCAAGTCAGCCTCCAATTAACAGAGAGTGGTTCATGTGAGAAGGAGATGGACTTAGCAGATGAAATCTCCTTCATTAACAATGATCTGTTTTTCTCCAGGTTAGTGTTCTTTTTTTGTCTTTGTATTTGTCTCTTTGTTTTGTACCTGCATCTCTGGCTCTAGGCATTTTGAACACTTAAACAGGATACTGGGGTGTGAGATAAATTAATGTGCCTTTTCCTGTTGAATCCACACCCTCCAAAGCCAGCTGTGTGCTTTGGTTCAAGCATATGAAGGTAGTCTGCTTGGTGAAGGAGTGCAGGTGGACAGGTCTGATCTACGGTCAGGCAATAGAAATTAACCAAGCACAAGATACAACCAAAATGTGTCTCTTTTGAATAATCAAGTGTATTTGATCTGCCCAGTTTAAGTCTTAACAGATGGCTGACTTTATTCTCACTTTTAAATCCAAAAAAGGAAGGGACTTCTGAAGGGTTTTCTCTTTGTGGCAAGAATGGTGCTACTGATAGTACTACTCCATTCAGACAAGAATAGAAGAGTATGTTTAGAGTATCTATACAAATATCTTTCTGAATTTATCTATGACAGTCTATCAGTTTAAATATATAAATATTATATACTATAAAAGTATACTATATAAATATAAAAACCTTTATAGTTATAGCTGATTCCATGTGAATTACATGAGAAGGGGCACTTTTTATACTATATAAATATTAGATACTATAAAAGTATCTATCTAAAAGAGTATTTTGAGTTTTGATTGCTTGCAGATTGTCTGTTAGGTGAGCAGGTAATGGGCGTTTTGCTGTCTTGTAAAGTCCTTCCCTGCACATCAGGCTGAACCAGGATCTTTACATTATTCTCGGGATATTGAGTTGAGTCTGCCATTCTCTCTCCTCTTGTGTCTGGTGCAGCACATGAAGGATTCAGGTTACTGTGGAAAATGGCAGTGTGCTACCAAAATATGGAATTGGCCTGGTGTGTGAAACAGTGCTATTCACATGTCATGAAACAGAACACTGCAGTGTCCCAGCATACCAACCAGGAACACAAAGCAGAGGCAGTGCTGCCAGACACGTAACTGAGTGACTTCACTGTGTAAGCAGTGTGCTATTCTCAGCACCAGTGCAGACAGACAGCACTCAGTTTACGAGACAAGTTAGCAAATTATGCACTAATACCAGATTTTGATTCATAGTAATGGTGGTGAAGCATAGATGTTGAATTTGGTTTCTAGCCCTTGGCAGGCACACATGCCCTTTAACTCTTAGCTATGTTAGCTGTGTGTTTCACTCTCCCCAAGGTTCCCCCAAAATTCCTGCAGCCAGAACACATCAATTTTGTTTACATGGCTTCATCAATCCAGCTGCTTTTGACTAAGATGAGTTAGAAATCAATGATCAGAGCAGGTCAGCTGGCAAATTGGAGAAGGCAATACAATTCTAGCAGCTAGACAGGGCCAGGCAGGTGGGGGCTATGGCAGAAGTTCCAACCTCTTGTGTTGCTATGCTGGAGCCTGGCAGAGAGTGTGCCTGTACTCTGCTGTGTGTTCCAAGGTGTAAAGGGAAATGAAGTGCCCAAGGATTGAAATAAAGAGCTGTCAGGTGTCATGTCTGGGAAGGTGTGTGGGACTGATGTACTGCATGAGGTACCCCAACAAACTGCCTTTCTTTTAGGAGAGCAGGCTCCAAACAATGTAATTATTTGCTGTAGGGAATCCTGCTTTCCTGTCAATGTGTAATCGCTTAAAAGAATACTGTTGAAGTATGGGCCAGTGCTGGCACAGGACATTAAGCATCAAATGGAATGTGTTTATAACTAGGCAGAAGCCTGATCTTCATGCTTGGGCCTTGGGTTGAAAGATGATCATCTATGATTTTATCTGGGAAATTAATTACCTGTAGAAATTAATTATCTTGTAATCCCATTTTGTTCAAGAATGCCCTAGTTTTCTGACCTGTCACACTTCTGTACATATTTACCTAATTGTGTTGAATATCTATGCTGCCATTTGCTTCTGGTACTTTTTTGCCAGTGATCTGCTGCTGCTGCTGAAGGAGGAGTAGGTACTGTTTGCTGATTTCTTCCCAGCTTCAGGCTGGCAGGTTGTTGGGCAGGCTGGGATGAAGAGAAGGCCCTGGACCCAGGGAAAAAGCAGAGAGAGTATCTAGCAGACCTAACATGCTTAGGGGACAGCTGTCTGTGCAGTGGGCACACACCTTGATTCCCTGGCATCAGTGTAGTGCTCTGATATATCAGGAGAGGTTTTAAACATGCTTTTGGCAGCCTTGTGCCACTCCCATGTAATTCAAGCCCACAAGGAAGTATTACCTGGTGTTATTTCAGTGCAAGGCTATTATTAGGAGTTTTCACCTTTTTCAGCAGGACTCTGGCATCTGACCTAGATTTACAAAGTGCAAACACACCGCTATTCTTGTTGGGGGGTTTTGTGTCACAAGGTACCAACAGGTCTAAAATAAATGTTATCATTAATTATATGTAATTACCAGATAAGTTTTAGTGAAACTACTGTATCTGCTCAGCTATGATACAATCTGTGCTAGAAAAGAATAAAGGTTGTTCTTGACATTGATAATCATTTGCTGTTTCATGGAAACGCTTGTGGTTTGTTCCCTTTCCATGCTCAGATGCCATGATATGGGTGGATTAGAAGAGGATGAGGGCCTACATAGAACACTAGATGTAGAATTCCAACTTTAGAAGTTTCATCAGTGTAATAGTGAAGAGGTAACCACACACACTAAGCCCCTAAGGCTCCCTCCAGCAAGGATTACAATCTTCAGTGAATTTTCTTTTAACACTAGAGCCTTCAGGGAGGAACTAAGAGACTTCTGGTTGATTAGTGATTTTTAATACTATTTAAAATGCCTCTTAATATGTCTTCATACAGTTGTCCTTAAAATGAAGATCCACATATTAAGTAGCAACTACAGTTGTGACTATGTCTTCTATAATGACTAATCATTTTTTAAAAATACTGTTATGTTATGCCTCTTTGCAGGTATTATATTCCTTATTGCAGGAATTTTTTGAAAGTGCTGCTGTCATCTGAAATATGCAATATATCAGTTGCAGTCAAAACATTGCAGAGCGTAAAATCTGTATCACCTTCTGTTCACAACAATTATCTTAAGAAAATGCTAGAAGTTATGTTCTTCTTTTCTGAACAAAATAGGTGGATTAACTCTATGTACCTGCAGTCCCCACCAGTACATAATATGTATTGTTTTGAAAATTTCCTCATTATTATAGCTATATGCCAAGGACAAACTGCTAATTTTGCAGTAGCAGAAAAGCATACCTGTAATGTAGCTCTTGAGTAAACCCAAAAACAGTGGAGAGAGAAAGGAAGTAAGTAGGGAAGGGACAGGAGAGGAGAGACTGGTCCTCTGAAAAAGAGGATTTAAGTCTTTAGGCAGTATGCAGCCTATTACTTACTTCTGTGAGTCTCATCTCATTTTTGCAAGAGTTCCTGTGCAGAACTTCAGGGCAGCCAAACCCTCCGGAGCCTGGGAACCACACATGTCCTTTGTCTTTACCTGGATGAGAGCCACAGGACACACACTGCAGACTCAGGAGCTGGGGGAGGCAACAACTTCTGGACAGGGGAGTAGGCTGGAGGGAATGGGCCACCCTGGGGCCTTACCAGACCTTCAGTGAGAGGGGTCTGGAGTGGGCTTGCAGCTCTGTGAAGCTGAGAGTCCCTGTTTGAGTCCCTCATTCTTTCTCTGTCTAGAAGGAAAAAGTCTACTCAAAGCTCTGGTTCGTACATAACTGCAGTAGGCATTGGCATGATTTTGAATCATGAATTTGTTTCAAATAACTGCTTCAAATAATAGATTCAAATGGCTTTTACTTCAGGGTTGGATATATTAAGATTTACATGGATGCAAAGGTAGGAGGGCCTCTTGCAGGCAGTTCTCTTGCTTTTTGTGCTAAACTTTGTATACAAGCAAAGAGAAGAGAGAGCCTTCAGGAAGGTGGGAAAATGCTTCCTGCAGTCAAAATGTGAAGCAGGGGATTGAGGATGGTGAGCATAAATGTCTCTCCTGATACTGGCTCAGAGGTGCATGCTGTCTGCAGACTTTACTTGACACTATGCCGGATTTTTGTCCAGGAAAGGGCACTGAAATACACTTTGCTGTTGTACATGTCTATTCTAGCACTTGCTGGAGCTGCATCTCTTTGCACTCCTGGGACTGTTTTGAAGAGGGATCCTTCAGTGGGAGAGCATCCTGCTGTTTATGGTGCTGCTAGGCCCTGTGCATGGAAATATCAAAGGAGTGCAGCTGAGTACCCATCCTTGCCTCATAGTGGTTGTGTGCTGGGGAGTGGGTGCTGTGTATTGCAGACAGACTTCATGAAGAACTTCATGTGCAGCTCCTCAGAGCCACGGCTTAGAGCAACCACAGCAGTTGTTCAGTAAGCCAGCCTTCTGTATTTTGTAGCCACATCTTTGTGTGCCAGAGATCACAAATTCCTGTTTGTGACTGCCATCACAGCTGCAATGAGTTTTGCCAGCACAGATACACTGTGCTGGCTTTCTAACACATGTGTGTTCTCAAAGAGGAGGTTTGTTTACATCAACCTTTTGTTCACAAAAATCCTTATATCCGGCCTCTGTCCTGAAAATAAAGGGACCACATGCCTAGTAACATGGTAGCATCCCTAAAATAAAGGGTTGGTTAATGTACCCTGCCGTGCCTTCTTCATAATGACACAGTGTATTTTCACTGCTAGTTATTGAGGTATGAAAACATACATATATTTGTACACTGAGAAGTTTGTGCTTACTATAAACACTTCCCCTGTTTGTTGGCTTTCCTTTTAGCAGATGTGGTTTAAAACCGAGGCAAGCCAAAACTTATCATTATTCTCTGGCATGTGATAAGAATTGGCCTGTTCTTGCCAGAAGAAATCAAACAGGGGGGCTAGTGTTGTTTGCTTAGCTGACTATTTTTGTTTAGGTTTGGGGTTTTTTTGTTTTTGAAGTCTGTCATGCCAGTACATTCAGTCCCCATCAAAAGTAATAATTTGACTTACCACTGAGCCTTGCTGCCAGGTTTACATAAGGGATTGCAGCCAGGCAGCAGGCAGGGCTGCCCTCCAACAGCCATGGATTCTTCAAGAAAATGATTCAGGAAAGTGGTAAAGGTCTGGAACCTTGGTAGGGAGGTGGTAAACATAGTTATCTTCTGCATCATTCAGTATGCAGCAGCCTCTGGCAGGCCCTGTTCTGAGCCCTCAGAGAGAACGTTTTATGTAAAGTGTTGCTGCTTTTTGCCACTTTCTCTCTTTAGGTTGTGTTGAGTTAGTTTTTCCAAGCTGACTCATTTATCTTTGCAAGTACATTTTGTCTCCACCCTCCTATGCAATCAATTCCCTTCTTTCTTGCATTGTGGGATGCTGGCAGCAGGAACTGCCTTACATAATGAGTTGTTAAGAAAAGCATTTCGTTTTCTGAAAACACAGCCACAAAGACATGTGATTTCTGTGTCTCTTCAAGGCAGGTGACTGTGAATGGCAAATCAGGGTGTGGTCTGATCTTTTCCTGGGTTCTTCTCCCTCTATAGCCCAGATGTAATAACAGTTACAGACACATGTAATTATGTAGATTTTTTCCGTGCAAGTCACCTGGGTGGATTTCAGTGTATTTTTCCAAGCATTTGACCTTTCTCTTCCACCCCGCACAGGTTACTCCTTTAAATTAGACTTTGTCCATCACACTATTCTAACTTTCCTTTATAATTCTAGCCATTTTATCTTTGTCTCTCTTCATAAGATTTACATGGTTACAAATTATGGCTTGTGGGATAGAGAACATTTTGAATCTGATACCCTGACCTGTGCCACAGAAGTGGAGGTTCATCTTGTATGCAAGAAGAATCATATGAAACAAAGATCTGGTGACTATTCAAGGTAAAAGGTACATAGGCACTTTTATTGTCATTACGTGCATGTGGAAACAAAAGTTCTTCTTGCAGTCCATGAGCCAAGTATATTAACTTTTCCTGTTTCCTGGGACAGCATCCAGCAGCCTTAGAAATTAGAAAGGGACTACAGTAAATTCACAGTAGTTGAGTAAGAAAGCTGGAAAAAAATCCCTTTCTGTACCTCAGAAAGGGAGTAATTGCTCTCTCAGCTAGGATTCTTTATTTTGATATCTGCTTTTGCTGCAAGGAGGAAGTCCCTGCATCTCATGAAGCTGATGGCTTTCTGATACCAACTGGGTCCCTTTAATAGATTTGCTGAGGAAATAAAGGGCAAACATCTGTATGATTTTTAAGTAATTTTTTAACAAAAGGATACATGACCTCTTATTGGAGAACACAGTGAATAATACGGAGTTTTAGCTAACATTGGAAATCTTTGTGCTTTTAATATTCATGTGTATATAAACCAAGACACCCATCACTAACCTGTGTTTCAAGCAAGTAGGGAAGAAGCAAAGCCTCTGCACTGTGACTTGACTTATTTTTACTTGAATAAGTAAGTAGTTCCCTCTCCTGTGACTTCCTTAGGCTGAAGTGCCCGGTGCATTGTTCGGATGGGGAGGTTCAGCACAGAGCGCTTTGTTTTTGTTAGCTTTGCAGAGCCAGCGGTTTTCTACCACCTGAGGCTGTGAGGTATTCCTTCCCCTGTGGCTCTCCAGAGGGAACCTGAGCCTGTGTCCTGCAGGCAGTCCCCACAGGAAGATCATCAGGCAGAGGTCACCGGGTTCTCGGTCGGGTTCGTTTGCTGCTGCAATTTCCCGGTTCAGCTGGGAGAGCGGTGCGTTAGGACGTTGTGTTCAGCACGTTGCAGCGTAGGCTGCTGGGTTCAGCTGTGACTTCCTATGACACACATGTATATTTTTATTCCAAGTGGTCAGCTCGCTGTCTAATAAGAAGAGACTGAGCGTGGCACGGCAGAGTTGTCACTCTCTGCTCCTGTCACTCTGCTTGCATCGGTTTGGCTCTGAGCTGTTTCAGTGTTGTAAAATCCTTCTCTTTCATGGTCAGTGGCCATGAGAGATTTCCTCTCATTTTATCTGTTGTGAGGAGTATGATCCCAAGCTGACTGCTTATCTACAAGTTGCACTTCTCACATTGGCTCAGTGCCTTCCTCCTGGCACTGCAACCCAGAGAGGGTTGCAGTTAGGAAATGTAAAGATAGTTCTGTTCCTGTTCCAAAGCTTTTCTTTTCATTATGCACCTGCTGAAATAGTGTGTTTGTGCTAGGGATGCCTGCTAAGAGAGGCCACTAGGAAGTTGCAAAGAAAAGCTGCTTGGTTGTTAATGGCTTACAGTTGATAAACATTTGACAGGACTCTGGAAGCAAAAGATTCCACCACCAGTTCCTCAGGTCCTTTCAGTCTCAAGCTCTGTGCGTTCAGAAAGTTTGAGTCACATAGGGAGGGATTAATATCTAATAAAATGACAGTTTTATTGTTCTGCATCATGGTTAGAAACTATCTAGTCACTGTAAAATGATTGGGAGCGCTACTAACACTACACTGTAAAGATGTTTCCTTTAAAAAAAACCACCCTGAAACTTCAGAAAGTGTCAAAGTGGAAAAAAAAATAATCAGGTGACCACTGTTCTAACAGAGCTATTGAGCCTCAAAAGAAGTTTCCTTTAAAATCTTGTTAGCTTTTGCTGAATGTGTGTTTCTTGAGTAGAAAAATAGGTTTTTTTCCCAAGACTCTCAGAGGTGGTTGCGAAGTTGAAAACTTACAGACCATATCCATGTTGTTCTGAATGTTCCTGATAATGAACTTGTATGCTGAACTTGTTTTCCTGCAGTATCCACTTGTGCCACTCCTGACAGGAATGGCTTGCAGTGGGATAGAAGTGTGTTTGTGCAGCCTGGACACGTACAGAGCAGCTGGGCTCAAAGCTGATGTTGCAAATGAGGAGCACAGCAGTGAGCTGTGCTGATTAAGCCCAGTATCGCTGTATCTGGCTGTGCATAAACAACCATTTGTTGTTTCTTGCTGTACACACAGCTGGGCACAGGAAGAAGCCCCAAGGCTGACCTGAGAGGGCTGTGTTCTGCTCAAATGCAGTCAAGTTTTAATGGATCTGGTCAGAGTTGCCTTTTAGCAGGATCCCCCTTGCTCCTGTGGCAGATGCATCTTGCAGCTCTAGTCAGAGAGCTGGAGTTATTCTCACCCAGCTCACTCTTGTTTTAGTACCTCCCAGCCAGAGACGATCTCTTCCTGCCGAGTCATCTTTTTCCCACCAGCTCTCCCGGGAGCCAGGCCGGCCACTGGGGCACTGGTGCAAAGGGAGAACTCCTTTCAGTCACTTCATCAGCTGGAGAAGAGGAGCTATTCCTGGAGGGTTTTTTCTGGAGGGTGACTCTGCCAGACTGCCTCCCTTGCCAACACAGACAGCAGTTTATCTTTCAGTAGAGTAAAAAGCCACGTGCAGCCAATGTGAATGGTGTGGCCTGTTCTTCTGCTTTCCTCAGCCTCTTCCCATATCCTTGTTTTTTGTGTGAACTTACAAGCATGTCACTTGAAGGTGCTTTAGGAAGCAGGGAACATGAAGGGTGCAGAGGTATGGACTTCAAAGGATAGTAATTTTTTAGAGGATTGGAAGGATGTTTTTGGAAGATGGGAAAGTGTAAAAATAGTGACATTTTTGGTAGGTAATATAAATCACAGAGGGAGTGCCAGGGACTCATTTAAATTTTTTTAAAAACCTTTTTGCTAACAAATGAATGTTTGCTCTTTGTTGTTCTCAATGACATTTTCCTTGGTCTGAAATAGCTGGGATTTTAAAAAGCTTTTGTGCACAGTTTCATAGAAATAACAATTTAGTGTTTTAAAGAAATAACAATTTAGAGGAATGGGAGAAAATCCATTAGACACTAAAATTTAGGAATTTTATTAGATTAGAGCTCTGGAGAAACCCTGCTTTGAAAATAACTTGTGCTAAGCTGGACTCCTACTTGTTTGCTTGCTCTCCCATGCTCTGGCACTTGAACTAACTGGTGCAAATGAAGAACTTAGTGACCTTATCACTCAGCATGCTTTACCCTGTTCCCACAGCAGATTAGCTGACACAACCATTCATTACTGGTTGCTTTCCCAGGACAGCCTTTAGGAACCTACTCCCAGTCTTCCCCCTTCTCCAGGATGGAGGCCAAGAAATAATTTCTGGGCTATCCCATGGGATGAGAGTCCTTTGGAACAAGTTAGAGTGTGGCAGTGCTTGCAAAGGACACTGCTGTTTAATGAAGGGAAGCCACTGCAGTAAATTCAGGTCTTCAGGGAGCCTGTGGTGTCCCTTGCAATGGGAAATGAAATTTTGTGCTTGTCTGTTGGATGAGATCAGGAGTGCTGAGAACCTGAAGCTCTGAGGAGCTTTCAGTTTGGTCCATACTTTTCTCTTGTCCTTGCAAGTTTAAAGAACAGTTCTGGAATATGTTTCCTCCTTAACAGAATTTAACTAGTTTAAAAGGTAATTTGGCCTCTAAGTTGCAGGAAGGAACAGAAAAGCTACTGTGCAAAAAACAGTATATTCTCCACAGATATGCCAACAAGGCTTATATTTCTAATATAAAAAATAAAAAAGATAAAACTAAGTCAGCTGAGAGCAACCTGCTTCTCTTTTGGACAGGAGGAGTATCAGTTATGAAAATAAGTAAGAAAATTCTGCAAATTACATCTAAAGAGTTTACATAAGGCTTGGTGTTCCTAAACAGAGGCAACTGTAATTTGTAAGAACATTAAAAATTCACTATAATTATTGATGAATTACATCAGTAGTTAATTATTCTAACCACTTCAAAATGTCTTAATTTCTAGGCGTAATTTGCCTATCTTTGACTTCCAACTGTTAAGTCTTCATCAGTTTGTGAGTACTAGGTCAAGTATTAATGTTTCCTGCATGCATCAATGATTTCCTTTGAAAAGCACTAAATGTGTGGGTTTACAATTTGTGTGCCCTTCATGGGTTGTCTCTTAGCACTCTTCTGTTTTTCACAACTTGCTTGGGAAAGGGAATTCCTGAACTGATCGAAGTCTTTTGTAGCAACCAACCCAGTAGGAAATACAAACATAACACACCTTTTCAATGTAATACCCATGTTGATGTCTCTGAGGATGATGATAATTTCTTCAACCACACAGTCACTCTAGGCTTGTAAGTACGATGTTGTACCCCCATCTTGCACATAGTTCCCAGATTTTGCTCTTACATGGTCATACTGAAAGTTTTAATGCTGGCTTGCACACAACATACAAAAATAACAACCAGTGTAATTTTACATTTACTTACAAATCATTAAAACATCCTGAAGTGAGGCAGGGCTGAGCACCAGCTTTGCAAAGTCACCGTTACTACTTTTAAACCTTTCTGAGAATTCCCCTTTCACTAAATTATGTTTTTAACTTTTTAGTTGGTCTTTCTTCCTGTTTGGGCCCTTTTGGAGGGGCCTTTTTAATTGTCTGTCTGCTTTGTTTGGACTTGAAGGGCCACAGTTTCCAAGTACAGTTTCTATTTACTTGTGACTTGCTTATTTCATGTGTGCACAAAAGTTTCTGGCCTGAGGGAGATTTTCCAGGGTGTTTGTCATGTTCGTCATAATGGCAGATGTTCATATGCATAAATACTTTAAAAAGGAAAATGTGTGTATTAATGTAAGTATGTGTACATAAATAATGGAATTTTAATTTTTTATTGGTAATATTTTGAAAAGTACAATCTGTAATTTTCAGTCTGGCAATATCTTTCCTTTGCATTTCATGTTTCTGCCAGAGGGAAAATATTGCATAACTTAGTAAACATTGTGGGAATAAATTGGTGGTATTGAGTAGCATCCTAAAAGCCCTCAGATTTTGTCAGACCAGGCAAGATTGCCTTTTTTTATGTTTTTTTAAATTTTTGAATGGTATCTGATTCGTGGATGACTGTGCAGTGAAGCAAGGGATAACTGCTTTTCATGAGGCAGACACATCCTCATAAAATCCATTATTTAAATCACATATCTTGCATCCTCTGGTGCTGCTCACAGATCCTCTTCTCTTGTTGCTTTATATGCTGAGAAAATTACTTGGTGTGCAGCAAAGGATGAAAAGGAAAGAAAGAGGAGAAAGCACTTCTGTAATGATGATTGACAGGAGACTTCCTTTCCAAACATGCAGTTGTTCTTTAAACTTTGATGAAGAAAAGTGATTACTCATATTTAGTTCCAGCCAGTGGTTTTTTCCCTTTGTTGAAACTCAGTAAGAAATTTACAAATCAAATAGTTTGAACACAGGTGTTGCCTTGGTGTAGGTGCTGAAGTGTGGCGGTATGTGATGGTACTTCAAGGGACTTTATAATTTTTATTGTTATTTGCTGTCTATTTTCCTGGAGTGTTTGCAATACACTAGGGAGCATACAGTCAGTGGAGAGGATGCTGTGCCTGTCCTGAGAGAGGGTTTTTTCCTCATCCTCTGTTTCTACAGTCGGTGGTACCATAAAGGGTTTTTGTGGTGTATTGTTGCTGCCAATAGATGAGTTTGGCCTTTCTGAGTAATAGAAATGCAAAAACTATATGAAACTTGCAGAAAAGGTTATGTTGTCTTTGTTAACAAGGGAGAACAAATTCAACAAGTACAAGCAAATCCAAAATAAAACGTTGTATAATCCCAGGATTTATGTGTGATAGCCCAGCTTGAGTTACTAAGTTAAAAAAGGCATAAGAGGGCAAGGAGAGGGTAGGAATTCCTGCCTCTGACAAATAGCAAGTTGGTTTTAGCGTCAACATCTGTGTGAAGGAAGTGGAATTTTTTGGAGATAAGACTGCAGCTTTCTGGCAGCTTTTGTCTGCCTGCTTTCTGCCACGGAAAAATCACTTGTGGTCCCTACCCATGAACAGAGGAGATGAAGAAATAAGATTTGTGTTCTTGTTTAGCAGCTGAGAGATTTAAAAGGCCCATTGAGACAATGTGAACTGAACTGAGGTGACATGCATCCTGTACTACCGCTCTTACTGATGGTTGGACACAGTCCTTGAAAGGAGTTTTAAAAACTTCCAGCAGTGCTAGCAACCGGTTAGCATTTTTTCATCTTTGATCACCTTTCTTTCAACAGTTGTTGAAGTTGTGTGCCAGTGGGTGCAGTGAAACATAAGCTCCTGTACCTCTTCTTAGTTGTGATGATTTGGTCAGTGTTAAAAGAGACATATGAGGATGCAAAGGAGAAAACTGATACCCATTGAGGAGACTGTGGAATAAAAGAACAGAAACAAAAGGTGTATCTGAAGGTGTTGAGGGCATGGGGAGCCCTGCAACTTTACTGTTGGCATCTGGTTGATTTTAGCATGATACAACAAGCTAACCTTCTTCACTGATGCTAATCCATAAATTAATCTTTCTAGTTATTACAACATCTCCTTTTGTTAGTGAATTCTTTGTCAAGGAGCTTAGTACTTTTAAGCTTATTTATACAAGCAAGTCCCATGGAAGTTATGACAGAATAGCTAGTGTATAAATTCATAGTACAGCAGCTATTTGAGATATTCCACTTCTGTTTATTCAGCAAGCTGCTCTGGAGAACCCTGACTCCTTGCCCATGTAGATGGGTCCTTAGTTAAATGTGGAAAATTAATTTTTTTTAATAGCATCCCAATGGTAACACTCAGTTTATAGAAATGTAATCAGCTATGAATAATTGTGTGTGTATAAAAAACGACTGGCCAGGAAAAGTCAATTTGATTTATTGTCCAACTGTGAAACGCTACAAGGTGCTTTTGTTTTAAACTGAAGTAGTTTTATGTATAAGAGTAAAATCTTTGTCTCATAGTTTTAGTTGCTTATGAGCACATATGGCACATTTAATTTAACAGGAAGTCATCAAGATACTCATTTAATTGCCACGGATAAGAGCAGCCCAGATCCATGATGGCAGAGTGCTTCATCAGCATTGCTGACTTTCCTAAAAAGGGGCCCTGTGCTGTGCCTGGTGTGACTGTCACAGCAGAACGGGCTTGTGCTGAGGCAATGGGCAGAAGCATTACTAATGCACTTCTTCCAGTCAGCCAGCTGACAGGAGCAGATATTAAACAGTTCAGGGTACTGAAGCAAAGCCACATCTCAATTGAGCCCCATGTCTGTACTCCATGCCTCTGGTTTCTGAGGCTGCAGCTGCCCACTGCTCTTGATTTCAATAGAAAATGCCCCTGCCTCCTGCTGGCAAAAGTCAGGATCTGTTGGGCATCCCTGTGAAATGTCTGATATCCTCTGCTAACCTGGGAGTCTTGGCTGCTCCTCCAGAAAGCTGATGGGCTCATGTTTAGTTTGCATGACCTACATCTCTATGGAAGTGTTAAACATACAGGTACCAAGCTCCTGCCACAGCTTTCTCCCAAGCTAGCAGTAATCCTCACCAGGGTTGAACGGGATGGTACTTACAATATTGACTTGAGTTTTTGAAGACTGACATTTTGTACAAACAAACCACCTAAACATGGTGGTACAAACCACCTAAAGTGTTGAAAAGACACTTTTAGGCCCCTTTCTCAGATTAGGATGGTCCCCTTCCCCAACACACAAAATATGTAGTGTGATAACATTGTTCCCAGGCATGGCAGCAGCTGAAGTGTTTCTGTCCAATGTTGGGGGAAATGGAAAGCAATTCCTCAGGCCTTCTGGGCAGAGGAGCTGCAAAGGTGAAAAGTAAAACCCTGGGTATGCTTCTTCAGTAGCCATTAAACATTTTGGTACAAGACCTTAGTGATTTTGTGCTGTTCGTTTTCCAAGGCTGCTATGTCCTGGTAAGTGACGCACCCCTGGTGTGTAGTTCTTTAGTTACCGCTCTTCCCACCCTGAACTTCTACCCAATAGAATGGTGTGGTTTGTTGTTTCAGAGCAATATTTGGTCAGCAGCCACAGATGTAGAAGCAGGGGTGCTTGAGAATAGCCCACTGGGAACATGAGTTCGGCTCTGCAGTTGTCTCTTCAGTTCAGTTATTAAGGGAAGAAGAGCTCTCTTTGCCGTGGGTCGGAACTGGGGGGCCAACTACAGTACAAACCTTTCAAACCGCGGTAGTATCTACTGCAACACGAAGGGATCAAGTTCAAAGGTTGTGCCAGCCCTACTAGACACCGATCTGTGGTAAAGGTGTGTGAGGGCAGAGCCGGAGCAGCCCCGCGAGGGTGTCATGGAGCTTTGCGGGGGTCTGTGTGCCCGGGACACCGCGCCTGCCCTTCCCGGAGCGGAGCCGGCGCCGCTGCGGCCGGTTGGGGAGCAGGTTGGGGAGCTCGGGAGGGACTGCATTGCACCCTGGGCGAGTTTAGGAAGAAGGACGGTAGTTACTGAAAAGGATACAGAAGACCTTGTGGGGTCTTTCTGTTGAAAAAAGCCATTAGCCGTCAGTTTGTGACATATTTTGCAGGCCCAGAACCAACCGGACATCAGAAGCCGCTTTTGGTTAACCTGTGCCTGCCGAGCCCGGCGGGGCGGGCGCGGGCCGGGGCCGTGGCGAGTGTCGCAGCTGGGGGGCCGGGCCGGGGCTCCCAGTGCTGGGGCGGGCCGTCGTCAGCCGCCAACCCGGGCCCGGCGGCCCCTTCGCCCCTCCCCGGGGCCGGGCGCTCCCCGCGGCGAGGCGCTGGCGGCGCTGCGGGCGCGGCGAGAGGCGCGGCGGGCAGCCGGGCGGGCAGCGGCTCCATGGCCAGCATGACGTGCGAGGTGATGCCCCTGCAGAGGTACGTGCCCAGCCGGGGCAAGCCCGGCACCCAGCGCGGGGCTTCTGCCGGGCTGTCCGGCATGGGGGACCCGGGACTCGGACCCCTCCTGGAAGCCGGGATGCCCGCTCGGGAGTGGGATACCCGCGCCGGGGCAGCGCAACAAGTGGGGCTGTTAGCGCGTCTCCGGGGGCGGGGGATCTCTGGCGTCCTCGGGCGGAGAGGGGGATTCGATGTAGCGCCCCGAAATCCACACAGCGCTCTCTGTGCGGGCTGGGAGCAGCTCGCAGGTGTAGAGGGACCTGGCCAGCCCTGGGTCTCCGCCGGCTCCGTGCGCCCGGGCGAACTCGGGCCCTCCGCGGGCTGCGGTACTGCGGTACGGGAGCGCGGCCGGGCTGCCCCTGCGCACAGCCCACCTCCGTCTGGCAGCTCACACACCCAGCCTGCCGCAGCATGGGCGAGAGGTTTAGTTTTCGGAGGAGAAAGGCTGGGTGTTTCCAGGATGCCGACGCACACCTCCCTTCAGCACCAGCTGTGAGAAAGTACCTGTGCTGGCATGTGCTCCCGCCACGCTTATGGCAGGGACAGATGCAATCAAGCTTCTGAAATGACAAGGCACAGACCCACTGCGGGAAGGAGTGTACACAGCCCTTTTACTGGGTTATCAAATTCTTATTTTTATTTTTACTACCCATTCAGTTCTCAAAATTAAGCAGTCCATATCTCCCCTAGTAGTATTTGAATGGCCTGAATATCAATCTTTCTGTAAACTATGAAACAGTAAATAAAAATTTTACCGTGCCATTTCAGTACTGTGGTGGTGCTGTTTCAGCAGAAGCTGCAGAGTTGCTGCTTACTTGAACACAATAATACAGTAACTGAAATTGCTGCCCAAAGTGTTATTGTCTTGATAAAGTGCAGGGTCCTCTTCAGGTAAATATGGAGAAAGTCTCTTTGGCACTACTGCAGTCATGAGGGGTTCTCTGATGACTGCAAAGAAACAGAATATAGTTTGAATGTCTTAAAGAAGTGATCACGGTGCATCATTTCTATTTGAAGGGCTAGTCTCACACAGTATTTTTAACCTTTCTGTTCCCAAGGATCTGACTGTCCTAGCGGTGGTCAGAACAAGTGGTTGTTATTATGCTCTTGACTCTTCACCCCAGGGGAAGATAGGTTTCCCAGGCTGGCTCTAATTAGACTCTTTGTTGTTGCAAGGACTAAGTCTTGATCAGTTAGAGATGCAGTCAGCACTTCAAAAATGAGGCATTTTCTTCAAACTCCATTAAGCTGTAAGCATGGTACAGAATTGTTCTGAGTTTTTCAGTTAAAATAATTCATGAAATTCTGGCTCCTCTCCCATCTCCTTGATCTATTTTTAGTCTGTGTATACTGTACTTTTTAGCACATTGGGTTTTTTGGCACAGATTGCCAGATCCCTTTACAGTGGCATTCTCCAGCTTGCACCTTTATTTTCCTGTTCTTCCCTCCCTTAGGGCAGAGTTTCGCTGGCTTTGAGCATTTTTTTGTCAGCGTCAGGAAAGCTGATACCCCTAGTATTGGTTCATACCAGTGTGGATAGCACTATGTTTGTGCTTGCTGTGGGGTGGATAGGCTGATGTTGCTGTTCCAGCTGAGGGCATCGACAAATTGCAGTGCATGGTTCCTGTTATGGGTTTAATCAGAGTAGTGGCACCCTTCAGGTTCTGTCATTTAGGACATTTGCCAAGCTGAAAGAATCTTTCTTTCCCTTTCAAGAAAGTAGTAATTGCCTGCAGTAATCACACTTGATTCCCTTCCTGGGTGAGTGGACTTGCTCCTGCCCATCTCCTGCCGTGCCCTGCTTTGTGTTCTCTTTGGGGCTGCAAGGCTGGCCATGCTGTGCTTGCCATGGAAACCCTCCTGTGCTGAAGCAATACAAATGTGTAGCTGGTCTGTAAAACTTGGGAGAGGAAGAAGGGCTCTGTGTCTACCAGGATACGTGTGAGCTGTGAGTCTGTCTTCCAGAAAATCATATTAAGTGCTTACATAGAGCCATATGGACTATATGGTATCATGCTATATATAGGTATCTGTGGAATGGCATGTGATGGGGTATGGTGTCCTGCTGTGAAGGAGTGACAATGGGGATGTCAGGGTTATGTTTCATTGCATGGGAAGAGGTGGAAGGCCAAATGTGTTGAATCCCCACTGCAGTAGGTACTGTATTGCCCAAGCACTGGAGAAGGCATCGGTGAATGTCACATGGATTGCATTACTGATTTTCCAACAGCTTATCTACCAGTAATTGTCTCTTCTATTGCTATTAGGCTGCCATCTTTTCAGAATAGCATTAGCTTACTTTGCTATCCCAGCTTCCTAGTTAGAGCATTAATAGTGCTGTTAATGCATGTTCTAATTCATATATTCTAGCTCAGTCTATTGCAGATTTAACAACAGCTGTGCAAAGCTGAAGCCTGTGGCTGCCTTTGCCAATCATATCTATCAGTTTCTGTAGGAGATAAGAAAGGCAGGTACACACTTGGGCCTTGTTTGTGATCAGTGGCCTCTGTTGCTTAACAGGTCAAGGTAGTGGAAGAGTGAAGCCATCACAGATATTTTTAGCAAGTGCATCGGAAAGCAGTAGGGAATGTGGCTGATCTGTTTCTAACCTGTACCACAGCANGGGTATATTAACCCCAGCCTTTGCAAAGGGGCTTCATTTCGTCTGGGGAATCTGCTAAGGTAAGAGCTCTGTTTTTGTGTTCTGTGGAGAGGGTTTTTCTGCTCAGCTCGTGTTCAGCAGGTGTTTTTGGGCATCCAAAGCAAGGGAGGCTTTGAAGACACTGAAGAAAACAGCATTGAATGCAGGGAGTATTTGAGTTTATGGTTTTGGGTTGTGTGTTCAGGGATGGTGCGTTGCTTTTAACACTTTTGGTTTTGTTCTTGCTGTTTTTAGGAGGCGCTTCAGTTCCCAAAATTCTAGGTTGTGTGAAGTATGATACTTCAGATTTTTTCAGCAGATTCAGCATGTCACAAAAGGAATTTCCCCTGAGTTGAAGATGATCTTGAAAATTGAATCATCTGATGAGCAAGTTGGGGACTGTGACCTCGAGAGNGAAAGCAGTAGGGAATGTGGCTGATCTGTTTCTAACCTGTACCACAGCAGTTGTCTGCATGGGCAGTCTCACAGTTACCAGGATTGTTTGATTTACCTTACTGGTTGGTTTGCTTGGGATCTTTCACAAATACCCAGCAGTTTAGCCCAAGNGTCCATTTGAGGGCCCCCCTAAGGTTCTTCACAAGCCCAGGTGACGCATTTACATGTTTTACAGCACACAGGTGCATCCACCACAATCACAGAAAGGCTGTGTAAATTTGTCTCTCACTAACTGTGGTGCCAGTTACAGTAACAGCTATAGCCTTACTTGTACTGTGCCTATGCCACCATACATTGTGGCATAGGCACAGTACAATGATTTTGCTATCATTTTCTATCCAAGGTACTGGGAGTGCTTGACAAGCCCTAATGAAGTATGTTCTGGAATATGGATGTGAATTATGCTCTCTGCGGGTGGAGAGAACTTGAATCTACTTTTTTGTTTGTTTGCTTTGGGTTTGGGTGGATTTTTTTTCTGGTGGAAGAATGAAGAGAAATTCAAACGTGTGGCTCCTATCTTCCTCAAGTCATAGCTTGTTAGAAAATGCTGTGTGAATTTTTCATCTTCCAAGCTCATATTTGACCCACAGCTGGGTACCCTGTCTTGTCACAGCTGTGACATGGTGAGTGTAGGAGCCTGTGGAAACTCTTCCTCAGTACTACTGGGGGTGGAAGGCTCTGACTAAAAGAGGAAATTGGTGGGGGAATTTTATTTGGTATTTATCTCTGAGGTGTCCACCTGATTAAGCAAGAAAATATTAATATTTGCCTAAAAACTGGCCTCTTAGATACCTTTATTTGAAGTGTGCAAGCTTTTAACAAACAATCCTGAAACTGAAATCACTGGTTACCTAGTAACAGTTCTTCACCATTATAATGCAACAGGTATGTGTGTGTTATGCAACTTCACTGTTAAATTCTGAGAAGAGGTGAGACTTTGGCTAGTACATTCATTCCACCTCTTTCTCGACCATTTTCTGGTTTTATCCTAGTGAGGACTGTTGCCAAACCACAAGTAAAAGAAAAGACACTGCCCCATCTTTCATAATAAGACCTAACTAGCTTAAGAAGTAAAACAACAAAAGTGAGCTGTTTAACATTGACGTCATTTTATAAAAGATAAACATGTTTGCAATCTAGGAGGATAGTAAGCAGAAAATAATTACACAAAATTAAGCTGTCAAGGGCTCCGGGATATTCAGGTATGTTAATATAAATGAAAAATCTCACAGTGGCACTTAATCAGCAAGAAGTTCTGCTCACTTCAGCTTGCCATGGGATAGCCTACACTTCCCTGATCTCTGATACTGCTTTGAAGTAGGAGGAGGTGTGCAAAAAGCCTTCAGTATACTTTTTTCCCTATTCAGGTAATATGCTTCAATCTCAGTGCTCCCTCACACACAGCCTGCACAGTTATGGCTGTGGATAGATGCCTGTGCAGTGTAACTTAGTTGAGAGATCTTTAGGAAAAACATGTTGAAGAAACAGCTTTGAGGGAGATGATGGGATCCTTTGGAATGTAATATTTAAATTTAATATTTAAATTTATTCTCCTGCAAATTGGAGATACTTTGCGTAGTGTAATATTTTTGCAGAATATGTGAGATCAGAGTAAAGAAGCTGGGTTGTCAGCTTTGAGTTTTGACATGTGGCTCATTTGCTGAGTAGCTTATTTAAGTTTCAGTGGCATGCATGGTTAGGTATAAGCACAACTATTGTGAAGACTGGAGATAAATATCTGAAACAACATGTTATGGTTTTGACTTATTAAAGTTACTCTTCAGGGAAAATGGAAATGTTGGCATGGAAATAACTCTCACAGGAAAATAGCTGTTAAGCATTTGTTTTTTAAACAGTGCATATATGGCATTCCCTCCTCCCCCTCTGTTTAAGGATATAGAGCAAGGGTGGCATTGCTCAAGGATTGAGGTAGGTCCTGACTTTAATGGTGACTATTGTATCACTGCAGTGTTATAATGCTAGATTAGATTTATGGTTAATCTTGCATCAAGGATGGTATTATTCTTTCTTCTTTTGCATAATGTACCTCAATATTTATTTGAAGGAAGTTTATTTTGAAGGATTTATTTGAAGGCAAAAGCTTGTATTGCCTGCTATTTCTCATTTGCAAAAACGTTGCCTTTTACCCACTGCTGTGAAGCACAAGCTATGAGTAAATAGCTCTATTGAGAAAATAAGCATGCAATAAATTTTCATGAGCTGTTTCAATCTTGCATTTTTTGCAACATTGAAATAACTTTTATGAGGAAATGACTTTGGATGGGTGAAGAAGTGCTGAAAAAATCATGAATAAGATGAGACCTTCAGCAAAGCACTACTGTGGCCTCAAAATCAATGTGTCCTTGAAGCTGTTTTTAGTGTTGTTGGTGTTGAATGTCATAATAAGTAAATAAACAATACTGTTAAAATCCTCAGTAGTTGCAAAAATTTTATGTCTTTTAATCCAAGGAGGCATAGGTGTTCTAAATGATGAGAAGAAAACAAAAGGGAGATAAGTTTGAAGCCTTAAGAAGTCACCCAAACTCAGCCTTCCTTCTCCTCCCTCCAAAACCTGCATTAACTTTTGATATCCTTAGTAATTTGATGTCACTAAATTTTTCATTGCCTCTTTGTTTGATTGCATTAAAAATAAAAGCAGCTATTGCTTTGCCTTAAAAATATTCTCACTAAAAAGCAACTACATTTCTTTTGAAGTCGAGAATTTCTGTGGTAGAATAGGTGAGCCATTCCCTTATCCAACATTTGAAGTCAGAACAAACAGAGACTCTGGCAAGGCATTAGGAAAACATGACCTTGGCTGAGCAGCAAGACCCTGCCAGTGTCTAGGCTCTTCATCTCTGGTGCAAAATGTTGATCCATGAGTCAAAGTACATTTTCATAATTGTAAAAAAAAGAGAAAACAATCCAACAAAAAAAAAACCCCAAAGCCAAAATCTGGAGGTTTGTTTTTTTTTTTTTAATTTCATCAACTAACTGTCCCATTTAAGCTTTGAAAAGAGATGTGGAGTAGGAAAGCAGCAGTAGCTTTGTAATGGAGGTTCCAGTGCCAGGAAGATAAGACAGAAGAACTGCTGCTGATTAAGTGCAAATAAAACAAGGAGGAAGGACCCTGAGCCATTCTCTGACTTGCAGTGGGAGCTCAGGCCAGTGAGGAGAGGGCTGAGACAGGGGTATTCCTTATGCACATAAATAAATTGGGAATTTTCCATCTAAATGGGTGCTCTACAACAGGCCCAGCAGCTCTCTTACTCTGACTGAAGGGCAAGATGGTTTAAGGAATTGGAATTGATCCGAGAGGTCTTTTTCACCCTCAACAATTCTGTGGTTCTATGAGATGTCAGGAAAAAAAAAAAAAAGGAACCATGATTGCTTGTTTAAGAATGTGAGGGATGAATGTAACATTTCCTATAACATTTCTGTTGCAAAAGAGGGAGGCAGAAAAGGATAACACTCCTTCTGTAATGGAAATTCATCATTCAACAGTTAGATTTCACCCAGGCTTTCCTATTTCCCTTTTCAGGGGCAGAAAGGATTGCCTGAAAAACCCCATGACGTGCTAAACTAACTGGTGGGATAAACTGGTATTCCTTCCAGACTGACAAACTTTTTATTAGCTGAGTGGTGGTCACAAACATACATAATCTTCTTTCTTTGCCTGTGAAATAGACGGAACAAGTTTGGTTTGCTGTGGGTTTTTATGTTTGTTTTGTTTTGTTTTAGTTTGGCTGGTATTTGTTTTGATTTTTAGCGAGAAGGAAGTTGTCAGGTAATCTCCCAAGTATTTCATGGAAGCGATTAATTTCTGTTTAATCCCTGGATTTAGGGGAGCTATTTATATGCTTGAGAAAAAAAGAGACTGCTGTATTTTGCACTCACCTGCTTGACCAGGTAATCAGTGATAGTTGAATAAATAACTAGAGGGTTTTTAAGTTATTTCATGCCTTCTGAACATAAAGCATACATCCATCTGGACAAAACTTTGAGGATAAAAAAATCCCAACCAAACAAAAAAACCCCCAAAATTTAATTTACTGCTAAGCCTGTTTGTCTAATGATAAGTTCTTTGCCGGGGAAGGTAGAAATTTAGAAGATTTTTGTGATTTTCTCAAAAGTCTGGATTTCGTATGAGTTAGCTTGGAGGTCTTCATCCCAGATTCAACTACTGCTCATTTGGTGCACATGTGAAACTATGAACCACTATTGAGTAAGAGAGGTTTTTCACAGCTACAATTATTACCAACCATCGAAATCTTGAAACTTGATGATCTGAATAGAACTGATACTTGGTTTCTGACTTCTGTAAGAGCTTCTTTCTCTGCCATTCCTAGCTAATGGACTCAAAATATTTGTTTCTCCTCAGTTCCTTTGTATGGGTGGATAGATTTTTGCAGAGTTAGAAAACTTGCTTGAATTTAAGAGTCATCCAGTTGCACTTGCTGTGGAAGAAAGGGAAGGAAATGCGAGAGGACTCAGAGTCCCAGCTGAATACTACTTTTCCATCTGCTCTGTCAAAACACATATTGGGAGCATAAATACAAAAGATTATTTGGATTTTTTGTGTATGATTGTGCTTTGATTTGGAAATTAATTAATAACCTTGAAATTAGGAGGAGTGTTTATGGTGAAAATAAAGCATGTTTGGCATGGCTTCGGCAACTGGCACATGTACATAAAGCAGCATTTGGTGTTGTCGTGTGAAGTTGCATTAATGCAGAGAAATCTTGATGGCAGTGTAAACTTTCATTTATGTGAGAAAAGATTTTTCATGTTTTCTGTCCACTACTTGGACTTGTTTGCATTGAGATTGCAAGTACAGCTATTAATGCAGATATTACAGCAAAAAACTTCACCAGCAGCTTTGTGAATTTAAAGTACTTACTTTACACTTAAAAATACATATATTCTGTAAGTGCCAAATAAAGTATAGCATGCATTGCCATCAGGGATGGGAGCCTTACCTGGCAGAGGTCTCTACCCATGTCTTTGTTGCAGGTTGTCTTCAGGGAAGGCAGTAATGGGCATTTCTGTGTTTCCACTAACTTTTTCTAGGCAGTCTCAAGGCTGTAGCAGTTTCTCACAGAGACACTTTGGGTGCTGTTAGCCTCAGTTCACAGGCAGGCACTCTCCACCTGCTGTGCACTGCTCTGTGTCTTGCCTGGCTCTGGCAGCAGCAGCAGCGCTGGGCACTGCAGCTTGTTCAGGCTACTGAAGATGGGCTTGTGGAAGTGGCAGCAATGTTTCCAGCAGCAGCTGTGCTCCCAGTCTTCTTGGGGAGCTGCTGAAAGCTCCCCAGTGCCTGTTGTCTCACAGAGGTGATGAACTTTTGGCAGACCACATCGATTTCAGAGACAGTTTCTGTTTCTTCCGGTCTGTGGTGTTTGGTGTTACCCACAAATCAGTATTTTGGGTTTCCCGCATCATGTGCTTTAAGGTCTTTTCTGTAGATGTCTATTTGTGAATCTTTCCGTATTCTAGTTGGGGGGGTTGAGTCCCTGTGACTACTTCTCTGGGACACTGGCTTGCTTATCTGTCTGCCTTTTTAAATCCCTTGTACCTTGCCTCCTCCCTTATGCTCTGCTCCCCTCAGTGAATTTGGCATTCATATTTGTGGATCTGTTATGACATTGGCTGGGCTGGAAATAAGGCCTCTTAAATCTGCCTCTGGCTCTGCGTGGTGTGAGGGCAGGGTGCTTACCTGGCTACAGGCCAGTTTCAGCTCATCTTGCTGAGGGAGCTTCATGCTGACTCCAATGGAAGCTGCAGAAAGTACCTGAGTACTTGATTTCCTAGTTGCAAATCCTACAGAGATGTTTCTTTCCCCTTTATCGAGTGCTTAGAGCAGCTTTTATAAGCCAATAAATAAAATCCTTCAAAATTCAAGAGATCATGTGTGATTTTATGTCCCAGCTCGTTCTTACCCTAGTGCCAGCATAGACACAATGAGCTGGATCAGGGCTGGTAAGTCACTTGCCAGGTAGTTATGTTGGGGTTAGGCCAGCTGACAACTAAAACACAACTAAACATTTTGTCAGGGGACCTCTGTCCCAGCCAGTGCCAATCCCTGATCTCAAGCCTACAGAAATTTCATTCAAATAAACTTTCCACAGGAATGGTAAAACTGGGGAATAGGTAGCCTCATGCATACACCTGTGGCCATGGCTATTTCTTTGGTTACTCAAGATGTCATCTGTTTGTTTTTTTCTCAAGCTTGGCTTTAATAGGCAGATTGTTTAATTCTGGAGCAGTAGACAGCAAAGGATTCTCTTGGTTTTCCTAGCAAAATGCTTTATTGTTGCTATGGGAATAGCCGTAGCACTGTTGCAGAGTCAGAATGACTCCTGGCTGTCTAGCAGGAGATCTGTTACGCCACATTTGTGGACGTTGAGAAATGAGTTGGATTGCCAGGATTTAAGGAAAGTAACTTAAAGCTTTCTTCCGTGCGTCAGCTGGACAACAAAGTAGACTCAAGTGTTACCTCTGCAATGGGGGCAATTTCACTTTCGTTATCTCTGCTCTTTTAGAGTGAGTATCTTAAGGTGCAAATACCAGACAGAGCTGCATACTAACTTACAAAATATGTTTTGTTTTTAGCTCCCAAGAAGATGAGCGGCCTATGTCACCCTTCTATGTGAGGTATTTACTCAGTTGTTTTCATTTATTTTTCTGTGTGGGATTGACTCGTTATTGGAATTAAATGTGGGGAGGGGTTCAGAAGTGCTGAACGGGCTGTAATCAAAGTGAGCATTAATTTTACATTTGTAATTATTGCTCAGTTAGTGGGGTGAGTCTTTGTAGATACCGTCTATATTGTATTCTTTTGTATTTAAAGAGGAGGCCCAGGGTTTGAAGTCATTATTACAAGATGGACATGGCTTTCCTCTTTTCTTTGGTTTGTTACGTAGCTTAGATGCCTGAGTAGCTTATCTGCAGGCACAGGAGAGATTTTTGCTACAGGATTTGAGGAACTGGCAGCATGTGCTGCTCAGAAAGAAACCAGGAACCAGATGGTGAGTCAGCAGCCCATCCAGTTCCCTGCTGCAGCCTAGAAAAGTAGGAGAGTGGGTACCCAGCAAGTCTCACTGGAGGGAATGGTGTTCATACTGCATTTGAACAAATTGTTTCTTGTTTTGCCAACTGGAAGGCAAAGTCACTGCTTGTAAAAGAGGTCTTATTTTGTTGACATCTGTGAAAGTTTGCTCTGCTTGCTTCAGTAGCAGACTCGGTTCCAGCGCTTTCATTTAGACTTAGTGGAAGAACAGGAGCCAGAGCAATTAACAATGAAGGGCTGCAGAGGAGGAAGGGCCAGATATTATAATTGGGTTCTTTGATCTCTGCAGAGTTTAAACAAATAAAAAGAAATCCCAGTGGTGCTTTTTGTGAGAACAGTGATAATTAGAATTCTTACAGTGGTGTCTGAAATTCGTTGATCTCTGGTGTATATTCCTGTTTATCTTTGTAGCTTGGGTTTTTTCTTAAAGAATATTTCTAACTTGAAGCATAGAAAGAGTGCCGTTAACGCATACTGTGCAGGAGTGTGTGTCAGGGAATTGTTCATGGACTAACCTGGTTGCATGATGTTGTCTGCCTTCCTGTTGATGCATCGTCATTCCCTGCAATCTATTTATGCAGATGTTGCCAAGCTCTGCCTCAAAAGCTCCAAATTATCAAAGGAGATTCTGCCTTTACCTTCAGGAGATTATTTTGTAGCTGCACACATACATTCTCCTGTCTCAAATTTTCCCTAGTTTAAATCTTCATCCTGTCTTTCCATTGAAAATTGTCCGCCGCTTTGTTTTTATTTCTGGCTAAATGTGACCTTCAAATTATTTTAGGGTTTCATTACATTTCCATCCGTCTTACTGCTCAAAACTGCCCTTCCAAACCCTTTCCTGGATTATAGAAAAATGATCCTTGGAGATTCTCTTTGGCTGACCTTGTCAAGATCACCAAGGAGAGATGGGGAGCAAGGAGTGGACCTGAGAAAACTGATGTCAAAGCAGGACATTTCTGAGAGGAAGGAAGGAAATTTGAACATCTTAAGTAGAGATGTAGGCTTATGAGGGGAGAGAACAAAGAATGAGTGTGTCCACAGAAATGAAGGGATGGGTTTCCATGGGAATCTGTCTTGCAAATAGGAAGGGAACAGTCAGGAATAAACGCATAGCTGGGAAGTGAAGAAATGGCTTGTAGGAGTAGAGGGAGCCACACACCTTGACTTACAGGCTTCCTGCCAAGCCCCTGTCTTTTGTAACAATTGCTGGGATACAGTTACTTGTAAATAAAGGGAACAGCTTGTAAGTCTTGCTTCTGTTTGTAACACATCAGAAATGTGTCCTCCTGAGGTCAGTTGCCAAGCGCAGTTAGTTTGGCAGGAGAGCTGGTGCTGGCTGGGCAATTCCTGGTGCTTGAACAACTGAGAACTTGAGTGGGTGGCCAGCTTTTTCTGTGTAACTTTAAATGTTCTAATTGCTGCCCCAGAGGCTGTGCATGACATATGTAGGAATTGCATTTCACACCATGGGCAGGGAGGGGGAGAGTGTCTGCTTTAGCTGTCTGATGGTCAAATCTATTTCTATTGCTACCAGCCACACTTACATAGTTTGAAATACTGCTCAATTAATGCTTCAAGTGAATCATGAATGTTTGGGTACAGAGCGGTCACTGCTGTGTTTATGCAGAAGTTCCATATAGATAATTATACAAGTTAAGTAAGTGGGAACAAGAGCTCTTTAGCTTCCAAACACTGCATAATACTTGGCTCTTGCCAGACGGAAGGAACATTGTGTCCCTCTGTCGTGGTTTCACTCCAGCCAGCAACCAGCTGCTTCGCTCACTCCCCCACCAGCAGGATTTGGTAGAGAACTGGAATGGTAAGAGCTGGAAAACTTATGGCTTGAGATAAAGAGAGGTTCATAGGAAAGAGCCATGCACACAAGCAAAGCAGAACAAGGAATTCATTCAGTGCTTCCTGTGGTCAGGCAGGTATTCAGCCATCTCCAGAGAGCAGGGCCTTGTCACATGTAATGGTTTCTTGGGAAGACTGATGCCATCAATCCAAATGTTCCCCCCTTCCTCCTTCTTTCCCCCACTCTGAATACTGAGCATGATGTCATGTGGTCTGGAATATCCCTTTGGTCAGTTTGCATCACCTGGCCTGGCTGTGTCTTCTCCCAGCCTCCCATGCACCCCTAAATTCCCTGTCAGTACAAAACCCAGAAAAGGCCTTGGCGGTAAGTCCTGCTGAGCAGTAACACAAACATCTCAGTATTATCAACCCCGTGTTCAGCACAAACCCAAAACACAGCCCCATACCAGCCACTGGGAAGAAAGTTAACTCTACCCCAGCCAAAAGCAGCACACCCTCCATAAATCAGTTTTAACAGGATCAAATCAGAGACTTGATTATTCTGTGCTGTACCATGTCAGCTAACAATGGAGATGGTTGCTGTTTATAACAATAAGACAAATGCTGAAGGTCTTAACTTTTAAGTCAGAACTATCAGAATACCACCAATAAATATCCTATTTCTTAAAATGACACTGATTTTTTGTTTGTTTTTGGTTGTTTTTTTGTTTTTGTTTTTGTTTTTTCTTTTGAAATTGGGAAAATCAAGACTTTATCACCACTGCCACTTTGTAAGGGAATAAACAGTCTGTAGAAGCATGAGAATAAGCAGTAAATGTGACAAAATGTGACATGGGTTTGTAAAGAGTGATGACACCAGTACAACCACATTATTTTTTAAAAGACTTTCCAGAGAGAGAAAGAAAAGGAGTATACCTAATCTGTCTGATGTCAGCAAAATGTTTTATATCATGCCATCTATAAGAAAAAAGTGGGCATGAGTACCAGAACTTCAAGATGGGTAGGGAAGAGGTAAAACCTATAGACATTACTGGTAAGAGAGGAAGTGGATTGCTGCTGGAGATCCTTAAATGCTATGAACTTCTTTTCCTGAATAGCCACTAGCATAATGAGGTCAAATCATGTTCATTAATTGAACTTATAGCAGAAATTTAGGAGGGTGAATGGGTTGGCTGTGTCCTCTGGGAGAAAATATGTGACAGTGAGGTATTATATAGAGTGAGATATATAGATATATTTATAAAATACCTCACTGTCATATATATAAGATATTTATATATATATTTATGGAGGTAAGCATCAAATTTAAGATATATACTCTAAAAATAATAAGTAATAAAGTCATATACCTGAGGTCTAATAATGAAAATCTTTGCCATGAAAGGGGAGTTCCTCACATTTGGAAATGCCAGGGGAAAAAAAAAGATGTAAACATTCTTGTTCATGGAGGGATGAAAGTGAGGCATGGGATGAAAATACTCAAGCTGAAGTAATCACGTGACAGTGAGTGGATATATAAAGAAGTATTTTTAGTACACTTAGAAGTATGGATACCCCTGTACAAGAGACAAGTGAAGCCTTACACAGTTTCAAGTCCCTCGATTTCCAATGGCTTTAGGTTTGTGAAGATGATTAAAGAAATGGGAAGACTGTTTTAAGATGGAGAAAAGAGCATGGAGGTCCTAGCTACTGTAAGAAATGAAGCAGAGCACACATATTCCCCCTGAGTTTTAGACAGAGAGGGGAGGATGTTTATGATAAATAACAATACTGATGCAAGAGAGAATGTGTACAAATAGTTTATAAATGTATTGGGGCAGAAAATTATTATTTTCCTAGCTGGAGCCCTCTCTCATTGGGGATAATGAGGATGATGTCAGTTTGACCAGTTTGAGAGACCTGGGGTTAGAGTCCATTCATGTACTGCTAACCAGAGTTATTCTCTCCCTCTCTGTAGTCCTTGGTTAGATAATTTGTTGGCTCAGCTGTGCTCAGTGCCAGGCAAGAAGATTTCCATAGAGTTAAAAGAAGAGGAAAACCTTGCTAGGTGATTGATTGTTCCAGGGAGTCATGCCTAAAGGGCGTTTACGTTCTTTTGTAACAAAACCTTGTGGTAAAGGGAGTTGAGATTGTTAAAAAGTGCTCCTTGTACTGCTCCTTGTATAATTCTTTAGTGTGACTCTGAATACCAGCTGCATTGAGTAATCAGTACTGAGAAACATTTGGCAGTTTCAGGTAATGAAGCAGCATCTGGCAGTGGCAAGTCCCTGTAAGCACAATTCCAGTCCACGTGTGCATGCTTCAGGCACACTTTGTGCTGGTGTATATGCCTTAGATGTGATGTTAGTCATGTAGATGCTTCCAGAAGAGCTCCCTGATGGGTACATCCTGAGATAAGCCAGAGTGGTATTACAGGGGAGAAAAGCAAAAGCTTTGTAGTGTGGAGCCTCCTTGTTAACATGCAGAGCATTAAAGTGAGATTGTGATGAGACCTGACATCGCAAGCAATGCTGAAGATTGCATTAAATACACAAGTGCAGAGCAAGGCATTAGACAGTTTTGCCTGGTTCTTTTCCTAGAATTACTTCTGTGGGCATTATTCATTTCAATGGACTGTTTCTCCTGTCAACAGTTTTTGAGATAGCTCTTTAAATAATGCAGGTCAGATATTCTTACCCTGAAGTTTATTGGGTAAGATGTTTTATGCTGTTTGTTCTCAGGTCAGTTTCCTGAAGGAACCAGAAAAGTTTGCTCTGGATTACACACCTGCTCAGAAATTTTCTTGGCCACCTTCACACTGGACACTTCTCCCTCCATGGGCCGTGCCATAAGAGGTCCTAAGAGCACAGGAGTGCTGGGCCCCATCACAAATCATGATGACCTTCTGTCATGCAGTTTCATGTCCATCACACCTGCACTGGCTGAAAATAAACACCAGGCCACTGGGTGCCCCTGCTCTGGGTGCCTGGCTGCCATGCAGGTCTGAGGCTCCCTGAGGGTTAGTTTCCTGCTCTACAGGGGAGCCTGCACAGACACAGCCATGCAAATTCACCAAGCTGAGTCATGTGGTCTCTATGAATCCCCTTCAGGGTTGTCTCTGCTTCAAGCAGTAGGTGTCAGTGTACACCTGTCATAAAGGAGGTGCAAGTGAAAAACATTAGGAATCCTGAGTAAAGTTGCTTCTTAAGTGGGGTTAGTTTTCTGCATAGTAACAAAGTAGTGTAAAAAATAATTTACCATGTTTAAAGGAAGGATAATTTGATCTGAGCTTGTGAAGGTGCTGAGAAGATAATGAAAGCATGTCCTCTGTGTGATGGAACATCCCAGTAACTAAGAGCACACCCCTTTTGTTTTTAAACTCATTATTTTCACATTTTGTATGCCATCACAATGCTTCTCTTTGAAAGTGTGTCAAATAAAGTCATTGTCTTAAAATGGATCCCATGTGAGTTTGCAGTATTGTATGTCACAGTGTGGAGAGTGGATAGCATTTAGACCATATAAATACCTATGAATAGGAAATTCCTAGATCAGGGATTGAAATACTGTATTCAGGAGGCCTTCAGGAATTTGCCATCTCTTATGCCAAAGCCATTTAAACATCTTCAACTTTGCCGGAATAGCAAAATGGTAAAAAGTTTGTGCATCTATTGAGGCTTTCTTACTGTTGTGCTTGGCTTTTTAAAAAGCAAAAACAAGAACAAAAGCTACCTTTGCTTCCTGAATAAAGCAGGTGGACTGTAAATACATCTCAGCAACAGGTGACTTTAGTACCAGACTGCAAGTATAGCTTATGAATTAGGCCATCAGGTATTGTCAAGAGTTAATTAAATGACTTCATAAATGAAAGCCCAGTCTGGGAAAACACTATGCCAGTATGTCAGTTTCCTAGTTTGCTCTGTTTGATGTTTTCTCTTTGCTCTTTTTGTCTAGATGCTAAGATATTTTGCTCAGTAGTGGCTTGAATGAAAGAAATCAGGAGAAGGGGCATTGATATTCAATTCATTGATATCCAACCTCTGCTATCACAAGATGCCCAACACAGACCAGACAAGGTGCAGGCATTGCATGAGATAATTCTCACTCCAGTGCACATCTTTCAAACTTAGGGAGTACTTGTTAGGGGGCGCAGATGAAGTTTAATGGTGATGGAAAATAACCACCTTCTTGTCCTTGAGGCTGAAACAGGCGAAAGGAGGCCATGCAGTAAGAGTTTGCCTTATGTGTGAAGTAAGACATTATCCAGAGTGGATAGAGCACCTCTGAAAGTGAGCAAAAGAGTTGGGTAAACAAGTTAGACAAAACTGGGAAGTGCTAGAGGTCAGACTTCCCAAAAGGAAAAGCATGAGGGTCATAAGGAACCAGTTCAAAAGTTCATAGCACTTCAAACAGTTGTGTGCCTTTATGCAGGTTTTCTGGCTGGCTTTCTGAAAGTAAAAGTCCCCCAGCACTGGGAAACTGTCCTGCCTGCCTTTAGTCACCTGAGGAGAATCTGTAATTTCTATGAAAAGTTGGTATTTCTCAGCCTGCTCTGCAACAGCAGCTGCATAATCTAATAAAGATAATCTAGCTGTGGAGATAATTGACCATACATATCAGTGAAATGGAGCAGATGTGAGGAGAAAATAATTAACTGAAGCAGAACATGAGTTTCCCATTGTCTTGATGATTTACTGAGCAAGGCAGCTGCCTGCACAGGCGGGCATGACAAGAGGGCTCTTCTAGGCATGGCTGGCCCTGCCTGCTCTGCATAAATCCAACAGCAGAGCGACTTCTGCCACCCAAGAAGTTTGGAAAAGCCCGCAGGATACAACCTCCCTGCCTGGTTGCTTGTCTGGGCTCTGAAATCCTTACAGGGTGGTGTCTTTGCCTGAGTTTGCCAACATGCTCTTGCACTGCCTGTTCTGTTCTGTCCTGCGGCAGGCTCAAATCCTAAAATCACTGTGTAACTCTTTTCCCTCCACCATTTGTTTTGGATGTGAGGTTCTTTCGTGTAAGAAAGGTTGGTGGAGAGTAAGTAAAGCAATTGAGCAACACATTTACATTAAGTTTCAAAATGAAATAGCCAGAAGAGTTACCAACTGTGGAATTAAAAGGAGCTAGTGTGTCTAGAAAAACTCTTATTTAAAATCTCTGTCTTATTGAGAGAGAGAGCTAATAAAAGAGCATTAAGTTATCACAGAGCTAAGGATAAACTTGGATTCAGTACAATTAAATCAGAATGTCAGAGCTTCATTTTGTAGTCATCCACTCAGCTGGCATGTAATAGATATGTACTTCCTTGTTGTTTGTCAGTAATTTGAAAATCACCACGTTACTGTCTTTCTTACAGAATCTGTATTGCCTGAATAAGGCTTTTGTAGATACGGTAAATTAATTGTTACACATCATTAAAAATTAGTCAGGTTAATGTACTTAAAACTGAATTGGTGTTAGTAAAGCACACAGTTAACTGTGAATTAGACAACTATAGAATCTAGTGGAGTGTTAGAAAAAATTTTATTGGTAGAAAAACCTATATCCTTGGGATGTTTTAAAAAAAGCTAAAATCCAAACAATCCTTTCTTCCTCTCCACTACCACTTTCTTGGCATGAAAACAGACAAGAAAAATGTGATATGAAAGACAGCCTCACTCAGTTTGGTTTGCGTGTAGATGCTATAAAAAGGTGATACAGCATTAATCTACTCCCATGGGTGTGGGAGCTGTAGCAAGCACATGAATTGTATCTTATAATGGGGGTTAGCCTACTGCACTAGCACCTTAGTTGCTAATATGTCTCCATGGGAGGTCTTAAAAAATAGTTTTGGGCTGGGAAGAGGCCATATAGTTCCTGTAAGCAAACAGGAAAGCAAGTAGGGTGCTTGAAATGTGCACTTCAAATGCCAGTGCCATCCTGTAGTTGATAGTCAAGATGTTAGACGTGGGAAGTGTGATCTTGCAAATTTTGTTTCCTGTATGCAGATATTTTATCTGTAATTATAGGTACAGTAATAGTTGTTTGTGTGTCTTCATGAAATTATCTGAATGACACAACTGCTCAGGTCCTGCGCAGGTGTGTGGGACATACAGGCAAGTCCATGACTGCCTTCCTGGTGTGCCACTGCTCCGGTGACCTGTGCTGGGACTGGAGAGTAGCACTGAGTGAAGCTGGCACTGGCAAGGATGCGTGTGTGGTTAGACCCCAGGTGAAGACACTGGCTCAGCCTGAAGCACATTGCAAGTGTAATTTGCAGCTGGGTGTTTGTGGGGAGGAGTCACGCTGGTTTGTTGGTTTTGTTAAATTAGCTGTAGTGACCCCTCATTTATCCTTCTCTTCCTCTGTTGCCTGCCTTCTGCCCAAGTGACACTCAAACCCAGTAAAGCCGCAGAGTGGTTACCTGAGAGTCCTGCAGCTTCTTAGCTAGCTCTGGCCCCATATAGTGAAGTGCAAAGTGTTCAAGGGAAGCAGAGAGGAAAGCTTTGGGTAGCAAAGGCAAATCAGCTGTTCTGCAATGAAATGATTTGAGAGAAACTGGTGAAAAGAATGAATGGCTATTTTGGCAGGAAGAACATCTTGCATCTAGCCTGGCTTTTGTACCCTCACCACATTTTACTGGGATTTATCAGCCAGATGTACTCTGCTAATAACGGGGATAATTTGAAATGAAACTCTTAGACCTGTAGTTTATTTGACTTAAGGGAGGTCGAAGGAGGGATGAATAAGCAGTGTCACCTTATCTGCAAGGCTGAGTCAGCTGAATCAGTGGGTGGAAAAGGGGCAGGATGGGACTCAGCTTGGCAGAGGGAAGAAAGCAGTGACACCTGTGCCAGGTCAGCTTGTTCAGAAGGTCTCTGAACAGCAAGCGATAAAATCTACATTTGTGTCAGCTTTTCCTGAGCCTGATAACAGACCAAGGTAAATAGGAGAGAAGAGTGCACAGATTTTATTTTTTAAAATGTGAAGCAAAGAGTATTAATATGTTCTTTGAGCATGTTCAAAGAGAGAATAGTTAAACAGAGAGAGCAGTTAAATATTAAGTGTATACACTTTCAAGTCAGCTTCAGAAGGCAAAGACTTTTGTGATGAGGCTAAAACATCAGCAGCAGAAAGCCCACAGGAAAACAAAAAACCTCTAACTTATTGAGGTTGAAATACATGCTGTTAGACCTTTGCTTATTGCATGGGAATCACAGGGAAATTAATTGTTGAGGATATTGACTTGTCAAAATGTGCCACGTCACAGTGGGAGTGGAAATTCCTTAAGGGAAAAACCTGTGACATGTGTATGCAGTTGTTGTTGAGATAGCTCAGACCTTTAAATTTTAGCACTGCAAAGAGCAAGAGGTTTTAAGACCATATTTTAATAATAAGATCTAACTTTCTTCTTCTTCTTTTTTTTTTTTTTTATTTTT
>VWYO01021352.1:0-40173 GCA_013400275.1 Rhadina sibilatrix | reverse complement strand
TTTTTTTTTTTTTTTTTTTAATACAGTGCCCATGTATCACAAGTCAGTAGCAACGTTCCAGCTACAGGAGAGTAAGTGTCATTTGCAATTTTGTAGCTGTCTTTCTTGGAGCTTTTTAAAGTGTTGCTGATTATTTTTTGATTTCTCTTTAAGAATTGTTCTTACATAAACAAAAAGCAGGCAGGATAAAGGATTGTTTCCCAAAGCAATTCATCTGCAATGATAATAAATCACTTCCTTCTGAAAACTTCTCAGGCCCTTGGTTCTTTGCTCACTGTGCCTGTGATGTTTTGCTTAAGGCAGAACTTGCATATTTCAAGAAGCTGTTTGCACTGTGTCATCCTCTTGCTCTTGTTTGCTCCCGGTTGCATCACAGCAGAGGACGTGACTTGACCCTACTGCTGTATGTAACTGGGAGGAGCAGAGCTCAAATGAGTTGCCTTCTTTGCCAGAGCTGGGAATTCCCAGTGGCTGATAGGTTTGCAGAGCTGATCTTTGTCAATAGTGAAATACAGACATACTTGCCTACTTACACCATCTGGGCTTTTGTAGTTGCTAAGGTCTTCTGACTTTTCCAGGAACTGCAGTCCCAGCAGGCTTTCAAGTATGGCAACTTAGCACAGCTTTTGTAAAGGAGAAATCAGCCCAAGCACAGATTCCCATACTGTCTCTACTCACTTGAAAATTAACCAGCCAATCCTGAAATAACATTTTTATTATGGAAAAAACAGTAGAAGCCATACGTGGATTTTGTACATGCATGTTTGAAAAACCCGTTCTTCAGTGACTGCTTAAAGCATTCCAAGAAACAGAGATGCTATGGGAATGTATACAAAAATGTGTTTTTCCCATAAAAGCTTCCTCTGATGAAGGAAGGAAGAATATATTACAAGAAAATGGCAGTATCAAAATGAAAATTCAGTTGTGTTGAAAGTTCAAGTAGTCCCACATCTTTAACTGATGCAACTGCAGGGTGCTCTCACACTGGTGTCAGGGTGGCTGTGGATACACAAGAATGTGGCCCAAGAATGTGTGAAAAGAGCATGAACTCAAAACAAAACCCATGCTTGGTCACAATGTGTGTGAGGAGTTTGTAGTGAGCTACTGTTTGCTTATTGTCATCCCTCTGTGAGACAGCCATGAATTATCTTACAGGTGATCCATTGCCTTACTGAGCTGGTATTGCACAACAGGCTTGACCCCTGTCAGCATGGCTGGGTATCAAATTTTGTCACAATTTTGTCACAGCAGGGCTTTTAAGTGGAGGAAGGGAGTTAGGCACCAATGTCTGTAGTTGCAGTAAGTAAAATTAGTGGTTTTACTGAAATTTCAGGCATCCCTGGAAATAAAAAGAGCAATATTAATTGGGAAGGCTCATCTATTCTGAGGGACTTGAACAGCGGGTATCTGAAGATTTTGGCTTTGGTCTTTGCATATGGCGTAGCGCTGGAACACATTGTGCTGCCTTGCCATCCTAAGAAAACATAAGCCACAGATACCCTTGTTTTATTTATTGTTGCAGAGAGGGAGCTCCACAAAGTCTCTGAGCTCAATTGACCTTATTTTTCGGCTTGACAGGTATTTAGAGAAGACAATCCGCTCAGCCGTGGAGCAGCATCTCTTTGATGTCCATGGCTCAGGTGGCCAGAGTTCAGAGGACTCTGAATCCGGGACATCTTCAGCCTCTTCTAATGTGTCTGCCAGGCAGAGGAGGCGACACCACAAAGAGCAGGAGGAAGCCCGGAGAAGCAGAGACATGTATGAGCCTGATTTCTTTGTTTTGGAAAGTGTATTTAAGTCTACCCCAGTCATGTCTTCTTATCAAGGCAATGCTACATTCTGTTATGAAAGGCGCTGACCTTTGCCCTGAGTTGAAAGTGCAAAGAAGAGTTCAGTGCCTGTGCAGAGCTCCATTGCATCAGTTAGAGATGGGAAATTGAGGGTTTACTAGATCATGGAGTGGGGCAAAGCATGATAAGTATCTAGGGGAGTTATGCAGTCAAGTTTTTATTTACAGTATTTGGAAATGGTTACTTACAGTATTTGTTGCATTAGTGGAAATTCCCGAGCAGTTGGCTCTGCTGCCTGTAACTTTTTTTAGATAAAAAACATGGGGCTCAGCTGCTTTTCTGAATTCAGGATGTCTTCAAAAATGAGATTAAGTTCCTCTTTTGTGTGTGGAGGCACAGTTTATGTTTGGGTTTAGTGAGGAGACTTGGGAGTTTGTCTGAAATTAGAAAAATCTTCCTTTTAATTAATCAGAATCTAAGATTTTTTTTTTTTATCCACCCTATTATGCAAAGTTTAAGCATGACTTAGTAGTGAATTTCATTAAATGTCTGACAAAGAGTAAAGATAATACCTGTTTTTTCATTCATACTCCTCTAATTGTGACATATATTGTGTGGTACAAATGTATTACTACCACAGATTCAGCAAACTTGTTACACAAGGCATAGCTATATTTGAGAAACTGTAGCACAGCCTTCACAAGGCCACATTCTAATCAGTGCTTTAACTCATGTGTTTATCTGTAACACAGCACTAGTTCTTGTAAAGAATGTGTATGCCCCACTGCAGTATTGGATTGCTAGGATTTGAAGTTGATTCCAAGATAAACATCTAGTCTCCTGTTGCTGTTTCCTGAGTGCTGAATTCCCCAAATTCTGTTGGATCTGCACCTTCTTATGTGAAGTTACTTTTATACAGGTGCATAGCCATCAGTACCTCATGTTAATATTGCATCCGTGGTATTTCCCAAAATTTATCAGTGCTGCTGTTGTACAAAAAATCTATAGTTACAAAAAAACAACAAGAACAAAAAGAAGGCACCATTTTCATAGTGAATTAAAATACACTGTAAAGGTGGCCTGGGAAATTGGCACTTGTAAGTCACCAAAGCATCTGGCAGCAGCTCTAAAGTAGTTTTTCTTGTTAAGTAGCCCTGCTGACAGGCTTCTCAGGTAAGTAGGTCAGAGACTGGCTAGTGTACGTGTTTGGAAGCATATAGTACTGTGGGGTTTTTCTTCAATGCTGCCTTACAGAGCTGCCTCTCCATACGATTGACACAATTATTCAGGCTCGGTCCAGAAAGCTGGAGCCAAGGATTTAAAGCACATTGGAAGTTTTGAATGCTGGCTGTGGTCCAAATTGTTTTCACTAGTTCCCTTAGGTCAGATTGCTGGGATTTCTCTGGGTAAATTATCAAAATTGAGTATTCCTTTCAAAACGCCTTTCTGTTGTTTTTTTGATTGTCAGTGACTTCATCTCCTTGCCTTGTGATGGATCACAAGAGGATTTGTAATGTCACAAAATGGGACTACAGGCAGGAAGAGTGTTTATCACAAAATCACATAGGTGAACTCCCAGGCTTTGAAGATTACATGATCTACAGGCTCTGAATGTGTAATTGGTCTGCTGAAGGGTTTGTAAAAACTTCCACAAAGGCAAATGTGTTATTTTAGAAGTTTAGTCAGAAATTTATCATACCTCTTTGTATCTCTTTTCCACCAATAAAACCTAGATATCTGACATCTAGAAAGTCTCTGGAACCTTCTAGTTTTGTTTTTGTTCTGAATACTTGCCATGCTGGCACTGTCCAGATACTGCGGAGTAACTGATTTCTTATCGCACCAGTCAAGTCTAGATGAATTCTCCTGCTGTTCATGAAAGCACGCTTTGGAGTTGCACAGCACTGTGTAAGACAGCCACAGAGAGTTAGCAAATGTTCCAGTTTCAATGTCAAGTGTAATCAAGTGGCCTTTTAGACTCTGGCAGGGCAATGAGACGCCTTGTGTTTCTCCTGTTCCTGTGGTGTAGTGATGTGTATGTGCATCTTGACTCCTGGGCAAAGTAGAGAGAAGACTACCTAACAAGTGGTAAATGGAAAGCTGCCTGCTGAAGGATCCAACAGGGCAAGATAATCCATATGCCAGGCTTCTGGTAAACATGCACAAACCCTGCAAGCCTAGAGAGTCCCTGCGAGTGCATCACGTGATGGCTTAGGGCTGTCCCATTCTCTTCCCAACATAGCAAAACAGTCCTCTGTCCTAGCAGTTGTGTTACTATTGCAGAGGTACATTCCCTTTTATGTTTTGTGTAATTCCCAAATAGAAACCAAGCATTTGGCTAAAGCACCACAGTCCTGCTCTTGCATTTGAGAGTTATGAGTAAGAGGACCAATTATGCAGTGTCATGCACCAAAGGAGATCCCTGGACTGCAGCTGTGAATCACTTTTCTAAATAAAAAGCACGTGTCTTAAAGGAAAGTATGCTTCATACTCTCTATAAAAATTCCACAGGCAGCTGGGGGCTAGTCCAGCTTCCATGTGAAGGCTTCTGTGTTTTGAGTTTAGTGGCAAGTGAATCAAATCCCAAACATGGATCCTCAGAGCTTTTTCACCTGAGGTGCATACTTATACATACTTATACATACATATTTGGCTTTCACTCCTCAGTGGGATTTAGCATTGCACAGTGTGTGTTTTTTGGCTGCACTGGGAAGAACCAGAGATGGTTTCATGGGGAATAGATGATATTTCCAGAACTGCACCAGTCAGTACGATGTGGGTCTCTGTTGCTACCATAAATGTAGCAAGAGAGTGTTTTAAACAACCTCTTGCTGTAATGTCCCATTTCTTTTTAGGGAACTTGTCAACAAGGAAAATATCCCCTCTGGATTCAGCAGTCTTGAAGATTGTATTCTAGCTGCTCAAGATGTAGAAAAATTACAAGACACCAGCTCTGGATACCTTAATGAAAGGAATAAATCAAAACGGCAGAAGTCCAGCACCAAGCTCTCAGAGCTTAATGACAACCAGGACAGTCCTGTGGTAAGCCAGCATGCTGCACTGTTTGATGTCTGTTACTGGGATGGGAAAAACTCTTTTTTTATTTCAGTGCACATCTGGTTCCTTTAGGTGACCATTTTTACCTGCAGTACAGGCGTCAGTGCCTATTTTGGACTGTGGGAAACACTGGATCCCACACTTGTAACCCTTGTGATGAGGCAACTGAGAAGCCATATTTCTGCTATGGTACTCTATGTATAGTCATTTTCTCTTTCTACAACTTCTTGCTTTTTTCTTTTGAATTTGGTGAAGCATTTTGGAAAGCATAAAAGGATATAGGTCTTTTTCCCAGTCTTTCAAAAGCCTTGCAACAAGTTTGGAACCTTAGATTCTCATGTTATTTTCATATTCCTGCTAAGTTCTGAAACTAGATTTCAAGCAACTACTTGATAATGAGATGCAAATGTGTTTTATGCCCTTTCCCTAAAGCCTGTGTTTTACTTTGGTGCTTGCAATTTGGAAAGCATTTTGAAGTGTGTTGGTCCAAAAGGACCTCTATCCACCTTTTAATGAAGACATCAATGACTTTGTTATAACGTTGTAAAGATCTGGAATACTATAGAACTTTTCCAGCATATTCTTGTGTGGCCTTCACAGGAGAGGACAGTTTGCTTACTTCTACAAGCTACAGAATAAAACCGGTTCACCCTCCTTCCCTCTCAGCCAGAGCAAACACTGACTGGAGTGTCAGCAGCTGAGAAGCCACACTGTGCTTCAGTGCAGGGTCTGCGTGCACTGGCAGAAGCGCTGTGCCTGCACCGAGCAGGCATTGCATGGTTAACAGGAGCAGCAAGAGCTGTGTGAAAACACTGTCCTGAGCTATAGGCCATTTCCTTCAGTGGTGCTTGAGTTTTAGAGCCTGCTGAAAGCAAGTTCTTAATATGACCTTGTGTTTGGATTCATTTTGTTTAGATCACGAAATTGCAATGATCTGATGTTCTTAGCCTGTGCAGAGATTCTAGAGATAGGGGATTTGCTTTTCTTTGTGATCAAAAGAAGGCAAGATGCCAAAAATTGTATACCATGCTCAATTTAGTAACTTAAATTTAGCACTCAGTATCCACAATCTTCTCATGTGATACTTCATGAAGGCAGACTGAGACAGACTCACTTTTGTCTTTGCTTGTAGCAATGCACTTTAAGACAGGCAAAGGTCTAGTGCTTATGATCTTTTCAGCACCTTTTCTCTGTGCCTGTGGAGTGTAAAGCAGTTTCGATGCAAAAAAAGATTTTTCTCAGGATTTAGAAAAGGAAGGGTACTGTTGGAAGTGTCCACTTTTACTGTGGATCTGAAAAACGTTCATGAAGTCTTCAAATGTGCCCAGAAGAAATGTCCTCAAACTTAGCTGTGTCCACTGGGCTTTACCCTGCCCCTCATTTTTTGATCTCTTGAAGGGCAAAGGCTGAAAGGAATGTAAAATGAGCTAATCATGTATTAAAAGCACTTTGACCAAGATGACCAGCAGTGTGGTTGTTTGCTCTGCTATAGGAAATGTCAGAATGGGATGATCAACTGCAAGTATCATTATGAAACATCTTGCAGAGAGCATGGTGCTATTGTTTTGGAAGAGCAGAAGCTGCTTTTTAAATTTTAATGAGTATGTTTATTACATACTTGCATTTCAGAGACTGCCAGAAGGATGTGTGATGGTTTAGCTTTCTTTTGGCTACACCTTTACACATCAAATAATAACCCCAATTAAACTACCTATTTAGAGTATAACATAACATGCACCTTAGCATTTACTAATAGGCCTTTGTCATGTAAACAAGTTTGTGATGTTGTCTCTTCTTAAGCACCCTCTTCTGAGCATTTCTTTTTTTCAAAGCCTGAAAGAGTATGTAGGACAGTGTGTGGAAGCTTTCCTTTTAGCTGTCTGATTGCATCTGGCTCAAAAGCACAAGTCAGCAGCGGAGAAACTGTCAGTTCCCCTTAGACTCCCAAGCAAACCAACCACAAAGCATTAAAAGCTTGTAACCACATTTTAGGGACATGGTAGCCAGGTATCAGTAGGACTTGAATCAAATTAGGCAAGGCTGGAAGGACTGACCTGTGTCACCATATGGGGCTGGAGGTGTAGCAGGTGAGAGAGGGCTGTGACTGCCCCAAGAAGTCTGTGCATGTAGTTTCCAGGGCAGGAACCCACTTTCTCCTGTTTAAGAGGGACTTGCCTAAAATCCAGGGTAGAAAGCCTCCTGGACATGTGCTTTAAGTGGCCACATGGCTTGTCCTCACAGTACTCAACAGTGTTAGTGTTCTTACTGGTAGACAAATCTCAAAGCAAGAGGTCATAACCAGTTGGATTGCTTGCCCTGTGTTCATATTATCCCAGCATTACATCTGTGCAGTCTCTTTGCATTCTTATGCCTGTTTAAGAGGAAACTAAGGAAGGGTTTGGCTGAGAAGTGGAGAGTTTTCTAACATAAACACAAGGAGTTCTGCTGAGAGCTTGCTGTGAATTTTGCTACCTGCTCTTACAGGATTTGCACAGACCAAAGGATTGCTCCCGAGCCTCAGCTGTCTGTCAGTCTGTAAAACGGGAGCTGGCAGGTACCATGCAGCATTATTCTGTTCTGAGGTCGTCTGATGAAAGAGACAAAGCAATGAGCAGTTGGGTTTTCTTGCAGTTTATGGGCAATAAAGTGTGAGGTTGTGCAGCAGGCAGTAGTGTGTGTTTTTTCTAGAGATCCTGTTGGATATTTCTGTATTTGATCTGTTTAATGGCCTGCAGCTTGAGCTTGTTTCTCATATATATCTTAATGCTTTAATATTTACTGTATTGCAGAGTATGGAAAACTTTAGCTCATCCAAACCTATAGACAGAACAGGACCTGATGACATGGAAATTTTATCTGAAGAAAGGTGATTTTAATTTTATTTAATGTATATATATGTTTTCCTTTCCCTGTGGTTGTAGCCTGAGAGATCTCCCACCCAGGCTGTGGGTGTGACACGTATGCCACAGAACAGATTACCCACCATGTTAACTTCCAAGTAGAGCTTCATGGAGGCACTGTGTGTGTTGTGTGGGCTTTGCCCTGCAGCACATGCCACCAAGGCTCTTTTCCCAGCCTGATAGGAATGTCACTGAAGGTGCTGATGGTGCAGACTTGAAAAGAAATCAGCTGTGGCACTGAACCAGCATGCTCCACACGGGAAGGCAGGGCCTGTCTTACCTGGCCTCTGGGTTGGGAATCCAGCCCTTTCCCTCCCTCACTCTTCTGTGAGAGCTGTACAGCCTCACTCTGCTCACCTGAGATGACAATTTCTCTCAACAGTTACATTTGTTGGGATAATTGTATTGGTTTGAATTAAGGGCACTGGAATTAAATGACATTATTGTTCTCAAATAACTCCTGAGAGGAAGCAAAAAATCATAGTTTAGCAGCTTGAAGTGCTGCAGCCCAAAGTGTCCCTTTGTTTACTGTGTGAATTACTGAGTGTGCAGGAGTAGCGAGAATGTAAAAAATTATGTGTGCAGAGGTCCTGCTCGTTTTTGTTACAAGACAAGTCTGGTTTTGTGTTTGTAATATGTTGGTTTGTTTTTGTTTTTGTTTTTTTTTATAGCAAAGAAAGTGAAAACGATGAGGTTTTTTTCAGGCATTCTCAGGTTGGTATTTTTTTTGTTGCTGCTTTTGTGTTTCAGTTTTATGGTCTCTAAATGAGTGTTTTATTGAGCAGAAACAAATAGTTATGCATATAGTTTTGTTTTTCACAAGAGAAATGGAGTTAGCATGTACTTTTTCTGTCCCTTACCTCTGCTTTTTATTTACATAGTTTAGGGAGCCTCTCAACCACTGGGGAGTCTGATAGCTTCTGCTTCAGTCCCTTTGATCCCTCCTTGCCAAAAGGGGAAGGATCACTGAAGTCAGCACTGTGGTTTAAGTGACATGAAGTTCCCTTATTAATTATGGCAAACAAGACATCTGACTGCTTATCTGTCAGGGTAGTAAGATTAGCTTGTCTCTCTTGATTTCTTTAAAATCATTTGGCCTTTTATCATTTCCTAATGCAGCCTGTTGCTTTTGAACATAGGTGTCTGTAATCCATTTGTCCTAGAAAACTGGATCACCTTCTGCATATTTCTAAGAGCTGATGGTTGGGATGAATGTCAGGAAGGGAGATGTGATGTTGATGGCAGAAGTTTTTCCTCCAACTTTCCATTTCTCTTGTACACATACACACACACTTCTTGCACTGGCTTTATGGTGTTTTCAAAGATTGGGGTTGGGTTAGATTGAACCCCTTTGCAGTCACTGGTACATTTGGGTTTGCTTAAAAAACCTCTAGAGAGCCCAGCATTTAAAATACTGGGTAGACTTACCTGAGGCACCTCTCCCTCAATTGTGTAGCCACTGTCTGATTTCTCTGGCTGTCTGGAGTTGACTGAAGGCTGGTAGTATTTTAAAATTACACTTCATTTCTGTTAGGAATTATTTCCACTTAGCAAGAAAGGTAAAAGGTTGCTAACAGCTCATCAGCTGTGTGGTAGCTGGTGAAGTCTGTGGGACCCTGAAATTTGTAGCCCCTGCAAAGGGTGTTCAGGGCTGCATTTGCTCACTGCTCTGACTGGGCTTACATGGATCTCCTACTTTGAGCCCAGAAGGTCAGTAATCCCTTGCACTTGCTTGTGAGCTGTTTTATTTTCCAGAGCCTAGCTTTTGCAACACCTCATGTACCCACTTGCATGTGGAAAAGCTGCTGTTGCTGCCATGCCACACAACACTCCTACAAAGCCTGTAAATTAGCCTGGTGGAGATACATTTAAATATGAAATCATAACCTTAAAATAAACTACACCTTAGGAAAAGTTGTAAAGTGTAAAATTTTAACTGCAGGAGAGGATCTTAACCCAGAGATTGTGTATTATATAGGAATTATAAGGTCAGGAAAATGTTACATTCCTGCAGAGTTGTTTTACATTCCTTGCCCCTTATAAGCCTTTTGCTTAGGGCAGGTTAAAGACATATGTTTCATAACAAACAACTTATTCAGGTTGAGGAAGGGACAGGATTCTTCTTATTCTTTTCCCTTTCTCACCCTGCCTCCAGTCTAAAGCTGTTAGGAAAAGGACTTGGAATTTGCCATAGTTGTGCTGACTTGGGTCTCCATGAGACTGTAAAAATACCTTGAAACACAAGCCTCAAATGAAATTTTCAGTGGTTTTGTAACTTTCATAATCTGCTCTTGGAAGTAGCTAAGCTCCAGGATGAAAAACACAGGTTTCTAGTACCAAGGTTTTTATAAGGGAAAAGTATTCAAGATTCATACCAGCAGGGCAACAAGTGTAGAGGGATGTTGGTGTGGCTCAGGTAGGAGGAAGGCAACAAAATGGCTGTGTTCTTGCATCAGGTTGTATTCCTAAAATGTGCTTAAGGATGCTTCCTGCTTGTGGCTGTAATGGAAGATCACGTGTAGGGGAAGCAAGCCTTTTATATAGAGTTACTTGGAATCCATATGTAATTGAACAGAATACAACCTCCTGATCAGAATTTAAAAGTCTTTCTGTTGCCATTTATTTCGTGCTGTTTGAGCTACTTTTTATGCTCAATCTCCACTGAAGCAGGGAGAATGAATGCAGCTGACTTATCCCCAGGCTACTTAGATCTGCAGTTACTGGTGCCTGCAAAGCATGGCTGCAGAAGCAGCTTCTAAAAAGCAGAATTCAAGTACTTGCTTTGAAGATTTTTTGTGGTCATTTATGTAATATCTGCAGTGATATTACACAGTGATGTGACTGCCAACTGTTACCAACACAATCAACTTGCTGCCCTTTTGATTTGTAAGAAAATGCGGCACATCCATACCTAAAGCAAAGTAGTTCTCCCTTACTTGATTACTTAGGTAGAGATTGGCAGCTGGAAAATCAGGAAATCAGGAAATCAAAACAGAAAATAAGTGATGGGAATACTGAATTATCTACCACTCTATGGGTTTGGAGCATTAATGCAAAGGAAGTTAAACATCTGCTTTCTTGAGTCTCCTGGGTTTGTATCACCATTGTTCTTCAGAAGACCTAATGATTTATTCATTATCTTAGAGCCTACATCAGTGAGCAAAGATAGGAGAGTAACTGGCTTCAGGCAGGGCACAGGCCTGTTTTTCCATACCTTTTAAATATTTCCAACGACTGAAATTACTTCAGGAGGAAGAAGACTTTCGATATGATCTTTCTAATATATGTGTAATGGAAATGTTTACCTATCTGGGAAATGCCCTTATATCGCTACAGATATCTTTTAAGAGTCTTAATAAGTCAGGAGATTGTACACTCTTCATAGAAAGACATTTATCTCTAATTAGTATCAGTAGTGGTGACAAGATGGTATTCTCAGGTTGCTCCCTTTGAAATTGTTAAAATCTAGGTACATTCCTCTCCTTCACACTTCTTTGTTATTAAAAATAGCACCAGTTTTGGAACTGAGTGCTTTATTTCTTTCCTTGCCTTAAAATATCACCTTTAAATACTGTGCTGGCAATTTACAAGCAGTTTATCAACTGGTACAGTTGGCCACTGACCAGTCTTTGTTTGTGAGGTACACAGACTATTTAAATCCTGGCAGGAAATTTGTCAATGGACCTTAGAGAAATATTTAAGTCCTCCCAACTTGGAAGCAGCTTAAAAGATATTGAATGGTGAATTAGCATTTTTCCACGTCCAGCTCTCACAATAAACACATTTGTAATCAGATTTAGCGTCAAGCTGCATGAGTTATTAGTGCTTGGCAAACTGTCATCTAGTGTTTCATTTTGTTATAATGTTTCAAAAAGGCCATTTATTGAAGTGAACAGGAAATACACACCTTACACAAATACAATGCAGAACACTCTTTACAAATACCAGGGTGTTTATCGACCAGATTTGTAGAACAGCCCAGGTTGAAAGGGACCTCAAAAGATCACCTGATCCTTTTGTGGGACAGAAAGCCTAGATGGAATTATTTAGCAGCCTATTCAATTGCAGGGATTGACGGAGCTGAATCCAGATAAAAACATTTATTCATATGATTTGTCTACTGGGCAACTTTTTTTTCCTCTTCATGAAAGTTACTTGTTTTTCTCTGCTCAAAAGGGAAAAGATGCACCAAACACATCATTAGCTTTCTGCAGATGAAAAAAAGTAAATGTGCCTTAGTAGCATGTACTAAGGATATTGCAGCATTTGGCCGTGCTTCGGGATTCACAAGGAAAATAGGTCCAAAAATACTGGTTATTAATTTTTTTTGGCCCATTTTCTTCCCATATCAGAATATGCAGATTGTTTACTAGATTTTCAAAATACCTGCAGAGGGAAAATCTGCATGCTGACTGCCCACTAGACTATATTATATAGAGAATTATGCCTAAGCTGTTCTTAACAAATCCAAATAGTTTATGTAGTAACATAATCCTGTCTATTCATCTAGCTCTGTGTTTGTTGGTGGGTTTATACATATCACACTACATGTTTATGTACATGCATTACACTTCCTTTTCCCTACTGCCCCCTGTGAGGCATTACAGCTAGTTTATTTTGGAGTGACAGAGGCACTCTCATCAGGTGCTGTCACAGACACGCGCACTGTGTCTCTGGATTGTGGGAACGGCAGGGATTTCTGCACAAATGCACACGGACGTGTGGTGTGTGCAGGGGAGAACGGTGCCGAGACAAACAGCACTTGCTTCTAGGTAGTACTAGCTGATGAATCATGTACTTGACAGAATTCTGCTCTTTTTGCTTGTTTTATTCCTGTTACTGGATGCTTGTGTGAATTTTTTGGCGTTTTCCCAGAGTCCACACTGCTTGCAGCTGAGATGCCAAACCCCACTGCCGTTTGGATTTGCGCAAGACCGCTTTAATACCCAGAGCTCCTCCATAAATAGTTCTGCTCTCCCCACGCCCAGCTAGAAAACAACCACAGGAAATGGGGGAATGTGCAGCCAGCACAGCTTAGCTGGCACTAATTGATCTGAGCCAGCACAGCCTGCATGAGAGCATTCATGTACGTAGCCTGCACTGCTGGCTGGCTGCAACTGCTGCCTCAGGAGCTCTGGTGCCTGCTTTTTAGAAGGCTCCATATTGCTACAGCCTCACAGCAGCAGCAGCAGCAGCATTTTTGTTGTCGCTCGAAGGAGTTGTGCTCCTGTAGGAAGTGTACGCAGCCACCCCCTCCCTCTCCCTTTCTCCCTGCCTCCCTGCTTCCCTCCCTCCCGTTTCATCCCAATCCACTACTGGAGGCTTTCTCAGCTGCATGCAGTTGTCAGGGCAGGCAGTCTCGGGAACTTGCAGCAGCTTTCTAAAGAAGGAAAAATTCAAGGAAGGCAGATGGACGGATGTTTTTACTGGTGTGAGTGAGCAATTAGTACACAGGGATCACCAAGCAAGGGATTTGAATTTGGAGCTGGAAACATCAGGGTCTGTTTGGATCTTTTTAGCTAAAGGCATGAGCTTACTGCTGCTTTGACTTCTAGGGATTTTTTCCCTCCTCTGCATCCTGAAACGCTTTTTTTTCCCCTTTCTCTCTCATTTCCTTGGGTGTATGGGAATATAGCTGACTTCAAGTATGAAGATTCAAGAACATCCAAGCATGCCTGAAAACAAGTTGCAAAGAAATCAAGATGCTGATGATCAGGAAAACAGCTTTGTATCTGAAGTGCCTCGGCTGGATTTAACATCACTGTGTGATGACAACAACTGGGAAGGTAAGATTGTGTAATGGCTGGTTGTGAGAGTGAAATGAGAGAGGGGGAAACCTGAGTGGGCTGGTTGTATCTTTATGTGACCATGTTCTCTTGCTAAAAACAGAAGAAAAGCAACTTTGTCCTGAATATAGAACTGAAAGTTTGGAGAAACTGGAAGCAAATAATGAGTGGTACTAAATCTAATTGTCACTTACAGGTGGAAAATGAAATGTTTTATTCTTGAAGTTACTTTCATGTCCTGTTTAGTACTGTTAAGTCCCTGAGGGTTTCAAGATACCTTATTTCTTAGTGGCTGATCAATGGGTAATTAAGCTAGACTGCCCTACACTTCAAACCAACTGGGTATTTCACAGTCTAAAAAGAACTTTTCTTCAATCACTGTTTGGAAATAATGATTCACACCTGAAAAGCACAGCTGGTAAAGATTGCTGTCTATCTGTTACTCGGTCTTACAAACAACTCTTTTTTTTTTTGTGTATGCTGTGAAGGAATTCTGATCACCAGCTTAAATGGCAGTGTTAAATTGACTGTATGTCATATAAATTGCTTTAATACTATTTCTTAGCTCTCCTCTCCAGAGTACATGCTTGATTTGCTATACACTTACTCATGTTTGAGTGAGAATCTGGGCAAGCTCTGTGGGTGCCATGACCTTAATTTCATTTGAAATTAAGATGAATGAAGGTGTCCAGCAGCTTTGGGATCAAACTCTTTTGTAGTTACAGTGTATGTGTCTGTGTACAAGCCAGAGAGTTCTTCTGTTTATGCTTTAGGAGTGAAAGATGGGTTTTTACAGGGAAGAAGCAGGAAAACACAAGTGTGGTGTTTTAATAAAAAAAGAGAGGGAAAACATGCAACTAATTCATGGCTCTAAAATAACAATCTCTGAGGATCACTGAGAAGGGAAGGAAGCTCTCTGCTCCTGCCTCCACAGCGTACGTGACCTAGTATGTTTTGCCTGTCCCTCTAGGAGGAGAGTAGTTATGATGCTTCAGGTGCCAGTGAAGAAAACCCACAGCCATGGCTGCCTTTGATTCAGCCAGGCAAGCGGTCACTGTGCACAGGAGGGAATTTTCCATTTGCTTGCTAGGTGGGGATTCCCTGGGTGGAATCACCACACATGCAGCATGGCTGATCAAAGCGCCACGGAAGGGCTCCCAGGCGGCCCTGGCTGCTGGATGTTTACTGAGGGGCCAATTAGCAGAGCCCTGCAGGGTCTCAAGCCAGGGTGAGCACGTCTGTGTTCTCAGAGGTGATGTGTGGCTTCAGCTGTCCTGTGAACCTTTGAAAATAATGACTTTTTTTTTTCTTTCCTGCATTACTAATAGGAATCATATGAATGCATGAAGGGGAGAACACAGCTCCTTTCTGTTTGCCAGAGGCTTTCCCATTGTATGAAATAAGTTGCTTCTTTGGTACAACTCCCTCTTAGTAGGCATGCTCTTATGTTTGGATTCTAGCTTTCTTGCCCTGCAAATATGAGACAGGATTATGGGCACATGTGACTGTGCTTCTCTCTGCTCCTTCCTCCTTTCTGTTCACGTGTATTTCGCAGGAGGAGGAGGTGGGCAGTTGCAAAAGAATCAGCTGTGTGGGGTGAGAGAGACATCATCTTTTGAAATGCGTGCCTTCCAGAATCACCATTTTGTTGGTGTGGGTGAACAGCAGCAAAATGGTGCCTTCTGTGTCTCAGCAAGGAGAGACTGAGTCTTTCCTAGCTGTGGATGTGGAATCAAGGTTGCCACAGCCAGAAAGGGGAATATCTTGACATCAGCTCTCAGACTGCTTCTGTAGCTAACAGCAGAGTCTGTTGTTGAGACTGGCTTTGCAGGGCAGGGTTGTACCATCCATCCACACCTCTAGCAACCCAGGACATCCTCCCTTTCCCTACCAGCCAACCCAAGTCACTCAAACCTTCACAATTCTCTGCAGGATCCATGCCACAGCTCTGGTTGCATCCCCAATGAAAAAGAGGAAGGACTGTGCCTTCAAATAAACACTGAGCTGTTTATTGCTTTGCTCTAGCAAATTTGGTAGGTCCATCTCTTGGGAAATTACCCATTCTTTCAGGACATAGTTGAGCTAACGTTTGGGTTCATGGTCCTCTGTATCATACTCTAGGAAATACAGACCATCTAGTGACCAGGGCAACTGCTGGGACTTTCACAAGTGACATGTGAGAACAATTACAGGTTAAGGACTTGCCTTCAGCTGTAGCTGTCATGCCTCCAGTCAAGTGTTAGGAAAGAGCATTCAACAATGGGCACAAAATTACACAAGACAACCTTGTCCATTGACTAGCTTTTGTTTGTCACTCAGGCAGGCTCTCCATCATTTAAAGAGCAGAGCTGCCTTAAAAGCCCTCAATCAGGGGCACAGAACTATGATAACTGCTGCCAGGTGAGCTGGCAGGGCGCTGTGCCCTTCATGTTGCACTAGAAGTAATTTCTACCAGATTTTTTTTTCCCATAATTTTCACCTCATTGTCAAATCTGTACACAAGGAGAGATTTGCTGTACTTCTCCAGGCTGTGTTCCCTTTACCTAAAGCTGAGCACAGCAAGGACAGAGACATTTTCTCCCTGCTCCCTGCAATGCATAGCCTCACACTTTGCCATGTGCACGCCTTCTGCATCCCCCTCACCTGCTAAGTATAGAAGCTTGTGTAGGAATCATCAGGCTATTGATGCAGCACTCAGGGCGTGAGCAGTGCCCCAGCAAAATTCAAGTGCTGAACTCCTTGCTTCAGTGCCTTTCCCATGGTCCAGGAGTATTTTCCCAGTGTGCATTTGGCTCTTGTGGATCAGGGAGTTTTATTGCCCTGGATATGGACCGAGCTGTCCCTGTGAACTGGGATGTCATGTCTGACTGCTGGGTTTGCCTGCTAAGCTGGTCAGTGAGTGCCAGCTGAGATGGCTTTAGGAGCAGGCATGTTCAGAGCTGCTTCTAAGGTTTCTAATTGTTGTGGATTACGTTTGAATTGGGTGCAGTGACTGAGGAGAACAGAGTGTTCTCTCACAGGCCAGCACTGTTGTGCAGATTTCTCACCAAATGTTTCTAATTCAAGCCCAGAACTTGCTATCCTGTCCTCAAGGAAAATCTGGAAGTATGTTGCTCTCCATAGCAGCGGCTGGCCCTGTCAGGAGATTGGGCTGAGCAGGCAGCTCAGTAAATCAATATGATGTGTGATTGCTGCTGATGTCACCCCATTACTGACACTTTAAAAAAGTTATGTAGCTGAGATTTCAAGCAGAGTTTACAGTAACAAGCACTTACGAAACGATCAGCAGGCATTTTTCTTCAAGCTTCAAAAAAAAAAGCAGAGGTTAAAAACACAAGTTGAGTTCAAGTATTGCAGCACTTGAGACCTTGAAGGTAAAGCTGATCTACAAATAGTTTTGACACTGACTTAATTGATACTTTCCTATGAAAAAAACCCAAAATAATGCAGAAAAATCCATAGAGTATAGCAGAAGGGAAGCTGAATTTAGTTTTTTTCAACACTGTGGACATAGATTGATCAATGTATTTGTGTGTAGCACTCTTCAGCATAAGAAGTCAAAAGGTGATGAGGCACATTCTGTTTTTATTACTAAGTATCAAGAAAAATTGCATTATTTACTGAATAGCATCAAAATATTAAAATCATATTTTTGGTTGTTATGACAAGTTATAAACAAAATACAAAGTTTGCTTGCTAGCTGGGAGATGTGTCATCTCACTAAGTGAGAAGGTGTGGTAGCACTGTATTTGGGCTATTCTTTTGATCTACGTAGGAAGAATGCCTGCTGATGTATTCAAACAAGGATATTTTCATAGTTATTTATAAGATGAAGAAAATAGGTTGTTACTGAGCTAGTGAATGCTTTGGATGGAGTTTTAAATTACTTTATTCATTTCATTATGAAAGGTCTTTCTGGAGTCTTTGAAGTGGCATTTGATACTAGCACCTCAGGTGTTATAATGACTTTAGACTTTTTAATCCCTCTGGACCTACTTCAATTTACAGTAGCTAAGATTTGGCCTCGTTTGTTTGACAGATGGGTGTGTGTAAAAGCAGTGTGAGCAGCATGTATGAGCTGTGTGGCTGCAGAGAGGGGAAAAGAGATTCCTATGGCATTTTGCTGGCTGCACCTCAAGTGGTATTAGTGTGTGGACACCCCTCTGTTGGCCCTGCAGCCCCCAGTAACCCTGTGGCAAATATACAATGTAGTGACAAAAAAACCTCAGGTTTTTTCAGCAAGATGGCTTGGAGGTCACCAATAATACACCAGTTTGATACAATAAATCTTTCTTCTCCTGTTCGGGTTTATTAAAATCTGCAGCCCTCTCTGCAGCAGGTTGGCAGAGAGGTTGTACTGCCATAGGCGATGCTCTGTGTGCCGACGGAGCTCTGCAGAGCCACACCTGGCAGATGGCTGACAGCTTTATTGAAAGATGAGCTGCTTGTGGGATTTTGAGAGGGAGAGCAGCACTTCTGAAGGACTACAGGCTCACTACCAGCACACAGTTCACAGTTTCTGTGCCAGCTTAGAAAGGGGATGCCTGAAAGAAATGCCTAGAGAGTCTGACCAAGGCATTAATTTTTTTTCTTTTAATGCTTTCTCTGCACTGGTACAGCCATGGTGGCTAAATATTCCCCTTTTTTATTATTGTTGTTGTTTTTGTTGTTGTTATTTTCCATGAAATGTTGTCATTCTGGAAAATGGGAGAGAAAAAAAGTACATGGAAAGAATGTGGAGATGAGTAGAAAACTGAGAGTTTTCCCTGAGCAGGAGAGATGTGTTCAGGCCAGAGGAGGAGGAAGTGTAACCTCATTGTCAAGTCAGTGGCAAAGAAAAGGTGAAATGTTTGCAATCTCTATTGAGATTTTGTTCTTCAATTAGCAGAAAGGGGAAAGGCTGACAGCATTAATCATAATAGTGGATGGCTTTGAAACTGGACTTCATAGCAGTTACTTCAAAAAACCATTCAGTCTGGCAGTTCAGCAGCCTTCAGAAAAAGCTCAATGCTTTGATAGCTATCTTGGCTAAATGAATAACAAAAGATATTATGCATCCTGTTAAAGAGGAATTAATTGATTATGCACTGTCAGGAGAAGCAGCAGCTTACCCTTAGTGGGTTCCTGTGTGTTTGTGTGATCCAGCAATCCCAGTGGTTCCAGCTGAGGGGCCTGGCACCTGGCCAGCAGGAGAGAGAAGGCAGTTGGACTTCAGCTCTGGTCCATTTAGTCATCTCAGGTAGATAAAATCTGTAATTGTACATATCTAAATATGTTCCTTGATGAATTACTGTGTTGCTCTCAGGGGTCTAGCCATTTTGTGTCTAGTTGAGGTTTTGTCTTCTGAATATGTATGGTCACCAAGGGAAACAAAATTACCCATAGAGTCAGGCCTTCCAGAAGCAAGTGTTAAAGAAAGCTGATTTTCCATAGCAGCCATTTCTTCTGTTAGGTCTCAGATTTGGTTTTTCCTTTTAGAACTATTTTTTCTTCTCCTTTTTAACACTTTCTTCTTTGGAATGGGAGTTTCTGTTTTGGGGGAGTATTTTGAAACCAACAGAATAGAAAGCAGACACACCTCAGTCTCAATTAGGTTGCATAAAGTGCTTTGCTGTCTTTTGGGGTTTGATCAGAGGCTCTTTGAGCCACTGCAATTCCCTGAATGTCACATGCTATCTGGTTTTAAATCCACCTTGGACAAAGTCACATACATCATGCATGATTAATAATGGCTTTGTTAGCTGGTGTGGTAGGAGCTTAATTAATTAATTAACTGCTAAATATGCCTGATTTTTTCTAAGTTTTTTTCCATCTATGTAAATTCCATGGAGGTGTTGTTTAACAACTTCCAAGAGGAAATTCAGTTTGCGGGTGAGAGGTATTCAAACAATTAGAAGTGAGAGATGTCTAGAAGAATTTCATGCATCATTTAAGTCTCGTTCTTGCTGGTCAAATATATTAATTTTTTTTCCTTTTGTATTACCCTGTATTTTGCTACAAAAGATCTCGTGAGGCCCTTCCTAAAATTATGAGAGATTCAGGGACATGGATGCAAAATATTTTGGGTATTAGAAACTGCCAAGGCCAAACAGAGCTTAGAAAAACTCTTTTTTCAGAAATGACCTGAAGGAAGTTCAGGCTGCATAAGCTCTCCAAACCATGCCAAAGCAGCCTTCATACACTTGAGGCTTGCATACCCCATGGAGGTAGCCCCTGTGAGCCAGGCTTGTATGTGCTCCTCTTACCATAACACATTCAAGGGGCTCTTCTGCCAAAAGCTTGTGCAAAACCTCCTGTCACCCCTTTCAGGGTAGCACCTCAGTGTGCATGCAGCAGCAGCCTCTAAGCAGAGGCATGCCATTTGTATCCATGTTCTGAGGAAGAAGGCAAAAGGAGGGGAGCATCACTTGAAGATGTGCACAAGCGAAGCAGCACCGAGCCCATCCCTGCTGCATCAGCAGTGATCTTGCACTGCCTGAATTGTACAGAGGGGGAATGTTAAACAGCACACAGGTTCTGCAGGGGAATCCTCATGCAATCCACTCTCCGCTAAAATGTTAACCTTGATCAGCAAAAGGAAACACTGCTTTTTATTCATAAACTGATAACTTCAAAAGCCCCCTCTCTCTGTGAATAGACACACTAGGCACAGGAAACAATTAGTCCGTAGCTCTGTGACTGGTCTGGGAGCTTTCTATAAGGTTTTTGTTTTGTTACTTGACTCTAGAGCTATTTGTTAGATTTATAAGTTCAAAGCCTGGCTCTTAGCACCACAGGATTAGACAGTTTAAGTAGGAGCATGCAAATCAGCTTAGTAAACTATCTGAACACAAAATGTTAGACTCCTTATGGCATCTGGAGGGAGCGATCACAAGATTGAGGCGATTGCTTTCCATGGGCTCTATTATGCTAATCAGCAGTGCTAAATTTGGTTTCCCTTTCTCTCCCACTCCACCACCTCTCTGTACAACATTGCTTTTACTTTTGGCTGATTAGGTTGTCCAGGGGGCTAAAGATTTCCTCACATTCCTATCATGCTGTAAGCAGCATGTGAAAGGGGAAACTCACACCATATTACTATAATTGTTACTATGTGGGCTAGGCACCCTGTGGAAGAGGTGGTAATGTGAGGCACCTTTTGCTTGCAGATTAGAAGAGCCTATGCTTACTCCCAGGCTTTGAATTTCCGATAGCAGGCAACAGGGTTGCATTGGAGTGCTGGGGCCTATAAGAGAACCATTAATACTCTATTCATTTACAGCATTTGTAACATCTTGAAACTGCAAAAATTTCCTTCTGGAACCCAATTGCCTCTTTTATATACCATGTGCCAGTAATGCTCTCTGTCCAGCATAGCATTTTCCTCAAAGGTGCTAACTGGTGATTGCCTCATTGGTCCGTGGTAATTCTTGGTCAGCTTCTGTGTAGTTTTCTGTTGCACCTAAGAGATGACTTACATTTCTGTAGGTTACCTGCTGTGGGCAGGTTTTGTAATGTTTTGTACACAGGGCAGATGGGAGTAGTGACCAGAGAATGCCTGGTGGCAAGAGTCACAGTGCAGGACGAACAGGTCAAGGTTCATTAGACAGTTTCCTGGAGTCTGTCTTACATCTAAAACAAACCTGATAAAACTAGCCTTTGTCTTACTGTTCCCAGAGCCCATCCCTGCTCTCTCCTCATGGCAGCGAGACGGCTTAGACTCAGATGAGGCTCGCCTTTCCCCGCAGGCCGGGCGCTTGATTCGCCAGCTTCTGGATGAGGACAGCGATCCCATGCTGTCCCCTCGCTTCTATGCCTATGGACAGAGCCAACAGTACCTGGATGATACAGAAGTGCCTCCTTCTCCTCCCAATTCTCATTCCTTCATGAGGTGGGTTGTGATTTGCTAGTGCTGACTTTCACATGCAGCTGCAAAGGGTTTGCACAGTTGCATCAAGCGGCGTCTCTTTGGATCGGTTGTGCTGCATTGGGTTTTTGTCCCTACTCACAGGAAACTGATATTTTTAAAAAAGTATTTTCTAGTTAATAATTTCTGGATTTGTGCATTAATATCTGGGGACTTGCTGTTGCTGAAAGAGGCTTTTAGAGCATCTTTTGCTGTCCTTGCAGAGCAGCAACATAGCATTCTCACTTTTGTGGGCCTTGTCTTTACACAATGTTGAAGTGGCCTTCTCTGCATCAAGATGTACTGTGGCTGTTTGGATAAGCTTTTCCTGCAATCTCTGCTCTTGGCAGGAGACGGAGTTCGTCTTTAGGATCTTATGAAGATGACAGAGAAGACCTTACCCCTGCACAACTCACTCGGAGGATTCAGGGGCTGAAGAAAAAGATCAGGAGATTTGAGGACAAATTTGAAGAGGAGAGGAAATACAGAGTGAGTCTCTAGGAGCTAAGCTTTTATGTGGAGATGTATGCATTAGCAGCAAAGAGAAGGGACACCAGAGAAGAGGGTCAAGCATGCAGAGGGACACCAGGAAAATATGCCAAACATACAGAGGGCATGAAAGCTTTTATAACAAAGAAAGGAAGAAAAAAAAAGGCAGAAAATCTACTGCCCCTCAGAAATACGTATGCACACGGAGCAGATTACCTTTCCAGGTGTTATGCAATATCCATGCAGCACAAGAGAGGAAGGCTAATGAACTCACAGGATTTCAACCACTGCTTAAGACAGTTTGTAGGAATAGCTGTGTTCAACTTCTGTTTGTTTATTTATTTAACATCAGCATATGGGAAGCACTACTGCTGATCTCCATTTGCACGTTGGTAATCCCAGGACACCTGTGCTTAGCACAGGAGAGAGAGCAGCTGCCTTCACTCCTTCCTGAGCAAGAAACCACAGTCAATTGCTGCTGAGCAGCAGCAGTATACTGGACTCTTAATTGTTCTGACATGCCCTTCTGATGCACAGAAAGCTTTGTAAGGAACTGTAAAGCTTTGCATGTGTGCATCTTTGGCTATCTAAATGGCAAAGAATTGTCCTGGAAAGATCTTGCCTGCAGTAGGAAAGGTTGAAAGAAATGCTCAGAACTTGCTGTAGCCTAGAATTTGGGTTATTTGATGTCTTCGGATATAAGGCAGCCTTCGGTGTGGATACATGTGTCATAACACTTTCCCAACTGTTCATGCTAGGTTTTCCTCTATTTTAGAGGTACCCTCTTGTTAGGAAACAACAGACACAAGGATTCCAATGTGCATCTGGCCCTCTGAGTCACTCCTACAACTTAATCACTGGCATCAAATGTTTTGTGTTTTCTAAAAAGAAAAACCCTTTCTTGATGGCCTTAAGACAGAGTGTTGTGACAGGCAGGAGCAATTAAAGCAAGGTCTGAAACGGGCTGGTCAGATGTGTGCAGCTACCAGTCAGAAGCCAGTGCCTGTGCTCTGTGCTGGGTCCAAATTCCATTCTACCCCTTTGTGCCACACACTTGTTCCAGTGGATCTTTTCTGGTAGTTTAAAACAGATTCAGTATGGCTTTTCTTTCCTCCCAGCCTTCCCACAGTGACAAAGCAGCCAACCCTGAAGTGCTCAAATGGACAAATGATTTGGCCAAATTTCGAAAGCAACTTAAAGGTGAGCAGCTGCCAGTGTGCACCTTTGGGGGGTAGCTCAACTCTGCCTCATTTAGCCTTGATGTGAGGCAGTGATCCTAATACTGTCACATTTTAAAAATTAAAAATTACTCATCTTTCCCTGTTCAGAGTCAAAACTGAAGATATCTGAGGAAGACCTTGGCCCTGTTGTGCGTCAGCGCAGCAACACACTCCCTAAGAGCTTTGGCTCTCAGCTGGAGAAGGAGGATGACAAGAAACAAGACCTGTCAGATAAATCTGCCGAGCCTGCTGTGGAAGTGACCCTTGACTCCATCCAGAAGAAGCTTCAAGAGAAACGAGCAGAGACAAATCGACCTGAAGACATTAAGGTACAATGTAGTCAGGTCAGATTTAGGCCTTTAAGTGCAAGTAGGTTACTTGTGGCTGCACAGTCACTTGTGAAAGCGTGGTCTTCTGTATTTTGTTAAAAAGTCTGAAGCCTTTAGTCCGGGCTCACTTGCTTCAGTTCCTTTCCCTCTGCCTTTAATGTCTTGATTTTTTTCCCAGAGCTCATTTTCAATTGTGTGTCATCTTGTGTTCTTTGTCTGACCCTTGTGTATTCCTAGTAATGTTTCTGAATGATTACAATTTTTTCCTGCCCTGTGTTTGGCTATTTTTGTTGTTACATCCAAAGGTTTTTTTGGCAAATTCTGAGTCTTCCAGTCCTTCTAGAGATTGTGTCATCTGTTTGCTTCTTGTTCACTCCAAAACTGCCTGTTGTTCTCTCAGGGTGTGTTACTGCTAACCTTCTGAGTTTCACATTGAGCTCTGTTAACGGCTGTAATCTCTGAGAGTTATCAGCAGGGAGGTCTTTGTGTCGCCTGAGATTTGGGCAGCCTTGTAAATGAAGTCCTTGAGTCTGCTGACATGTAAATTGTGCAGTGCTGTATAAGAGTGAAGCAGACAGCATTATCTTTGTTTGCTAGATCTGCAGAAGAAAAATGAAAAATGTACAGTGTGTGTTTTGACTGTTTTCTGACTGTAGCAAGAATCTGCAGCCTGGCCACTTACAGAGGGACTGTGATAGTATTTGGTACTGTGATAGGGAGAAAAGTCTTGGTGTCAGACAAATTCAGTGGGGGAGTTTTGGCCAACTTAGTTAGAGAAGTCTTCTCTAACTGTCTTCCCTACTTTTTTTTTTGGCTTTGTCCTCTCTTGTCTGCTACAGCTTTTCACACCATAGCAGAATTGGCAGAAAGAGACAATCTGACTGCACCTCAATTCTTGGTAAAGTGTGTTTGTGACAGTCAAAGCAAAGGTGTCAAGCTTTACAAGAGGTAGTAGAATTTGTCTCAGATTTGGAGAAAAAGAAGTTGCATGTGTTCTGTTATAAAATTTACATTTCAGATCTTAACTGAAAAAGAGTCACCATCATTAAAAGTTGCATAGTGGTTTTTTTTCAAAGCACACTTATAATCTGTAAATCCGCTTTAGGTACATAAAGTACCTTCATATGCAAAGTTTGTGTGTTTAATCTGCCTGCATTGAGCATAGGGTTCTACTCACATTAACAATCTCTTTGGCAGAGAGACTTTACCTATAGCTGGGGAAAGACAACTGGAAGGTAAAGATGGATGTTTAAAATGTAATGATGGTATGACGTGATTTTGGTTATGGCACAGATCAGTATTTTTTGAGTCCAGGAATACGACTTTTTTTCTTCCTTCCTTTCCCTCTCTCTGTGTCACTTTTCATAGGACATGACACGAGATCAGATAGCAGCTGAAAAAGTGGCTCTTCAGAAAGCTTTGCTGTATTATGAAGGCATTCATGGCAGACCGGTATGTACTGCAGTGCTATTTTTTGCCCTTTTTTTCTCCCCAAAGTATCTCTTTCTATGTCTTTGTCTGTAGTAAATGATGCCCCTAATATGCCACTTTGATGTCAGGTCACTAGAACCTCTTGCTCTCCAAACCACACGTGCACCCTCTAATCCACCTGCCTGATCCTTCACTTCCGCAGCTGCTGAGGAGTCTGTTCCAGGCAGGGTGGTGGCCTCACACAGCACTGGGCTGGACAGACACCTGCAGGACAGAGCCTACAGGCTGAGTGGGCATTGTTTTGGCTTTGTGCTCATCAGGTTCCACAGACATCCAATTTGTGGTCCAGTGGACAGTCTGCATGTGCATAGTTGTGCATGGTCCCCCATTCTGCCAGGAAGTTTGCAGTTTTTTGGTATCAATGGTATGAGGTTTCTTGTATATTTGATCTTAACAAGGACAACTTATTTGTGAAGACAGAGAATTAAGTGTTGTCTCCTGTTGATCCCTGCTGTGGCAGAAACACAGTGGCTTCCGGGCCATGAAGTTGGCTTTTTATGAGTCCCTCCTTCTCTTTCATTGATGACATTATAATCTTTGTGACCAGCTGTATAGGTAAAGTAACTTAATTTCAGAGTGCTGCTAATCCCCTGAGCAGTGGCTTGGGAGCAGCAAATTACTGTTTATAAGGAGTACTTGGTTGGTGCAGTTCACAAATCTGTCATTCTGCTGCTGCACATCCTGATCTTTTCCTTCCGAATTATATATTTCTTTACCAATTGTTTTAAAAAGTCTCACTAATTTATTTAAATGCCTTCATGGAGTGCTAATATTGTACAGTCACAGCTGTATTAGCAACTGAAAATGGTACAGTTACATGAGAGGACAGGCAAATTTATTCTTGTGCAAAATAGAAAAAGGACAGCACAAGGGAATCCACTTAGCCTTCCCTGTGTTCTCTGTGACACCAAGGTTTTTTTGCTGCTTTTACAATTATATAAATCAACAGTTGGCATCTTACTGAAGTGAACTCACTTCAATCTATTCAAAAAGATAGCAAGCCCAGAGCCTATCTTGTCAGCATACTTTTATTTCCACCTACCTTTTCCAATGCTTCATTTGTACAACTGCTTTTTAATTTGTTTTGTTTTTAAGTAAGCTGTCTATACCTAGCAACACTGAACTGCATGACAAGGAAGACTGATCAGCTTTTGCTGTTCCCAGCTCCTGGCAGTGCAGCAGTGGAAAAGTACTGAGAGCTTGAGGAGAATAGGGATAGTTCAGCCAAGTTTTTTTTTTCCTTAAAGATATTTAACTAAACAAGAAAAACAATGGAGCTCAGATTTATTGTGCAACTGGGTCTTTCTACAGCAGTGATAGATGAACCTGCAAAGGTGGAACTGAACTGTTTTAGTTAAGCCAAAAGAAATTCTTGAGCTGCTCTAACAATGCAAGCAATGGTCTGTTCTCAGCTGCTGCTCTTTTGCCATGTGAAGTGTGCCCCAGAGTTGTCAAAGGCTCCATTATTCAAACAGTCTCTTTGCATTTTGATATTCTCCCAAAATATACTCAGCTTTTACTGGTCTTACTTATGTTTAACTTATGAGACAGTGTGCCCATGTGCTAAATATTTACTTTCAGAATATCCTTGCTGTAAAGTTTGCTAGTGTAGATGAGCTGCAGGATAGGCTCAGACTCCATACACTTAACTTCCAATGCCTATATTAATTCTCTGTGTTGCTCCTCCACACTGATATTCAGACACTGAAGGATGTTGTTTAACTTCTCCATTCTTCAACATACCTAAGGACTTTGTGCCCATTCCAAGGTTTATGTTTATTTTTCTGTACAGAATGGTGCTATTAATCAACTTTGAATTTGTTAATTGAAGGTTTGATTCTCAGTCTCACCATAAGCCTTATCATAGTCTTGGGGGGTTTTTTAAGTAACAGACTGTCTGAGCCAACAGTAGTGCTAACCTCCTGTTCCACAAACTGCTAATCTTATAAAGCTAGGAATAATATTATATATATATAATATATATATTATATTATATAAAAATTATATATAATAATATATAATTATTATATAATAATTATATATAATAATATATAATATATAAATACTATATAAATATAAACAACTGTTTCTCTAGTTGTATTCTGGATGGGTGACAGAAATGTCCAAAGCTGGAGGCAACTTGCTAGCCAGTGCAGTTGCGTGCAGGCACATCAGCACAAAACTCAACACAAAGAGGACTGAGTGAATTGTTTGATGATGCTCACATCCCTCTAATCCATGTGAGCCGCTTACTCAATGAACAGGCAGCTTGAGGCTGTGGGGAATTGGAGCCCTGCTATGCTTTGGGGATGTGGGACATTCAGCCCCCAGAGCTCAGACTGTCCATCTGTATGCCCCTTATTAGGCCTGGGGATATTTGCATTGAACCAAGAAAGGAATGAAGATCTTCCTTCTTTTCCTCCCTGTTCATCTGCCCCGACACAGGAAACATAGGCTTGGTTATCAGGAGGAAGATGGATGCTACCTCCAAGTTCTTAGAGTTCATCCCTGCCATCCCACTCCTGGCAATACTTAGAGCTTTTCTGCCCCTCACAAGCCAAAACCGTCTCTTTCTCTGGAGGGAGCATGTAAAAGCTTTAGAAAGATAATGCCAGTGAAAGTCAACTGCAGAAAAAATAGAAGGCAGTTTAAAATTGCCTCCCTGTCTCAAGCTGTATTTCCTTTTCTCCTGTTTCTAGTGTAGAAAGAGAGACTGCACAAAGCTCCCTGGGGGTTATGCTGTTGATGCTGATTTTTATATGGCAGTTGTTCAGGTGCTCTAGTGATTAGCAGCAAGTAGAAAGGCATGACATCAGTTAAAGCTTCCTCATAAGAGCTTTATAATCTAAAGTTAGACAAAAGATCTAATGGAAGGACACTTATAGGATGTGGGTCAGACAGTGCTGAATGATGATCAGGTTTTACTGAGGATTTTGTTTGTTTTCTAATGTGCTGTAAGAAAACACTGATGAAATAAAACCTACCTTGAATCTGAAAGAAAACCAGAAATGAACACACTCAGTTTTTAGTGCTCTCATACCACGAAGGGAGCACAACAAGCAGTAAGGAGGAGTGAAGGACAGAGCAATATAAGGAACACCTGAGGTGGACATCACAGCACTATTGTCTCCTCTCTATGCTGCAGAACCCTGGCACCTTCATCCCTTCTGAGCATTGCAGTGAATCCTTCCCAGCAAAGTGGCTGTGAGGAGGGATGGAGGGCAAAGTTAGGGAGCTAAAAAGAGGAAAAATTGCTGGCTTGTACAGGAAATTAGGAGGAATAGCAAAGCCAGAAAGTCAGTTTTTGTGAAATCTGTAGTTTACCGTACTCCAGGGAAATCTCCTCACATTGCAACATCCAGTGAATGCAGCTGCTTTCTTTCCATGGGTCATGAACACAGCTATTGAGGGCTGGCCACAAGAACAAGGATGGGAAAGCTCATCTTGTGTTTACAGTGGCAGACATGACTGCAAGCACAGAGTGTTTCCTCCACAGGTTTTGTGCCGTGGCCATCTGATCCCTAACTGGTCATTTAAACCACCTGTCTCTTACAGCCCCATTACCAGACACCCCACACATCTGTCAGCTGGCACCGGGCACATGGCACAGGCCATGCTGTGATGGAGTTTTGGGGCTAATGCTGCTCTCCTGTCGTCCCTGTACAAGTCTCTTCAAGCCCCTCAGACTGAGGGGGATCACAGGCATGTGAGTTCTAGAGTGCAGTATTTGTTGCAGGCTTCAAGGATGTCTCCTATTTTTCCTTTTCAGGTTACCAAAAATGAGCGGCAGGTGATGAAGCCGTTGTATGACAGGTATCGCTTGGTCAAGCAGATCCTCTCCAGAGCCAACACCATCCCTATTATTGTGAGTAGAGCATTCTTTGGTGGGCTATTTCTTTGGTTTCAAGCTGAGGAAGCAGGAATCACCACACTTTTGCTTACAACACAATCACTAAGTCCCAACCTCCCTTATCACTCAAAGATCAAGCAAATGAGTGAATCAATGACACACTTCATACTGAAGCTGGGTAAAACTGGTCAAGGAACTTTAGTGCCAAACTGTGAGCCATGGGGCACATCTCACCTTGTATTGTTTCTTCTCTTTCCATTGGGCTGCTGCTGTTATTTCATCCATCCTCTGTTTGGCTACAGCCTCACTTCTTTTTCCATACCAACCCATTCTGAGCTGCAGGTCTTCCATGCTGCTTGGTTCCACAGGGTTGTGTCTACAGCATTCCTGTACACAGGAACACAGACTTGAGTAGATCCCACAGGTGATAGATGCCAGGCTTGGGGCATGTCCTTGGCTGAAAGAAAGGGCCCTCAGTTTTCTAACACTTAATTTGTATTAAAGAGATCCTCTAAGTGGTGGATATTCCCTCTTTCAAGGTGGTGCAAGGAAGCCAATACACCCCTCTAGGGAGAAAATTCACTCTCTTTAATTTTAGACTTGTGTAGTCCAGCTTTTTAAAATTTGATTAATCTAAAAAACCCACACAGAATACTTCAAGCCTGTCTATGGAAAGACAGTTATTTTATCCAAAATCCTGTTTACTCTATCAGTCATGTATGAACCTTTTCTTGCTTTTCCTGGGCAGTGCTCATGTCCTGCCCACTTTCCCTAGATGGTCAGTGAAGTGAATGGGCTGGCACAGCAGTACCCAGTGCAGTGTCACTGAGGAGTGGGGCTTTTTTTCTGCAAATACTGGGAGGTGTTCCTGGTCCTGCATTTAAAACAAAATAAAAAGCTGTTCCTCCTGGAATATGCAAAATAGTCCCCAAAATGTGTGCTGTGAAGACAGTGCTGCCAATCAAGGAAGAAGCTGTGTAGGTGTGCATGGACAGTTTAATGCAAAGCTGTCCGAGAGAGCCCAGGTCCTGTTTAGACACAAAACTGAAAATCCAGAGGCTAGCAGAGGAGAGATGGGACTGTTTTTTTTTCCCCAGTCTTCTGAGTGAGAACAGTGAGAGGTTCATAGAGAGACAGGATACATTTGAAAATCCATCTCTTCATCAGTAGGTACTTCAGTGGGAAATCAGGCTCCTGGAAAGCAAATCTGGAGAGCCTGGGTGAGCTTACCCTGTAGCTCTGGAGAGCCAGGCAAATGCTCTGTGTGTGTATGGGCCTCAGGCTGGGGGTTATTTTCCTGCAGCCTTTGCCTTGTTAGTCTCTACCTAGCTAATAATCATCCAAGTTTCTTTTTAAAAGCAGATTGGCAGTGGTGTCCTTTGCTAAGCAACATCCTAAGAGAAAACAGCCCCAGGTTCTGGGGGTTTACCAGGCCTGTTTTTCTTCTTTGAGAAAGATACTTCTCCCGGTGGTCCAGCGATGAGCTGAGAGTGAATGTGTGGGTGAGAATGAGCTGAGAGCAGGTGGTGGAGGAGAAAGGGGTTCACAATGTAACATACTTGTTAACACCTGTCACAGGGTTCCCCCTCCAGCAAGCGGAGAAGCCCTTTGCTGCAGCCAATTATCGAGGGCGAAACAGCTTCCTTCTTCAAGGAGATAAAGGTGAAGACCTCCAGCTGCTAACTAATTGCTCCGTTTGCATCAACTCTCCCCTTATACCAATGAAACAGAATGGTTGATTGATTTTTTTTTTCATCAGTGTTGATTTTTTTGCAGTGTCCTCCTGAAAAATCAGTAGCTGCTTTAAGCCTCGCCAATTCTGATCAAATTCTTCCCTTGTTGTAGATAAGACTACAGTGTTTCCTTGGCTTTGCATTCTTTCCTATCCTTCTGCTTTCCCCTCCATCTGCACATAATATATTTTATTTTGCTAAAACAAATTTAAAAATCAGTTATGCCTGTACCTTGCTTTTTTTCTTGCTTTCCTCCTTTTTTTTAAAGACACTAACTTGTTTTGCAGTAGTTTCTCTCACTCCCAAGCTCTGTGGCTTGCACACAGCGCCGTGGCAGGAATGAGCTCTCACAAAACTAACCCTCGCACGTGGAGCCAGCTGGGGCACTTATGGAATCCTTACCTGCTCCCCTCCACTTGTTTTATCCAGGCTCTTTTTCACCGCCTTGTGTAGGGTGTTTTTAACTTAATGAGGGTGGAAATAAGAACAGCTTGGTTCTGCTAGTTGGTACTTGGTCAGATTTGGATGGCAGGATTGTTGTATTTCTTCTTGTGCTGCTGTGGAGTAGTAATTCGGGGTGGGGAAGATTGCTATGGTACTGGGCCTTCCCCTGAGGAATGAGTCCAACAGCAGACCAGGACACACAGCGTGGAGCTGGGCCCTGGCTTGCTTTCTGTGTAGTGTAACAAGGGAGGGAAGTGCTTCGACACATTTGGGTCGTATTTCTGTTATCCAGCCAGAGCTTGGTTAAATGTAAATACCGCAGACTTAGAGATCTGAGGTGATTTGAGTCCAGTAGATTGTATATTAATGGACTATTGGAGGCACATATTCTTTAATACCAGATTGCAGACTGAAGATGTTAAGCTGCTGTTTGGAAGCTGGTTAATGATCATTGAGCTTCTTAGTATTTTCTAGAAAACCACTGGATCAAATCTGCTGTACTGGTCTGGTGGGGAGTGTGTTTGTTTGCTTCTGTTTTTTTTTTTTTTTCTCTTTTAGTGTGTGCTTTTTTTTCTCCACCTCTGCTTGCACCCAGTGTGAGAACTTAGAGCTCTCAATTACGGTGATCTCTGATGGCCAGCACAGGCTGATGCTGTGCCAGGGCAGCACCAAACCAGTCCAGCAGTGTCCTGCAGGGAATACAAACCTGGAGGGGTTTCTGGCAGGAGATCAGGATGACAGCCTTAAGCCTGTTAACATGATGTGCCTATTAACACTTAAATGGGGCTCTGTCAAGCTGCATCTGGCAGCTTCCTACTTCTGAACTACACTCAGAAGTAAAGAGAGGAAATTGGCAAAAGGCCTAAAAACTTAGCTCCTGCAGAGGTCCATTATGGGCAGGGAAATATTTGACAAGCCCCTGACAGTGTTAGTATTTGTGTGGTTTTGGGTGAGTTTGTCTTGAAGCATTTGGGAGAGTTGACTAAAAACTTGAAAGGTGTTTTGAGGTGACCTTACCAAACATTTTGGTACAATATCTTGAACATTGTGTTGAAAAATCATTGGGATTCTTGCTTTGTGGGAGTGCCGATGATAGGATACTCTGGGGATTTGACATTTGTAACTCTGGAATGCCTCATGATTGCCTAACAATCCAAGCAGGTGCATGCTAAATGAATCTCATGGATGAAGATCATTGTGGTTCAAGGTGTAAATGTTGCTGCAGGTTTAAAGTGAGGTTCCTCTGTGAGACCTTTTAAAAGGAAGACCTTAGAGGGCCTTTTCTGTTGGAGTTCTGGCTAACAATCCTTTTAATTTGCTCCTTTGTATTTAAGAGCAAAATTATTTCAGAGGTCTTGTGACAACCAGATGCAGTGTCTTGGCTCTGAGGTCTAAATGAAATTTCTACACTTTCTTTTCCTCCTGTGGCAGGAGGCTGGTTCCTGAGCTGCTTGTTGGCTTGGGCAGTGTGCTGGTGTCTGCAGCAAGGCAAGACAGGCTCATGGGAATGTTTTCCTCTGTGAGGAAAACACCGTGCATCTGTCCTCAGGAGCAGCTTTGTCACACTGCTTGTGGAAATTGTCCCTTGGCTTTCTTTCCAGGAGCTCTCCCAGAAAAGGGCATTGGAGTTCCTCTTTTGTTGCTAGAGAGATTCCTCTAAAGCAAAGTGTGCTGCTTTTACTGCTTAGACTGACTTAGCAAATCCTCCTCCACGGTATAGCAGGATCTGTGTTCTCCTGCAGCAGCCCTTCCCATTCTGGGTGGGGTGGCACACCTGGGGACAGGGAACTGGCAGTGAGAGATGGTCTCCCCTCCCCAGTTCAGCCTGGAGTTGTTGGTAGGGTTTAAGAACAGTACATGGCTGCTGGTTTGTGCTTCCTGTTTAAACTGTACAATTGATGTCTGGAGAAATGGGTCTTGTCTAATCATGTGCTAAATATTGCTTCAACTTCCACAAGTTCCCCGCAGATTTTCCTAAGATGCATTCAAACTTCTCTGTATCTTTTGTTATTATTGCTACTCAAAACTTCTTCCCAGATAATGTTTCTTTCACCCTCCAGCCTAAGTCTTGGTTGTAATTCTCACCCTGTGGCTTTGCAAGGCATCATCATGGCCTAGAGCTTTAACTTAAAAAGAAAACTCTGGGCAAACTATAATTTAATTTAAATGTATGCATTTATAAATCACTGACTTTGCAAGTTTAATGGCACTAAGCCAGGTCCTGGTGTTACCTTCTCCCTTTTTATTTGAAATATGGGAGCAGTCTCTTAGGAATAATTGAATTATTCACAAGGAATTACATGAAAAAACAAATCAAGAAAATGTCTGCTTTTGATCCTGGTGCTACAATGTATTTTCGTCTTGAAGACCAGTGATATTAGCCCCCAAAAGCTTTTAAAGATACCCATGTTCTTAGATCCTTCCCAGCTAGAGTTTCATGGCTGTAAAATAAATATATTTACACACACACATACATACATACATACATACATACATACATACATACATACATATTTGAGAGATTTACTGTCCATGATGGCATTTGCTACTTTTAAGTGGCCTCATTCCTTATATAAAGTTGAAAACTGCCTTCTGGAAGTGTCTCCATACATAAGAGACTGGGCCTCATTCCCTGATAATTAAAATTATTTCTGGACAGTGTCACAGGACAAGCCCTACTTTTGAGAGCACAGTGAATCAGTGAATACGAAGTGCAGCAGGGACTTTCAAATCTCATGCCTATAAACTATGTAAAAAAAAATTGGAACACAACCAATTCATCAGTGTGCATTGAGGAAATGGGAAATTGTACTGTGCAGAGTTTCCAGTCCAGTTTTTAGTATATTCCAGTAAAATGGTCAGAGCTGATGTTTGAACATGTTAGCGGCAGCAGTCCTTTTACAGTCAATCATATCCCACATCTGGGTAATTATAAGACTCTCTGAGCTCACTGGTATCACTGTATGAGCATTGAGGTCTTGAATTCAGCCATTAGAGAGAGCTGTTGAGCTGCATCTTTCGAGAGAAAATTCTACATTTTAACCTGGCAGTCTCTATGCTGGGAAATGTTTGCAGGGAAATGGCTGGTGCTTTGGATGATATGCATAACAACTGGAAATTGGTTCATCTACATCAGAATACATAAACTAAGCAAAGCAACAGGTTGCTCTGAACCCCGGGGGTTTTTTTTCACTCAGTTGTGTCGCTCTTGGTCTCCTTAACCAATCTGAGTTTGTGGTGGCAATTTCTCTGTCATGCTTTGGTTCTAGGATGTCTTACTGATGGTCTTCTGGTGTCCTGTGTATTGCTTGGCAATTGAAGTGTTTGCTCTGCCTTTCCACTTCTTGTTCCTGAGTGCATGTGATGAGAGCAGGAGCCTGTTCCTGAGAAGGGAAGCAATAACCTGTCTTGTTTTGGGGATGTTCTGTCCCTGTGTGTAGGAAGAAGAGGAGGGGTCTGAGGAGGACAGCAGTGTGAAGCCGGATCTCACAATTACCATAAAAACAGATTTCAGTGTGCGCAGCTTTTTGGATCAACTCGAAGATGATGCTGACGGCTTTGTTTCCCCAGTGGATGATAAGATGCCATCTAGGAGCAGTCAAGATATGGGGCTTTCAAATCTCCATGAAGCATCCATGTATGTTGAATTCACAGGCAACTGCAAAAAGTTATTTCTTGCTAAGATAGCATTTTATTTGTCACAAAAGTGTCTAGGTTTTTTTATGTATGATCTGAGCCAGAAGTTTTCATATTTCATTTCTAAATGCAATAGACCCTCTTCCAAAAGGGTTTTGGAAGAAACTACCTTGTCCTGATATTGATACTTAGCTTATGCACCTTTGGATTCCATCACTAAGTAGTAACTGCACCAGTGGCAAGCCTTTATCATGAAAACCCTGCACTCCAGAAGGTTTTCCATGTTTTGGAGAAGTCAAGCTTTGCTGGTTTCAAGTGTGGTGCAAACACATGTGGGTGGTAGCCCTAAGTTGTGACCATTGAATTTGATCCTATAAACATCACCAAACCCAGACTCATCTGCAGGAGATAAGTTTCTTAGAAGTTAGTGGTAAATTGTGAAGTGTGCACTTGACCTCCTTAGAAGGCTGCTGCTTAGGACTATGATCGTTTTGCCGAATTAAATTCAGGGAGCTTTTTGTTTCAAGTGATGTGAGGCTGCCAGAGCTGCTTGCAGGAGCAGCTCCATGGCTTGGCATACGTACAACTAAATGTCTGTAGGTTTACTGTATGTTTCCTGTTTCTGTTGCATACGTGTGGATAATCTCATCTATCTTTAAACCAAACAGCCCTGAACTGTTAGAGCAGCTCCAAGAAGTCAGGGAAGAGAAAAAGCGAATCAGAAAAAAATTGAGAGACTTTGAAGATAACTTTTTCCGACAAAATGGAAGGTAAAAATTTCTCAGCTGCCCCTCTGTTCTTCAGCTACTTTTAATCTGTTTTGCATCTACAAAGATCTCCAAATGTGCAAAGTTACCTGAATTCAGTATTACATATTTCTTCTTCACAATCATTGTCATTGCTTTACCCACATTCAGAATGGTGGAAGAGTTATTCAGTGTTAAAGTACGTAGTTTTTTCCCTAGTGATTTCTGTCCTCTTCTTGCTTGTCTGTGAGGTATTTGGACATCAGTTTTATTGAATATTTCTGCTTTACTGTAACTGGTTTTATTGTTTTAAGAAAATCTCCCTCGTTGATGAGCTGATAGAATGTTTTCATACATTTATACTCTTAAACTATCTTGTGTATTTCTCGCCACCAGCTATCATCCTTAGGGGCTTTTGTAAATCACTGAAAACTTAAAATTTTCCTGTAAGCCAAGAGCAATCTGATCCATACCATCTTTCTTTTCACAAGTATGCCTGTTGGTATAACTGCTGTGGTGCCAAACCAGGGGAGGCTGTATTTTATTTTGCCAGGCTTACAGGCTGACACTCAGATGGCTCCTGAAGTGCTTTCCAGCTGTTTTGCACAGCTGGTGATTTCAGAGAAGCAGGGCATGTTTCAAGTAGGATTTTGCATTTGGAACTCTGAGGTTGTGCTCAGCCTCAGCACACAAGCATCCCACACATTGTTGGAGCAGCTTGTTTTCCCCTTTTTTGTTGTTGTTGTTGTTGTTGGGGTGGGGTTTGGTTTTTTGTTTGTTTTTGGTTTTGGGTTTGTTTTTGGTTTTTTCTCAAAGGATAAATGTTTTGGTCTTGTTCCCTGATCAGGAGTGGAGGGAGGAGAAAAGCTGCTTTGTAGGTCTTGTTGGTGGACAGAGGGAGGCTGCTGAGGGAGGCTTCCTGTTACAGAAATCTTCATGGTCTGCTTTCACTCCCACTAGGAATGTGCAGAAAGAAGACCGCACTCCCATGGCTGAAGAATACAATGAATACAAGCAGGTTAAAGCCAAGCTGAGGCTGCTGGAAGTCCTGATCAGTAAGAGAGATATTAGCTCCAAGATCATGTAAAGGAGGAGATTGTTTTTGCCAATAAACAAAGAGGAGAGAGCACCAAACGGACAAATGCATGAAGTGGATGCAGTGGGAGCCTGACTGGGAGAGCTGAGGAGCTCCCTGGGAACTGAAGGGTCATTCCCAGAGGTGGGAGAGGGAGGAAAGGTGGATTTCTGTCACTCTCTACATTTGCTGTTGCCCACTTTTTCTCCAGGCCTGATGCCCAGAATGGAGTTTGCCAGTGTAGGAGATACAACACTGCGCTCAGTGACTGCACTGATGGGATCCTTCTGTATTGATTTACTTACAGATCCTGTAATATTTAGAATATCAAAGCCAGCCATGCTGTTCTTTTTTTTTTTTTTTTTCAAAACGGATTTTATAACAAGNTTTTTTTTTTTTTCCCACAGGATATTATAGCAAGAGGCAAAATAGGATTAATAGTAATGAAATCATCATCAAATAGCTTCTACTTGAGTTGAACAGAAAAGTGGCCTGACCAATCTCATGTTAAGGCACAGGTCAGGCAGCACCAAGACTGTTCCTTTGTAGTTACAGTAAAGATTTGCTCAGACTTTTGACCTGTTTGGAGTCCAGCATCTTCTGTTGCTATAGAGAAATGCTGTAATAATCTCCTGGTCATCAGCCAGAGCTGGTGTGAGTTGCAGTTTTGCCCAGGCTTGAGTTGGGTTTTCTTCCCACATTTTTGATGGCCAATTCAACCGAAGTAGAAGGAAGTACCTGCATGTTTGGGATAGTAAAGAAAATAAGCCATGCAGCCAGGTTCTTACCAGCTTGTTCTGCTTGGAGGGTGATACTGAGACCTTGTGACCACATTTGGGCAATAGGGGAGAGAAGAGGTTTTAAAAGCTTTAAGTCAGAATCCCTTGGGATTTTGGTGGCTGGTTAAATATCTGGTGTCAAATATGTGTAGATACTTGGAAGACCTACCCCATTAGTACGTGTGCTTCATCAATACAGACACCTGAGCCCAAGGTGAACAGTCCACATCGGTGTCCCACAGACTCATTCACCTAAATTTTCTTCTTTTGTGCACATCACCCCTGTGTGGGCTGCAGCAGCAAGACTGATGGTGGCAGCAGAGGATGGGCTTTTCTTCCCAGTGTAGGAAGTATGGCAGTACAGAGAGGATAGTGCAGGCAACTGCGAGCATGGAGCTGTGTTCTGCCTGTGGAAAGGGCACCTGTCTCAAGTGCAAGCTTTCACAATTTACTGTTTCCACATTTGTTTATGACTTTCAGAAAAGAAAGTCCTGGGACACCTGATTCAGGTGCTCATGTCAAACAGGTGCTGCCTGAAGGAGAGAAAGGCCCTGAGTTCAGGGACACCGAGTCACTGAGGGCTCACAGTTCTGCCATCCTGGGACACCTGGGCTCGCCCTCCCACTCCAGAGGCTTATGTGCACCCCTTGGTCTGCCCTGAGCCAGGCTCCACTTCCACAAGGGGGGCACTTCTGTAATGCTTTCTTCAGCTCCCCAGGGGATCATTGCCAGTGTACAGAAGCTGAATAGCCAAGATGAAATCCAGTGTTGGTTGTAGCCAGGCATGATGCATGTCACACCAGAGGAGCCAGGAGGACTCCCAGAACAACTTCTCCCCCTTCCTTCTTTATTAAGGGCAAGTGGGTTCACAAATAGTTGTATTTGGGTGGTGGTACTTAGATTTATCCCCTTTCACTTGCCATGTGTGCTGCGTGTGTTCTTGACAAAATTGCTGCTGTTTTGGTCTCTTCAGGATCCCTTGAACTCTTCCAAAGGTGGCCATGGGCTGCACGTGCCCTTTGCTAGTCAGGGTGGGTGTCCTGGTTTAGGGCAAATTCCCCCAACTGGTTCGGGAAAAGATTCTTTGGAGAAAAGTAGAAAGAAATCTGTTTATTTAACAAGCAAAGCACTCACAAACATAAAAAACGAACAATACCAAACAATAAAACCTCTCGTTGTTCTGACACTATGGTGAATTCAGAAAGTCCTTTTTGTGGGGTGTGCTCAGCTTGCTGTGTCTTAAAGGTGTAGAACTTACTATCCAGCATAAACAGAACTGACGATGGGGGATACAAGCATCATAAAGTCACTCTAGGACATTGGGTAAGGCAGAGATGTGTGCTAGTGCACACTTGGGATGGGGACTCACAGCTTGGTTTGGTTTGGCTTTTTTACTGATTGCAGAATTGCCTGTTTCATATAAAACCAGCAAAGATCGAATTTTGTATTTCCAAACAGTCCGGAGGACTTGTGTGCTGACCTAGGGCTTGGCTTTTCAGAGGTGCTGAGATGGGATCTCCTCTGATCCTTGTGGTGTGTTAACTGGGCTGACAGATTGGCTCAAAAAGTGCTTTGAAGGGAAGCCTGAGCAGGGTAAACCCCTGTCCCAATACAGGGCAGCCCAGGAAGACAGCTGTGCCTTTGCCTGCTCCTGCAGGCTCTTCCTCTCATTGTCAGCTCTCCCCAGTTATTTTAGGGAAAGCAGCTGAGCCAAGCTGGCTGCAGTGTCACTCTGCTGGTGGAAGTGTGGGATGAGAAAGAATGCTGGATTTCCAAAAGGTCCTTTTTATATTGTTCAGGCCTATTTCAGGAAAGCAAAAGCCTGGATGGGTAAGCATTTGCCTCAATCTGGCCTGCCTTTGGGATGTTGCTGAATTAAAATGAAGTAAAGCCTACATGTTTTGCTGAATCTGGGCCTGGACACCTTTAAATGGTTGAGAGAAGCAATTTCTGTTCTTTTTCATAATCATGCATTTTTTCAGTGGGCCGAGGCTTCCCAGGAGTATGTTTTCTCTGTTTATTTTTAAAAGCCTGTTTGCACTGTGTACTGATAAATTATCTGTTTTGCTGATGTTGGAGGTTACGTTTCTTTCCTTTCGTTTCTTTTTACTTATAGAATTTTTTTCCATAAACTGTTAGGAAAAACTAATGACTGGGTGCTTCAGAAGAACAGGGTACTTCAGAAAAACAAGTGGCCAAGCTCGGGGGAGGAGGGCAGCTGGTTGCATTTCTCTTATCTAGGAGTTTCTCTCTGAAGGGCAGAGATACCACAAGAATTGGGCAGGTAAAGGACGGGGCTGGGGCAGCTGCTGGCTCTCTCTCGGCTTCAGAGGAGGGCAGTCGGAGCTGCTGCTTGGGGAAGGGAATTAGCTCCCACTGCTGCCTTCCCGGCCGCCTCTCCCGGCTCTGCTCCGGTCCCTGCTCCGGTCTCGCCTCGCCGCCACCACCGTCGTGAACAAGAAGAACAAGAAGAAGAAGAAGAACAAGAAGAAGAACAAGAAGAAGAAAAAGAAGCAGCAGCAGCCGTTCCTGGCCATGCCTGCAGCCCTGGGGTACGTGCTGGGGCTGGGCCGTGGAGCCGCGGGTTTCACCACCCGCTCTGATATCGGCCCTGCTGCAATGCCAACCACCCCGTGGATGACCGGCATGCTCTGCCGGGTGGCCAGATGAAGAACCAGACAGCAGATGATGATGAGGAGGAGGATTTGAATGACACCAACTACGATGAGTCCAGATTTTCTCTGGTTTTTTCAGTTTTTCTTTTTAGGAAACGAACAAAAAAGAAGCTGTACTTTATACATATTCTGCAACAATAAGGGAGTTTCTCCTGCAAATAAATACATGGGGTAATGCCATCCACAGACCTGGATACAGTTGCTGTAACTTCAGGTGTAAGACAGTACAGCTTCTCATTCTACAAGTACTGTAGTAAGTTAGCCAAGACTTCATTTTCTTCATGCAGG
>VWYO01021350.1:21431-36134 GCA_013400275.1 Rhadina sibilatrix | reverse complement strand
AAAAAAAAAAAAAACAAAAAACAAAAAAACCCTCCCCAACTGCTTTTAACAAATGAAAATAGAGTACACACCCCTGGCTCCACAACCCAAGACAGATGCTTTTTACTACATAAAAAAACCCCTCTCAACTTCCTTCATTAGTTACTCAAGGACAAATGTTGGATAAAGGGAAATAGGTATCAAGAAAGATTTTAGTATGATAGTTTTCATGTTGAAAAAGAAAATAATGCTAAACTTTTGACACATTTTTCATATAAAGTCTTTGTAAATGAATAATGCTAGAAAAATCTCTGCACATATTGTCTAACTTTGAAGTACAAAAATCAATTTATTATTTCATTTTTTTTTTCAGAGGCAAAAAGGAATTTAATTACTTCAAAAGGAATTTAATGCAGGACTTCTTTTGCTTTTAGTGATTATATAGCAACCTTATCTCAAAGGTTAAAGCTGCAGAAAGTCTCAGTGAAGTACTAATTTCCCAGGGCTTATTATGGCAAACATAATACATCTATAATACAATACATACATAATACAATACATAATGCAAAGACAGAGTCCAAAGCCCTTGTTGTGTATCACATGTGATCCACAATTATTAATAATCTGGTATTGCAACTGGAGCTGTACATATTGCTTAAAATTTTGGAAATATTTGCCTGAGTAACATAAGTTTAGGCTATATCTGGCCTTAGCCTACTGCAGCCAAACCAGTTTTTTAGAAGATATTATACAGCCAATAAAGTGAATTCCTGATATTTACTTTAAATTGAATAATATAGTCATGGGAGCTGCAACAAGGAGAGCCATGAGAATATATCAAAAGGAAATCTTGAACTTCTATTTTGTGGTTTGTGTTATTTTCTTCAAGGGTAGAGGATACTGGACTTACCTGTTTGCTTTCCAAGATGAAGTAGCTGTGGGTGAGGGGAGGGCAGTGGGTGTTGCCTGTCTTTGCTTAAGTAGAATTTTCACGTGGTCTCTTAGAGCATCCTTATTGTGAGCAGCATGGCACCCTGGTCTAGACAGGTGATAGTCTCGATGGACATGAAACAAGCTAGGTCCTTTAGTCAGTCTCAAAGAATAATGCTTAGTGATTCCCCTGGCTCAAGGCCAGAAACATGTGGAATTTCTTTAGGAAATACAATGAACATATCCCTTTTAACATCTGTATCAGTGACTGAGAGGAAAAAATGGTGCACACTCTTATTTGGTTTATGAATGATTTTTCCTCTTTGCACAGACCACTGCCCAGTTCAGGCCTCCCCACTACAAGAGAGACACTGGCAACAGGAGTGAGTTCAGTGGAGGACCACCAAACTGGTCAGGGGCTGAGGAATGTGCCATGCAATAAGAGGCTGTGGGATATGAACTTATTCAACCTGGATGAGATGTAGTTTTGGAAGACCTAACAGCTGCCTGTGGGGTGGTCATTGAGAAGGCAGAGAGAGTCTTCACTGAGTAATGTGTCATGCTGACCTGAGACAATTGGCATGAACTGGGAAAAAGATATTCCATCTGGACACAAAAAAACCCATCCCCTTTTCCCTTTGAAAACCGTCAATCAAAGAAGCAGGTTGACAGAGAGGCTGTGCAGTCTGCATCCTTGGAAGTTTTATGAACCATCTGAACAAAGCCCTGAATGACTTGATTTGATCTCTGACCCAGCTCTGCTTTGTGCAAAGGCTGGGCAAGATTACCTCTTGGGATTCCTTCCAATTTGAATTCAGTGATTGTCTGTTAACAAAGAAATTTTTCTGGGCTGACCTAGGCCAGCAGCTAAACACCTGCACAGCTGCTGGTTCAGGAGTGCCTAAAGCCTGTGCAAATGTTGCTCAGCAACAGTCAAAGCATCAGTGTGTTACCAACATTGTTCTAGCCACAAGTCTAAATCACAGCATGATACAGGATCCTGTGAAAAAAGAAATTATCATTATCCCAGCCAGAGTCAGCACAAATACCTGCAAGAAATCACAGCAAAATGCTGAGGCAACCTATAATCTTAGTGTGTATCATAGTTATGATTATCCCTGGGCACTGTACGTTATTATTATCTTGTCCAACTACCACTATTACTTCCACTGAATAAAGCCTTATGCAGTCTTTAGGTGTCCTAGATGTTCATGTGAAAACTTTTGTCACCTTCTAGAATCCTTAAATTCTGGGAAGTATCTTCTGTCTGTAAAGTTAGGAAGTCATGGAAGTCAATCATATAGAGAAAGAGCAGTAATTTTACACCTTAAAAATTACTGCTTTTGATTTGTAGATTTATGACTTTAAAAAAAAAGTCTGTATGCCCAAATTAAGAGGAATCTCTGATTTCTACCTCAGAATCATTATCAGTGGAAAGAAATTGAAAACTATTTGCTTTATTTGCCTTAAAAAAAAAAAGAAAAAAAAGTGGAATGGATTATTTCCTTACCTTTTTATCCACTGTATTTTGTGATTAAATTACCACACATACAAATAAAGATTACTCATGAAACTTGCCAATAAAACTAGTAACTGGACTGAAGCAGAACTAATAAAGCTGAAAAATTTTACACAGATCAAGTTGCTATAGGCAAACATAATAAAACCCATAAAATCTTGTAGCACTGAGTAACATATATGTTACCGCAGTGGATGGGACAATTTCTTGCCCAAAACCATTTCTGTTTTGCAAAGAAAATAGAGTAAGGATTTGTTCTGTTGGCAGATTTATGAGAGGAAATAAAAAGGTAAAAGTATCAGGGATACTGAAAAAGACTTCAGCTGATGAGGGAACCATGTGCTGCCCTCCCTGGGACAGGAACAGGGACAGCCACCAGAAAATCCATATCAAGGAGATCCAATATCATCCTCCCACCAGGCAGAAAGTGGAAGCTTATAGGACTGGAGTGAATGAAGTCAAGTCCATGCTCAGGGCAGCAGATGAACCCTCTTCTTGCCCACCTCACCTTCTCAGCTGCATCTGTGCAGCAGGGATGGGGAAGACCAATCCATGGATAATATTGATGACAACGCCTCTGCACCAGAGTTGTTGCCAAAGTCAACATCCCTTGTATCACACCTGTCCTCACAGGCAAGAAAAGAGAGGTTATAATTATATGTGACTCTTCTGAGGGGAACAGAGCATCCAGAGAGACATTTCTGTCAGAGAAGTTGTCTGCCTCCCTGGAGCCAGGGCTAAGGATATCACCAGGAAACTCCCTAGCCTGGCACAGGCTTGGACTATTACCCATCACTGCTCTTCCACCTAGGTTGTGATGAAACTGCAGTGTGTGGTCAAGTGTGATCAAAAAGGATTTCAGGTCCTTGGGATGATTGGTGAGGAAATCTGGAGCACAAGTGATTTTTTCTTTATCTTCCAGCTGCAGACAGTGACACAAGAAGGCACAGATGGACCCAGTAATGTATGTCCCTGTGGCTGGTGTTGCCACCACAGTTTTTAGGTCTTAATAACGGCATGGCTTACAAGGCATCAGGTCTGCTGGTGTCAGATAGGATTCACCTTTCTCAAAGAGGGAAGGGAGTCTCTGCTCACATTGCTGGAGTTCATTGACAGAGCTCTCTAAACTAGACTTGAGGGGAGAAGGGAATATCAGGCTTATCCATGATCAAGGTATCAGGCAGGGGAGTTGGACTGTATGATTTTTGCAGGACCTTCCTAAACCACATTATTCTACTCTTCTCTAGAGAGGTAGAGGGCTTGTTGGTTGTTCTAATAAATGGGAATGTTTTGGTTTTGGGCAAATTTGGGAGGAAACTTCTAAAGGGGGCCTTCTAGAAAGCAGAATTAAGTGGCCTCTCTCCTAGCTGGTTTGGGAAGAGAAAAAAAAAAGTGGAGAAAAGTGGAAAAAATCTCTTTATTTAACAAGCAAAGTATTCACAAGCATAAAAAATGAAAACCATAAAACAATAAAACCTCTTGCTGCTCTGAAGAGATGGCAAATTTAGAAAGCTCGTTTTGTGGTATGTAGCTTGGTTTGCTTAGTCTCTTATCAGTTTTTCTTGCGCTGGAAAACGCTGTGGCTGCTCTGATGGTGGACCACAGGCATGAGCTTCCAGTGTTTTTCTGGGTTTTCAGTCCAGAGCAGGGTCAATTAGTTCTAAGAAAAAGAAAAGCCACAGTCTGGGGAATTTCTTTGCTTCAGTTAGCTAAAAAAAACCTAACTAAAAAGCAAAGAAGGGCTCTATCCCGCTGTCGGTGCTGCAGAAAACACAGTCCATGAGAGAGAATGTGGGGGAGTAAGTGCAGCTTCTGAAAACAAATGGTGAGCTTTTTTTTCTCCCTTTTTTGCCTTTGGAACCAGTTTTAAACATGCAGAATTTAATAACCAGCATAAACAGGACAGACAAATGATACAGAATGCAGGCATCACGGAGTCACTTTAGGACATTCAGTGATATCAAGGCCTCAAGAAGCAGATGAAGATCATTTAAGTTTTGTAAAACTAAAAGTCATAATTAGAAATGCATTTTTGATTGGAATAGATTAAATGACCATAGATGACTAATTAATGCCTGAATACTAGCCTGTGTAAAAAGATCTAATGTACTTCCTTTATGGTTAAATGATAATATACCTTTAATTTTTCAACTTACCTTCTGAAACATTTTTGTGGTGTCTACTTTTTCTACTGTTTAAGGCTCTACCTTACAGAATCTAAATGGTAATACAAAGTCAAGAATAATTCACATACAAATTCACAATAACAACAGAATGCATTTTTGATTGGCATTGTTTTTATTTTTTGATTTTATTTTTCTGGGGTGTTTTTGGGTGTTTTTTAGTGTCAAGTGTTTGGGGTTTTTTTTCCTAAGTTGGTTTTTTTTTTTTCAGTATTAAGGAAAATGTACCTGTTTTACAACAGCTGATATTTTCTGATTACTGTTTTCTGCATATTTTAGAATAAAATTGTCAATCTGCACAGTGTGGTTTGCACATTGCCAGAGTCTTACCAATGAAAGATTACTGCAATATGGACATGGACATATAAATGGAACACTGTGCTATTCTCTTATCTGGAACTCAAACCTAAAACTGCTTTGCATGCTCTCCCTTAAACTGGACTCAGAGGATCTCACCATGCTGGTGCTAACCTAACCTTCACTATAAACAAGAGTGCCTTGATTCTACTGTGAGTATTTCTGACAGTTCAGGGATTTTCAGACTATCTGCTGTGCCTTTCTTCATAGTTCATAGACAATGTAATCTGCTTTTAGAGAAAAAAGCCTTAGCAGACACTAAATTGACCATCCAACCACTGTGGCATGTTGTTGTTTTTTTTTTTTACAACATAAAAAAGAGATACAGGATATAATCCTCAATCCACTCTATTTTTCAGTGAGAATTTGATAGCTAGTTACATTTCATTACACCTCACAGTGAACACTTGCTATTTGAGAATCTGGCTCTTAATGTCCTGAATAAAATCCCACCGAATTCGGGGCAGTTTTCACATGATAACAATACAAAATAAGTAGTGAAAAAATGAGATGATGTGATGGCTGCATTGAAGGCTGCAAGGCTGAAGTACCTGTGTCACTTTTTTTCTCTCTCAAATGGTAAGGTTAATCTCTGACCCTGCAAAGTGGTCCATCTGGCTGGAAGGCACTGTGCCTTTGCAGAGTCCAGCTGAAAGCAATGGGATCCACATGATGGGAGCAGCTTGCAGGGCAGGGCTAATTCTATCAATTAATAACTGGCTTCCATTGCACAAACATCTGTCTCAGGGTTTCCTGAAGAAGCCCAGCACAGCTCCGTTATTGTTTTATAATTAAAAGACCTTTTTTTCCAGCTGTAACAATTTGCTCAAGTCTCAGAGTAGCACTTTCTGCACAGATCTGCAGAACACAACACTGAGAACTTCTCCAGAATGCTTGGCATATGCATAAAGCATATGGCTCAGTTCTGTAATTGTCTTATGTAGCAGGAAGCTTGGAAATTTTCAAAGATCAATAACTAGGGAAGGGAATAACTGACACACTGCACACCCTTTAACAGTCAAATTCTGTGCTACCAGAAAACAAACTGTAATATTAAGAGAAATTAATGTCAAAGTCATGTAACAGAAGAGATAAAAAAATCACGGGCAATTAATTTTGAGATAATTATTTTTCCTAATTTAAAAAAATTAAATAGATAGCATTTTATTCATATCTCCATTTCCCAGCATAATGATTTTAGGTTATGTTTTCTAGCGTAAGAAAATTATAATCTATAGAAAATTCCTGTATTGAAATACGTTATTAAGAAAGAACATTATTTGTGTTACTGAAAATGCTTTACAAACCTGAGAGAATTTAGGAAAAAAACATTTGTTCATATTTAGAATGAACACATAGGAGTTGATGATGCTTGTCACCTGTGATTCTGATTGTATTGTCACCCAACAGCCTCAGGAGGGATCAGCTGAGATGAACAGAGTGCAGACCCCTGATGAGCCTTCACCTCAACTGGTTCTTTCTGTTCAAACCCACCTATATGTTTATGAAATAAAACAAAATTCAGTCTCTTCCTAGCCCCAGCCCCATTTTAATTTGGTAGGGGTGTTGTGGTGGTGGTTTTTTTTGTGGGTGTTTTTTTTTTTTTTTTTTTTTTTTTTTTTTTTTTTTTTTTTTTTTTTTTTTTTTTGTTTTNGTGTGTGTGTGTGTGTGTTTGTTTATTTTTGGAGGTTTTATTGTATTTGGAGAAGACCTGATAATTGAAACTGTTAATTATTTTTTGCATTAAAGCCAGGAGGACACATAACTTTGCATTGAAAAGGATCCCTCAGACTGTAACATCAGAGGAAAGGAACAGCTTCATCAACAAGTGCTGCCAGGACAGGCACTGCTTTGCATGGGAGTAAAGCTATGGTATCAGAAAACCAAATGAATGGCATCTCTGTCCCATGCTGACCACTAAAAGAATTATGCAGCACTTCTCCATGGGCTCCATGTGTGGCAAAAAGAGTTCCACACAGTTTGCCATCACTGGCAATAAAATGTGCAAAACCAGCAAAGAACAAAGCTTTTGTTGTCACCATAACAGACAAAGAGTTTTTCTTACACCAAGTATCAGCTCTTGCTAAAAGTACAGTCTGACAGTACTGTGGTATCAAGGTGATAAACATGAGGGGAAACACCCAATAAATAGTGACTCAATATAATGATTGATAATATTTGCTACAGAGAAATACAGTGATGCACAAGATCTGGGGGAATCTGGTATTGATTATGTATGCTGTAGTGATGACAACCACCAAGAAAGCATTTATTGTAATCACAGAAGTTAATTCTATGTAAGTGTTGTCTCCAGAGAAATTAGGAAAGCAAATCGAATGGTAAACTGTGCGCAGTTCATGTTGTTATGCCACAGATGTACTTGGGTCTTGAATTCTTGTGAGTGGTTTTGCTCTTCATGTCCCCATGAAGTGTAAGGTGGTCCTGTGGATGAAACTGTGTTAGAGCTGGCCTAAAACAACCTCCCTCTCAGCTGCAACTAACACAGCAGCTCCTGCCTGAAAGGGAATGGACACCTTCTTGGAGGCTCCAGGAGCACACAGCATAGCCATAATCTGCTCTACTCACTTGTAAAAGACCTTTACAGCTGTAATGAAGGACAAAGCACTTACCTAGAGCATTATGGATATCTTAACTCTCACATTAGATTACCAAAAATGCTGTCCAGGTTCTAAGTGTAATATCATGGGTTTTTATGAATCATGAATGGAAAACCTCATCTGCTTTCAGATCCAGGAGCACAAACATAATCACGTTTATTTAATAATAAATGTGATTCCTGTTTATTAACATGCAAGCAGAAGTTGCTCTTTGTATCTAGAAGTCATTTTAAGATGAATATTTTTTATTACTATTCAAACTGACCTCATGAAAAGGTTTCTGTGGTGCTTTTTTTCAAGACTGTAATGACAACATAACTACATATTGACTAAAAGCAATTTGCTGCTATTTAGGCATAAATTGCAAATTATAGTTGTTGATAAGTCAAGAAATTGCTTTCTCCAGTCATATTTCTTCGGCAAGATATATAATAAAATCTTTAAACTCTACACCTATTTTCACAGTCAGTTCTAAACATATTTTTCCAGTATGCTGTCTCTCAATTTTGACTGAAGAAAATGGTCCAAACCCTCCAAATTCGCAGCATGTTTACCCTCAGAAGTTTTTCAGATATAAGAGATCATATTCAGTAGTGGTAATCTTGACTCCATGTAATTGCAGTCAGCAGAAGTGGGCTTGGCACTGAAATTCACAATATTCTATCTTAAACATTTTTTTCAAGACTCCTGTTTTGTTACTCCCTCTGCTCTCTACACTCCACAGTTCTGTTCTGTGGATTTTGCAAGCTGCTAACTGTACATTCTACTAGTTTCCACAAGACCTCATTCTAACCCTATCTTGTCTGATTCAAGCATTCTTTCTGTTTTTAACAGATGTAAGCTATTCAGCTGAAATTATTTGAAACTCACAAAATGCTGGACTTATGTCTTCATACTTGTTTGACGCTAAAACAATTTCAAAACATGAGGGTAGTACTTTAAAGTAAGTATTGCAGAAAGAGGGGAATTTATTGATATTAAAACTCAGACAGAAAATTTTGTATAATATTTATCATCTTAGAAACAGTAATTTATATGACTAATCTTAGAGAAAAAAAATCATTTGATATACTGAATCCACAAGAAAGCAGCAGTAACACTGTAAAATCAACTAATGACAGGTTTCTTCCTAAGTCAATATTGTCTCAGTGTATTAGCATGGAGTTAGAAGAATCCTGCTGCTGGGATACCACAGAAAATAAGAATGTAATTAATTGCTAATTTGAACAAAGTAAATTACTAAATGCAGACATATAGAGGCCAGATCTCAGCTAAAGCTAAAGATTTGGCATTTCTTCTCTAATTAAATTTATTGCACAGATTAGCACCTTTAAGTCATTGCAAAATCTAGTTTGCATAATTAGATGCCTTAAACCCAAAATTTCAGTAGTAACACGAGGGCACATCCTAAAGCAAAGCCATCTCACACATCACATATCCCATGGACGAGTCCATTAACTGTGCAGGAATGAGTGTAGCTACACCTCAGCTGAAGTGTCTTTTAGTGTGTTTCCTTGTCTTTATCCTCTTTCAGGGGCAGTCATGTGCATGTGCTAACAAACACATACACATTTTCCATGTTTGAGAATTAACTTGATTAATTGCAGGGATTGATTATCTACCAATACGATTATATTGTATAGCATATAAAAACACCTTTGTGTAAAAATATGAATATTGTTAACAGGAAAACATGCTTTGCTCTAAAGCACTTGCTCTTTCTTGTACTTGTCAAAAGGGATTATCTATACCTGTTAAACACCAAAGAGAAAACTTGTAACAATGCATAAAAATGTGATTTCTAACAACACATTGATAAAATAAACAAACAGACATTTCACCTCCTCACAAACTAAAACATAAATTTAAAATGCCTCCTTCCAGGTTAACATTTATATTCTGTAATGCAATTATGGCACAATTCCTGCCTGGACAGGACTGATATAAATTCAGCATTCAATACTCTATTTGTGATAGAGTCAGCTATTATATGATAAATTCATATAGTAGGCTCTCAACATTAACAGTAGTAATGAAAGTTCCAAAAATGTCATTATATTCATTTATAACACACTTTTGCAGTGACATCTCCCATAATTAATAGAAGGATTTGCAGTTCCAATATGATTCTGGGTGTTTAATCCTGTACATGGCAAGTCATTGTTTACACTGCAGATACTTGTACACCATGCAAGAAGAGGGGAAATTTTTCCTTCATCTCTTAAAACAAGTAGAAAAAAACCCAGTTCTCCTATTGACTAAAATACAAAATTATGGTATAAACGTATCATTAGTTTGGTGTTAGCCAACTAGGAACCAAATACTTCCTATATTGCCATAACTCTTGAGACAAGTTTATAGTCAGTCTTACAAACCAGTTTTCTCAACTCATTACATTTCTTTTTGAGATTCTGTTTTAAGCAGACAGACCTTAACAATCTGGTGAAAGTAAGGAAAATATTTAATTGGATTGTACACGTTTTAGCACCTCCATTGTCTCAAACAAAAGGTGGAACCCAGCTGTTTATAAAGGGCTCTGATAGAGATTAATATTTAAAAATAAAAAACAAAGGCCGTGAGCAAGCAGCTAGGTGTTGTTTGGTGTCCATTGCTGAGAGATTTAGCCCATTCTGGTGACCTGTAAGTTATGTTCTGGCTCTTCCCTGACATACAAAAATTAATTTTATTTTGGAGTGTATAATACTAATAACATTGGCATAATATTCCTTTTGCAAATTTTGTCTTTTTACTGAAAATTTGGAAAAATATAGAATATTTCAAATAAAAGGAAAATTATTATGAAACATTAATTTCAAAGTTTTTTTTTTTTTTCCTTTCCCAGTGCTTTTCACACTTGTATTCTCCTACTTAATATTTTCCCCACTCATTTTAAAAGATCTTTTCCCACCTTTTTTCCTATACCAATTCAGTCCATTTCCAAAACTTATTTTACCTGTCCATCATTTGTAGATTTGATTTTCTCCCTTTCATTTTGGTTTGGTTTGGAAGGGGTCTTAAAGATTTTTTAATTCCACCCCCCCTGCTTTGGAGATGGGCACCTTCAACTAGACCAGGTTGCTGGAAGCCCCATCCAACCTGACTTAGAGCCTTTCAAACGGTTTGACATCCACAACTTATTTGGGCAACCTGTTCCAGTGTTTCATCACCCTCAAAATATTTTCTTCCTTACATCTGTTCTAATCTAAATGCACACTTTTTCTATACCTAGCACAGATAGTCACTTCATGCCACTAGTTGTATTTGTTTGAGATGCACATGATTAGGCTATGGCTCTGAAAAAGTGGAGGTGTAAATAAAACAAAATATATTTTGTTCATATATATCAAAAATCAAAACCCAGCAAGGCCTTCCATCTGTGGCCACTTTTCCACCAATACTTCTTTCTTCAGCAACACTTAATTTAGTCTGTGAGTGCATGTGGACACCAAATAAAGACAGATATTATCAGCATGTAATCTAACAAAATTATTAAAAGGAAAAACATACAGTCTGACTCCACTTTCATTTTGCAGCTATTTATTTTAAGAGACTCCTTCAAAGATTGATTATATACAACACACATTCATTCTGTGAAAATATGTACAAAGTAGGTCAGCAAGAAACTAAGGTACATTCTTAGATTTCCCCTAACAAGAAATACTATAAAAACGATGAATTAACCATTAAAACCTTATTGCATTAAGCATGTGAAAGAATATGTGCTGCAATGTATACTGCTGAGCCTTTTCTCTGTTCTAACAGTCTGCCATATGACAATATTTTCATAGTTGCTGGTAGATGGGGAAAAGTTGGTGTTTCTACTTTAAATGATTCCATTACAAATCCTATTTTACAGGAGAGTTAACTATGGCAGGCCACTTTATAAGCACCAGGCTGAACCTATGGGCCCTACTCATTTCAGTTACACAACATGTAACACATGTTCCCATTTGCTTTGAATAATAAAGCTACATAATCCAGCTCTCCATTAGAGAGCACAAGCATGGGAGTCTCCCATCCAGATAATTATGTGCAGTGCAAATTACATTCCATTAGCATGTTGGCTGGCTGATCACAGAGGGTGTACTCAGCCAGAAAGGGTAGGAGCAGTCCAAATGAACCACTTGAAAATGTTCAAAGATAAAGTACAGCCAAGGCATCAAGACTGGCATTTTAAAGGGAGAAACTTATGGTGCAAAACCACAGCTTTTCTCCACAAGTAACCACTTCCCTACTACTTTTAAAGGTGTATGTTACTGAAGTTCAAATAAATTTCTTGCGGCTAGATTCAAACCTGTTAGGTGGTTGCTGACACCTGTTAGTAGCAACACAGTCTAAACCAGTAAAAGTTGTACATACCCAAATTAAAACCTTCATTGCACTGAAATTGAGAGAATTTCTAAATTCAGAAAGTGGCGATCAAGAGGGGAGTATTTTACAACTATTTGGGAGCTCTCAAACCAGTGTCTCTTTACTCAGTCGTTATTCTGAAATGCAAAACGATTATTTCTTCAAGCACTTGTATTAAAGCTGAGCATCTCGTTTAGTTTCCTCTCTGCATTAATATATTACTTCAGCGTTACAAGCATCATTGATGCACATAAACATTATGGCAATGACTGTGGAATCTTTAAATCTCTAGTTAATTCCAACTTGGAAAGAGAAATTAAAGCTGGGAGAGTCCTACAGGGCAATTTTTGGAGGGAGAACATTTGTGAGGAAACTTCAATTAGGTACCATTGAAGCCTCATCTTGCAGAGAGAGAAGCGTACAGGTGTTTGTTTTACTTGGTATGGACAGACATTTTTTTTTCTATATAGTTATGTAAATGTATGATTATATACGTTATAATCTCAAGAATATCTCTTACTGAAAGTTGAGCTGCTCTTTTTCAGCCATTTTAGCTTGGAGGAGTTGATGCACACTCTCTACCTACAATCTTTGCCTAGACATTAGTACATCAGCTAGGCAAGACTCAGCATTTCATTCCTTCATTATAAGGTCACTGAGCTTTGAAATAGGTGGCAGCTAAGCAACATTTCTCTAATAGGACCCTGACTACAGACAGTATTTAGGGATAGGCAGAATATGTATAAGATGGAATGCAACCATCTGCAACCACTTCCAAATGAACACAAACCTCGCCACAAACAGCACTCCTGAACACAACCATCACACCTCTTGTGTGAAAACTGGGTACAATTCTAAGAGGCAACAGTGCCTATTTAAACTTTCAATGACACAGAGAAAGGGCTGGACCCCATGTAAACTCATTGGAACAATTATGAGATATTTCACAATGGAAATGATGGAATTAAAACAAATAAATTACAACAAAGGGATACCAAAAGGAAGACAATAACTAAACAATGAAAATACAGTTTTGAGAGACAAGAAGTAAGGGTCACGAGTAAGGATCATAGAAATATTTACCACATCAACAAAGATGTAGTTTCATTAATATTTAATGTTTTAGAGATGAAAAGAGATGTAAGTCATATTGTGCCTCAATCCCAAAATATTTTTACATTTGCCATTGAGACCATTCCTCCCTTTATGTGAACTTTTCTTTTATGTGTCATTGCAATACTACAGGTAATCACTTTTCTATAAATTCATTTTGATTCCTCTTTTCCAGCTGACTTTGTTTCCGTGTGTATTACATGATATCTGCTGGAGATAAAAATATCTGAATGTAAAAGTTATACATGCCCAAATTAAAACCTTCATTGCACTGGAATTGAGAGGATTTCTAAATTCAGAAAGTGATGATCAAGAGGGGAGTATTTTACAACTGCATAGAATGCAGAAGTCTAAAAGGCTGAATTATGGGCCCACCTAATGTCATTAAATGGCCGGTACCTTAAAATTAAAAACAGAACCAAAACCAAAACCAAAACCAATCTCATGACTAAAGGAAGACAAAAACTTTGTGAAGCTTTTGGGGTTTGTTGGTGTTTATTTTGTGTTTTTTGGTTTGGGGTTTTTTGATAGGAAGTTGTATTAATTGCAGTCAGAAACCTCAGATAATCAGAAAACCAGAAATGTTTCGCCAACACAGCAAGCAAATATGTGCAACAGGCAAAAGGGACAAAAGCAAATGCCACAACTTATAAGATGGGCTAATGGGCAGCTTATGACTTCAAATCAGCTGAAGCCTCATGAAGGGTTTTCTAGAGCACAAAACCAAGCTTGGTAACTATAAGTGGGATTTTTAGTGAAACAAATACTTATTGGAAGCAGTCTGTCATACAGGAAATACACCACTATAAAAATAAGGGGGATTTTTTTTAAATTTGATATTTTTATTATTATTGTTGTTATTGGTTTTATTTTTACTATTAAATATTCTGAACATCTAGTTGGCTGTTATATGTAATTATGTTAATCTTATGTATTTGTTTTTCTTGGCTTTTTTTTAGTTAGGGCAACTTTCTGTTAACTCACACAATATAGGTTGTAGCTCATACAACACTTAGTTTAGTTTAATTTTCCTTGGTTTTTGTTCTAGTTTCTTCTATGCTTTTTACTTGACCTTGCAGTATTTATGAACCACAAATTTAAACACAAGTTCTATTGTCCCAAACCAAAGGATATCTAAGAATTTTCTTTCCCAAGAACATATTTCTTGTGATATTTTGAATTTTCTTCATATATAGCTTGTAAACTTACAAAAACTTGAGTAGGTTTTTGCCTTAATATTGTCATAATGACCATCATTATAGTCCCAGCAATTCTTAGGGTGACTCCATGAGAAATTTAAAGGATAAAATCCTGGATCCACAGAAATTCTTCCAAATTCTCTTTTTTCAATGTGACAATATTTCTTTCAAAGTGCTAATTAGTTAGACACTCCTCTGCAGTTAATGCAAGAGTATCACTTTTGCTAAAAAGTTTTGTTGAAGATGAACTTTATTTGCAAGACACAAGGAGACAGCAAAAGAGATGTCTATTCTTATATTTAATTTCACTATCCATATAACAATAGAGAGAACCATGAATATAGGTTCAAAAAGGAAATGTAATTAATATCTGATAATGAGAGAGAGAAGAGAAGAGAAGAGAAGAGAAGAGAAGAGAAGAGAAGAGAAGAGAAGAGAAGAGAAGAGAAGAGAAG